>JAWRVF010000276.1:0-394556 GCA_036785485.1 Physcomitrellopsis africana
AAGAGAAGGAAAAGATGAATCTACAGAAGATAATATTGGTTTAGAGGAGGGTACTCCGCAACCTCTAAAACGCCTTAAGTTCTTCAAAAAGAGGGGTAATCCACGCTTTTCAAGAAGAACAAGACTCCAATATTGAATACAATGAATATCAGTTTAGAGGAGGGTAATCCGCAACCTCTACAACGCCAGTAGACCTTCAAGAAGAGGGATAATCCACACTCTCACAAGAAGGAACTAGCTCTGATATCAAAGATGTGTGCAGTCTCGACAAACTGTCACGGACACAAAATACAAATTAGAAATCTAAACAAGAAGTTTACAAAGAACTGGAAAGAACTAATTTAATGCAGATGAGTACAAGGCCAACACCAAAGAAGTGAGCTAGAGCTCTAAGAGATGTGTTGTCGAGACTGAAGAACCCTTCAGCCTCGACTCCTATATATACTACCAGATAGGAAACTTCTCGCGCTACTTCCGCTAAACTAGGAAGCTTCTCAAGCGACTTCTACTTAACCAGGAAGCTTCTCAAGCAACTTCCTAGAATCTAATAGAATATTCTAGGAATATTCTAAGAATCTTCTAAGAGAATCTTTAGAGAATCTTCTAGGAATCTTCATAGAATATTCTAATAAATCTTTAGAAAATATTCTAGAAGGTTCCAAAGACTTGCTTCTAGAATGTTCTAGAAGCTTGTCTCTAGAAGGTTCTAAGGACTATGTCCCTAATATCTAGTCTTCTCTCTAATTCCACCTTCCAATCTATAAAAGGCCTCTCAATCCGTTGTAGGCATGTGGTTTTGTGCCTCAAGGTCAGATTTTGACCCCGGCTCATAATCGGTCCTCTCCAGGTATCTATTTTGAGATTTTTGTGGTAAATTTTTCTATAACCTATTCTTAACTTCCTCATATATATGCCTATATCATTTTATTTCCCAATCTACTTTGTTTTGCCTTACTTATGGCTCTACAAAGTAAATAGAAGCTCATTTGTAAAAAAGGCAGCATTAACATCCATTATTTTTACTCCTTTTTTACTATTATCTATTTTTCTAAGGTAATTTGCTACAATATTTTGAACTAAGATCTTCTATAATATACTATTTCTACATTCTTTCACCTAATAGTCACATTACATCATGGCAACGTAGTACATGGGATATTTTTTGCACCTCCAAATTTTAAATAAGCAATAGAAATTCGAACTTCATCACCACTAGTAGCCTTTGATAATAAAGCCTCTATAGAAGGTAAAAGAAAAGATAAGAGCACTTATAGGAAGATACTTTGAGCCTCTATCTTTCCAAAATCTTAGACCAAAGCAGCAAAAATATGTTGAGCTTAAAGCTCTTTTAATATTTGTTGCCTTAAATGGAAAAATTGTTCTAGGTCTTCCTCCTTTATGAATGTAGGCTGCTCTATTCCTTAATCATAGCTCTCAACCCTTAGAAACAACAAATAGTCACCACAATACTTCTGCACCATGAACCATAAGCTAACAGTTCACACCATGGTGTTGAGGTCCATAGCTTAGCTTAAAACAATTTTCATTTGGCCCTTGGAAATACCAAAAGCCACCGTAGTACCAGTCAAAAATTCCATAGCATACTTGTACTTATCAACAGAAGGTTCAAAGTGAGGCTTAGTGTGAGCATCCTACACCATACCAAGGCTTTGATTGAAAAACCAAATGATTGAAGAAATATCATGAAGATAGGAAATGCTCTGCAAGGTGCCTTTATTTTGTTGATCAATGCCTATGGAGGTAAATCATCTTAAATAAGTGGTACAAAAATCCAATATGCATTCAAGATGTCATCCACTTTTTGATTTAAAGATAAAATAATTGTAGAAAATATTTTATCAAAGGTAGATAATGGCATAAGATTGATCCATAACTACCAAGAATGGTGAGTATAAGAACCAACGCCAGCTATATCTACAAAAATGGGATCTCCAAGGTATTAATAAATATAATATCTATCTTCTAGTATCTTCACTTAAAAATTATCCAATAAGGAAATATTTTAAAAAATATATTATGGTGGAAAAGGCTGATAGGTGAATCACTATTACATAAGCTATGACCTATGCTAGTATATAAATGGCCTTAATATAGTCAACCAGCAATTACCAAGTCTATGGGATCTAATATTTGTAAATCTTTTTCATTGATGAGTGTAATGTCATGAAGAAGATATCCAAAGCTCTTGCAAATGGTAGAAAGAGCCAATTGCTGAGGATACAAAGCCATTAATCAATATAAATGATAGTAGATAATCTAGTTTAATATAAAACCATCATCAACATAGATGTACTATCAAACTGTAAGATCAATCTTAAATACGGCTATTAAATTTATATCAATAGTTCTAAATACCTCCACAAGTATAATGTCTTTTTTAGGTGGATACCACCAAATTAGTTGAGCCAATACAAAAGTGGTGGAAAGAACCAAAAGGACCTCGGGAGGCAAAGAAAGGACAATATTTTCACATCTTTGAACAAGCTCTCTAGGAGTTCGCTAAATTAGAAGAAGATCCTTGGAATGATACTATAAAGGCTCCACATGTAATACCTCCTTCTCATCTAAAGCATTATCTATAAAAATAAGTATTTTCTTTTAAAAAATTATATTAAAAGATAATCCATCAATAGTAATATTGTATCTAAATATAGTAGATAATAATATTATAATAATAAAGGTACAAAGGCCATAGAGATCAGTACTTGGATGGCTTCCTCTCATGTTCCATGCTAATTCTAGTAGCAGCTAAGAACCCGACATTTTTCCAAGGCAAATTCTCTCTATCCGACAACGTGTAAGTGGAGTTGCAACTTGAAAAAAGTTCTTGATAAAGATTTAATAGTAATTAAAATTTTTTAAAAAGTATTGTATAATTCTTATTATTTTTAAAATCTTCTTATCTATGATTATCCAGACTTTCTTAAGATCCATCGTTCAAAATGATGTATCTTAAGAAGTCAATTTGAATAGTATAAAATATATACTTTTCCATCTTGATATATAATATTATATTTTTATATTTTTATAATACATGACAAATATGAAATTTTTATTCTTTTATATTCTTAGAGTAAATCAAAATATTATTTATATAGCAAACAATAAAATCATTAAAAAACTTACAAAAAACATCATTCATAAAATATTAAAAAGTAACTAATATATTTGTAAGTTCAAAAGATATGATAATATATTTGAAATTTCTATACTTAATTCAAAATATAGTCTTCCACTCATCATCTTCTTTGATGCGGACCAAGTTGTATATTTTCCGCAGATCTATTTTTGTGTAGATTTTTGTTTGATTGAGTTGATCAAAAAGTCTTGAAATCAAAGATAAAGGATACTTATTCTTGATAGTAATCTTATTAAGTCTTTGATAATCTATGTTTATCTGTAACAATCTATCTTTTTTTTCATAAATAAGATAAAAGTTGTTGGAGATTTTGAATGGCATATGAAGTTCTTAGTGAAGTTTTCCTCAATATATTCCTTCAATGTAGCCAACTCATTCTGTAATAAATTATAGATTAGTCCAAATGGTGATTGAGCTCCCTCCTAAAGATTGATTGAACAATCATAAGGTCAATCCTTTGGAAGAATATCTGGATTTTTTTTAAAAAAATATCTTGAAAATCTTGATATTGGCTAAGAATACTACTTATAATCTTTTTAGCATTAAAAATAGATGTGGCATATATAACAAAAGATGATCCTTCTTTTGCCACATGTATGAAAGCTTTTGTACCTATTATTAAGGATTTGGATGTATTAAGCTTATATATATCTATTTGACTAACAAATTTTTGGATTAAATTATAAAAAAAATCAAGATTATAAGAAGTCCAATCTATTTGAGGATTATATTTTTTTTATCACAATAATTTTAAAATAATTAGGTTGGAAGAAGATTTAATCATATTAGATATTACTATGCTATTATATCCCTTAATTGCTATATTTAAAAGAATAGTCTCATAAATAACATCTTCAGAAGATAATGAATGACCATCTATGACTTCTACATGTACGGATTTAATTTTTTTAATCACAGATATTTTTTGTTTTTTAATTACAGATATTTTTTGTTTTTTAACAAAGTCTTTGTCTATAAAATAAGCTAAGACTTTTGAATCTAATAAGAAAAAGACTTTTTGATTTTTAGGTCCTAAAAGCACATCTATTATAAAAAAAGGTGAGGGATCTAAAGAGAGAATAAGACCTGTACAAGGTATTATATATGATTTCAGTTGCACGATCTCTATTGTAGCTAGAGAAACTTATTTTTCAATACATTATCTTTTTTACCAACCATACTCTTTATTTTGAGTTGCTTCTTTGAATAATATTGAGTAGTGTGCTTAGCTTTTTTACAGTATAAGCACAAATCCTTTTGACAACATCAAGTCTTTTTTTATTTGGTAAGAAGTTTAAAACATACTATATCAATTTGTATTGGTTCTAGCATAGTTAAATAAGTTTCTAAAAACTTAGGAGTTTCTATCATTAATTAACTAGTTTGTCTTCAATCAAATCTATGTTCTTAACATCTTTCAAATAATTGATTGTTGTATGCAATAGCTTGAGCAATAAATTATTCTAAAGAGTCTATTTTTGATATTATTAATAAAAAATCTTTGACATTATTCTTCAATCCATAATAAAATTGATTGATAAGGGCTTTGTTATTCCAGTCTACATTGCAAATAAGGTTTTGAAATTCTATAGCATATGTTGTAGCTGGCTGCTGTTGTGATAGAGAGCATTTGCCTCAAAAAAGCGTGGAGCTTTTGGCAACTATTAATTATTCAACCAAGATCTAAGTATAAAAAAATCTTTAAATTTATATAAAAGTCTCCTTCATAGGATTATTATATCCAATATATAAGTCTTATTTCATCAAATCATTCAAAATATAGTAAAATATTCTAAAACCTTCATTCATCCATAGAAAAGGAATTTTTTTTGAACTTCAATAATCTATAACTTTTAATCCATTAGTTCAAATCTATTCAAAATTTACATAAAGTACTAATGTACTTTTAATAACTACCATCACAAATTTCAACCATTGATTCATTACTGATCTTTAGATATCATAAAAATCCTAACAGTAGCTTCAAACTCTATTTACAAACACCTATGTTCTAAATTCTTTATATCTTTCTAACTAAAAGTCTAAATTATATAAAATTTTAATATATAATTTTTTAACATAATAATATATTTTTTTAAAAAAATTTAGATAAAAATTCATCCAAAAATTTAAGATATGGCAAAAACCATTACTATCAATAAAATGGCCTACTTATTGCCTTTGAAATCGATCTACTATCTTTGACTACCAATATTTCTTTCTTCAAAATTCTAAATGTAGTAATTTTTTAAATATAGATCTTAAAATCACCTCTCTAGTCACACTTCTTGATCTCTAAAAGCTTTCATACAATTAATTGTATCTTCAAAAGAATGATAGTAGGTACAATTTGTATATCTTAACTTCAAGCGCCTACTCCTCCCTTATAAAAATTCCAAATCTCTTGATTCTTATACCAAAATTATTATAAAAAAAATCAAGCTTTTTAATCCTAGTCTTTGATTTTTGAATGCTCTGTTTGAAAATACCAAAATTCTTGTTTTTCTTATAGACAACCTCATCAAAGCCTATTGGATATGACCATTGACCAATAGTAATGAAGAGCTTCACCTTTTGCCTTTATTCATCCATTTTTTACCTTCATCCTTTCAAATAATCCTCTTAATAGTTTAGTTCTTCATCTTTGGTTTCCAATCTCTTTTCAAAGCTTCATATTAAATATTTAGATCTTTTATTATTTAAATGCCATAATCAAACTTAATAAAAAAATCAAAATAAAGTTTCTTGTATCAACTCTTTTAAATACTTTATTAACCATTCTAACACATATTAGAATTTATGAATATATTATATATTTTAAGTAATTTTTATATATTATAAGGAATTATAATACAACATCATGATCCTTATCATAAAGATAAGAACTTGGTCTTTGCTACTCTTTTTCAATCATTTTTTTCAAATATGGATGTAAATATTTTAAAGAATAAATTTAAATCATAAAAAAATTATGAATCTTTTTTCATGAAAGGTGTAAATCAAAAAAGAGCACTTCCAAATAGAAGTGCGTCTATAAATTCAACATAAGTAAATCCATTAGAATATTAGAAAGCATGCAATCTTAGATATAACTTGACTTATTGTAAAAATGTTTAAAATTTTGATCTTGTTCTATCAAACTTCTCAAGCATATTAATCTTTGTTTTTTTTTTTTTTATGTTTGTAGAAACAAGACTTATTGGATTTGATTGAAAGGCTGATTTACTTTCTTCCTTCAATTATACAACTTCTTGGCATAGGCTCTGGACTTCTTCTATAGATGTAGGAATAGTATTTCCATGATTGATACTAGTGATTCATGAAATTTCTACCCTAAGAGTGTTGACAAGCTCTTAGAGATCTGTGATAGTTATAAATCTATTCTCACTCCCACTAAGTGTAACATCTATGATCTTTCTTTTTATTTTAGATAATTTAATAACTCCACAATTTGAATTAAATGAAGATAATCCGCAATTCCTAATATCAAATAAAAATTTCTACAAAGAAGGATGATCCACTTTCTTTTAAAGAAAAAATCAAGGTTAGAAAGCAAAGAATATTAGTATAAAGGTGGATAGTCTACAACTTTCAAATACAATAATAAAAATAAGATAATGCACTCATTTCTTAAATACAAAATAAGAATATTGAATCTTCACTCTTATCAAAGTATCAAGGACATGAATCATTAAAAAAATAAAATGTCAATACACTCTCGTGTCACTCAAAAGAATAGAAAATCACCTGAAGATAGAATAATATTAAAATTAAAATAGCTATTATCAAAGATAAGAAGACTAGAGACTTTTGAAACAAGACTAGGAATAAGAAAGGCATTGATAAAAATGAAGAAGGCTTCATTCTTATCTCTATATATATTATCTATATGAAAGTTATATGGCAATATTCTATAAGACCTCTAATACGTGTCTAATTTGTAAGACATGTGTCAAACTTGCAAGATAAGTTTCTTATATGTACATAACGTACTTAGCTTGTTTCACAAGCTAGTAATATGTGTAATACGTGGCTAACTTATTGGCTAAATTTCTAACCTACCAATCACCTATAGATATGTATAAAGGTGTAACCGCATCTATGAAGATTCTAAGAAGCTTTTCTATAAGATATTATCAAATTAATCTACTTTTTTTTATTTTTACCTATCTATATTAACTAAATAATTATTAGAATAAATCTTATATCTATAACAAAGGCATCAATTTTAGCTTCTACTTCTTTTTTATAATTGAATAAAGACACAAAAGGAAGCAATGGTCATCAATATGGTTGAGCTTACTATAGTGAGAGCATTTCAATTGCTTGCACTTTGCTTTTTCTTTAATCTTCTCTCTTACCTTGATTATCTCTACTTTTGGTTTGGGCTTCTTTATATCTTAATATTTTTTTTTCTTAGAGTAGATAAGATTACCTTTAGCATGGCCTTTCTCTCTACAAGCCCAATAATATAATAACCTTTTAAATTAAGCCTTTGTCAAACTATTAGTGGTGGTAGTAATCTTCCTGGGCTTTGACACATCCGTCATCTATATAATTATGTCTATAGTATCATGTAGGCAAAGAGCCCAATCACACTTTTCAACCTCAACAAACGCCTGAGCCAATGTGGCCTTGCCATTAAAGTTAAGAATGATCTGTAATATAGCCAAATCCAACAATTGCTTGTCAATCTTTGATAAAAAAATCTTTATCAATTGGCTCTGAGCAAATATATTCCTTGATTCTACTACAAACCATACTAAACATGTATATATTGTATAGAAAGTATCTTCTTTTTCTCGTCAAAAATCATGGATGTGCTGTATCTAATCATATTTGAATCTTTTATATTTTATCTTCAAGTGTGCAATAAAGAGACAAAACAGCTCAAAAAGTGATAGCTCTTTAATAATAGCTAAGGCTATTTATATGGCTTGAGCCATTTGTAACATGGTAGGTGGTGTACTCTCTTTTCTAAGCATAACAATGTCTTCTTCTTTAGCATTGCCAGAGAATGAGCCACCTTCTTCTTTAGATTGCTTAGTGAAAGAACAAAAGAGATTCATTACTACCTCCTCCTTGAAAGTAATAATCAACTTCATATGGTCTTGCCAGTAAGTTTCTACCTAGCGTAGCTAAATAATATGATCTTTTATTCAACATCCATAAGTCTGGAAAGCCTCATACTTCAAATATTGTAGTAGCAATTCAAAGGTACACCACTCATTAAAAGTGGGAGACCCCTAGCACTTCTCTTTTATCTGTGTTTAGAATCCGTATTTAGAATCTTTCAATCATGTAGAAAAATATCACCAGCCTATCTAAAAAATTGATCTTGTACCATACTACAAGAATTGTCTTTTATCTTGTCAAATATGTCCATATTTCAAATTCAAAGCCTACGGCTAGTAACCAATACCAAAATAGGTTCAAAAATCTTGTTTGAATAACAAATAGTCTGTGTACAATACAAAATGGGACAACATTGAGAACACTCGCAATAATGCCCACCTAAAGGAAGATACCAAAGATAAAAGCTAAAAAAAAAAAAAAAAAAAAAAAAAAAAAAAATTGGATCTTCTTTCCTATACAATAAATTGTAAAATTCAAAAGTGTAAATTAGAGCCACCCACATACACCTACAGTGGATGGTTACTGAAGTTGCATGAACCTACAACGTTGTCAGGGTAGAAAGAGCTTGCTTCTAGAAAGTACCAAGCTTTTGGCTATCACTAATTTCTCAATCAAGTGTCAAGATAGATGAAAAATTCTAAATTTATATAAATTTGTTCCTAAAAAGGACAATTACATCAAGTACATAAGCCTCAAGTATTCTAAAATCTCTAAAATGTAGCAAAATATGCTAAATCCTTCATTAATCTTAAAAGAGATTTTTTCCAAACTTCAATAGTACTTATCTTCAAATTAGACCATCTAAAAGTATTCAAATTTTATACAAAATATTAATATACTTTTAACAACTATCACAACAAATTTCAACTATCTATTCATTGCTAATCTTTAGATATCACCAAAATCCTAACAATAGCTTCAATCCATATTTATAAATACTTGTATGCTAAGTTCATCATATCTCAAAAATTAAATATTTAAATATTATAAAAAATTTATATATAACTTTTTAACATAATAATTTATCTTTTTAAAAAATTTTAGACAAAAATTCGTCTAAAAGCTCAAGATATGACAAAAATCATCACTATCAATAAAATGGTCTACTTATTGCCTTGGAATTTGATTTTTTGTCTTCAACTTCTAATATTTTTTTCTTCAAAACTCCAAATATAACAATTCTTCTATATAAGATGTAGGCCTTAAAATCACCTCTTCAATTATACCTTCCAATCTCCAAAATCTCTTATATAACTCCTTGTATTTTAAAAAGAGTGATAATAGATCTAATTTATATACCTTAACTTCAAGTGCCTACTCTTCCCTCATAAAAACTCCAAATCTCTTAATTTTTATATACTAAAATTATAGTACAAAAAACAAGCTTGTTAATTCTAGCCTCTAATTTTTGAATGCCATCTTTGAAGTTGCCAAAATCTTTGTTTTTGTCACAAACAACTTACTCAAAGCCTATTAAGCATGGCCATTGACCAATAGGGATAAAGATCTGCACCCCTTGCCTTCAGTTGTCCATATTTTACTTTAATCCTTCCAAATAAGCCTCTTAGTAGTTTAATTTTTTATCTTTGAGTCCCAATCTCCTCTCAAGGCTTTATACTAAATATTTAGATCTTATATAATTTAAATACCATAATCAAAATAAATAAATAAAATCAAAATAAAATTTCTTATACCAACTCCTTTTAATTTAATCTACTAATCATTCTAATACATATTTAGACTTATGAATATATTATATGTTTTACTTGGTTTTTATATAATATAAGCGATTGTAATATAACATCCATCCTTTCCAAACTTACACATCTTCTGATATGTATCACATATTACTTTTTTTCATTTTCTTGAGAGTGGTCTAGATCACTCATAAGTTCTTATACTTCATATTTTTGGTCTAAGTATTGAGATAGAATTTCTTCAAGGTCTTCTATCTTGAACCTCTATTTATTCTTTTAAAAGCTTTAACCTTCTTTTTGGCTATTAGGATTCTAATGATAGCTCCATCTAACTTATGTAGAGAATATGTGGCATTATCATAGACTATGACTACCACATATAGTGTAAATCATTTTTTTGTAAATTTCTTTTCAATACTATGTTGATGTTCTAAGTTGCTATTATATATTAAAATCCAATTTCTAACTTCTATAGGCCTAGGCCTTAATCTATGAGTCTTATAAAATCTTTTTTTATTTTTTAACCTTACTTCTTTTAATCTTTTAGATGCAATTTGTAGGTCTTTTAGTAACTTTTCTAATTGCTCAATTGAGAGCTCCAGTAATCTTTTTCTATCAATACCATCTTTTTAAAATAGAAATATTTATATAAGATATATTTTTTCAATTGGCATCATAGATTTTTGCCTTAACATCAATTCTATAGACATATAACTAATGACAATATTGTGAGTAGTCCTATCAATCTATAAAGCAAATAGAAGTAATTTAGGCCATTGAATTGGCTTATCTTTCTATGCCTTGACCAATGCATAAATAATGAGAGAATGGCCTCTCTTACTCTTTTCATTGGATTTATGATTGTAAGAAGTAATCAACTTTAATTGAACTCTATACTTGCTAAAGAATTTTCTTGCTTCAATAGCATCCAATTCTCTTTAATTAGCTCTCGTCTTTTTAATGCTCCCATATTTGCTAAAGATATCTTTTAATATAAATTTACATATTATTTTTGTAGTCTTGGTTCTCAATATTATTTCTTCAATGTAATTTAATAGTTCTTCTCTTGCCAAAATCAAATATTACATGCTCCAAAGTCTTGATGGCATAGCTACCAAAGTAATCATTTATTGAAAATGTATTGAAAGTATATAAGTATAATGTAATCCATCTCTATACATAAGCTTATACTATAGCTGACACTTTAAGCATTAGCTTACAAAGTCTTCTACATCCTTTTATAAGTCCTTCTATCAGTATCTTTCTATAATCTTGGTATATGTGGCTCAAATTCCTCTATGCCTTATCCAAAGTGTATTATAAAATTCCTTCAAAATCTTGTTTTTAGTCTTAAGATTCCTTATTATTTTCAATGGAATTTTTTCACCTCTTTTTGGCTTCTTCTACAATAATCTATCTTTAAATAAATAACTATAAGATTGGTACCTAATATCTTTAAAGGTTTTATCTATCCAACCTTCTTGCTTCTTCATTGTACTCAAATGAATTCTAATATCTTTTAATTTGCCTTCATACAAATTTTCATAGAAATTTTGAATCTTTTCATAAAAATCCATTCCACTAATAGTAAATAAATTTCTATAGCTCTTCTTTTCTTGATCTTCAACCTTATCATATGCCATCATCTCTCTTCAAAGATATATCTAGCTTTGGACAAAATATCAGCTATCAAGTTTTTTTTAATTAATAATATGTATAAAAATAGGATTCAAAGTTTTTATATAGACTATTCATTTTAATATAACAATGTTTGAAGTAGTACAGCTAATTATCATTTGAAGTAAAGAAAAATAATCTATCTCCAAAAACACATTAATTCTAATCAAATAATTCCTTTCAACCTTTAGAATAGTAAGTACTTTTCAAAGTTCTCTTTTAACTTGTGGATAAATCTTCTATCTTTTTATAAAAATCCTAGCCGCAAATCTTATTACAAATCTCTTCTCTTTCATATTATCTTATCCAATAGCCCATCTAATTGCTATGGGACTTATATCCACTATTACAATTAGTGGTCTTCCACATTGATAATCCACTTATTTAAATATAAGTGGTGAATTCAACATCTTTTTAAAAAAATTTATAGCTATTTCTTGTTCTTCCTTCTAGATAAATCTTTTGTCCTTCTTCAACAACTTATATAATGGCTTTGATATATGTACAAATTGAAGCATCTAAATTTGATAGAATATACATGCATTCAAAAATCTTCTAATTTTTATAATATTTTTATTGTCCTTTATTTTAGATATAGCATCAATTTTTTTTGAATTTGATTTTTAAGCATACCTACTACATATGTGCCCCACTACTAAAATCTTACTAACTCCAAAGCTTGATTTCTTTGTAGATAATGTCAAATTAATTGATTCAAGCTTATCTAATATCTGAGCCACATCTTCAATGTGCTACTTGATAAATTTTCTACAATCTTTTGCATCTATAATTCTATCCTTGTCTCTTTTTTTGCAATTGTTTATAGGTATATCATCCAAAAATGGGATGGTCTTCTCAGGCACAAATTTATTCAATATTTGATTTATAGCATTTTGTATATGAGACACTAAGTTGGTTGTACCTTGATATAAGATATGCATCTTCATTAAATCTAAAAGAGTCTTCATGATAGTCAAGTCTCTACTTTCTTCAACTAGATGGAATTGGTTATATCTTGAATACAAGTCTCCAATAGAATAAATGGCATAACCTGTAAATTGCTCAGCCACTTCATCCACCATAAGATCTGACCTCATATTTCAAATAATTATTCTATTTGATGGTTGCATATCTTGAATGAACCTCAATATCCCTGATTTCTTGGATATTATAAACCATTTAATAGAATAAAGAATATTTGAAGGTTCTAAAATATCCATCTTTATTTTATTTTTTTTAATAATTCTATCAATTTTTGAAGCAAAGCTTTAGATATAAGTATAGGCTTTAAATCCCATGGAATATATGGCATAGTGAAGATTATTATAGGTATTATAATACTAAGATTTATATATCCAATTTCATCAAAAGTCAAGGCAAATGCCTTATCATGTCTAATAAAAAAAATTGAAATATATTTTTTTCTATTGATATTAAGAAATCACCCCCTCCAATCCTTAATTTAGTCAATGATTTTTAAGTAAATTAATGTCCAATTATATGCTTCTCTTTCAAACCTAGCTCCTTAACTACTTGCTTAATATACTACATAGTATTAAATAATAATTAAATAGCTACAAGTTTTATTTTCTTTTTCACAATTTTATATTTAGTTTATACTATGGCTTCAAATTTTAACCTATAATTTATAGTAAGTCCATCTTTTATCACAATTTTTTCTACCTCTTCATAAACCCTTCTTGAATATATCTCTACTATAGCATCTTTATCCATACTTATAGCTAAGCTTTTCAAAACTTGTACCAAACTATCTTCTAAACCTGTTTCTTCTATTATTCTTACTATAACTTCATCATCTCAAATCAAACCTACACTTTTTAAATTTTTTTCTTGTTTCTTTATCCTTCTTTTATTTATAAAATTTAAATCTTTAGTCCTTTCAATGCTTATAAATCCATTACCAATGAAGTTCAAAAATCTAAAATTCATGTTATCTATATTAGGATTTGTAAATGATTCATTAATACCCATATATTTCCATCCTACATTGGTACTCTTTAGAAATCCACAAAGTTGTTATTTAATTCTCAAGGCATTCTTCTTAATTGCTTTCTATACATTTCATTAATAGGCTTCATAGTAAAAAATTATACACCTTTTTTTTTATTACAACTACAAATCCTAGCATAATATGAATCATCATTCAAAACTTTAGTTTCCATCTTAGTAGTTGTAATATAAGATTGATTAAGTATTATTAGATATATAATAGAATTTTATACAAAAAAGTTATGTTCCACCTCTACATCTTTAATCTTGGCCTTCATAATTGGACAAGCTTTATATAGATCACTTGATTCATTGTTTGCAGGTTTAATTACCCAACTATGGTTGATATCAATTGATCACTTGTTCTTCTCATATACCTACTTGGATATAATATTGATTTTTGATCCATAATCTACTAAGGCCAAGATTGGATCCTTAGAATCTTCCAACCTCACTTATTTTTCTACAGTAGCCTTAGTCTAATAAAAGATTAAATAGCTAATACTCTCCATTTCATCATCATTTTTTTTTGAAGAACTGATAAAATGTACTTCTTGTATAATCTTCTTTCTTTTACTAGATTCTACTGGTATGCACTTTGTTTGATATCCTCTTATATCCTTGGTACAATTCATTTGAGCCCTATTTTCTATATCAACTGTGCTTCCAAATTCTAATGATACAAATTGTGCAAATACTTGTCCTATTTTTTCTTCTTCATCTTTATCCATACAAATATTCAATACTTCTACCATAATAGCTGCAACTATCATTTGCCTCTTTTTTTTATTATAACAATGATTAACTCATAGAAAACTATCTTGGCTATATCAAAAGCCTCTTTTAGAATAAATTCTATTTTAGCATCCAAAATCTTATCTTTTAGATATTTTACATATCTGTGGATGTTTCAATATCAAATTAAAGCTTATAAGCAAGACATTTACCTTTGGTTTTGCTTGACTCACTTTTTTTCATTATTTTTTCTTTCTTCCACCATTCTTTTGATAATAGTTGGTCACCAAGATGAATGAAAGGAGGCACCTTCTTTGAGTTTTGATCATGAAAAGCATCTTTATTTCTTGAAAACCTCTTCTTATTTGCACATTTAACATCTTCTTTTTAAACAGTTCTACCTCTTTTTTTTCCAACCATAGCACCATACAAATAATTATTCAATTGGTTTCTATCTGAAAATATTTTAATATTTATAGTATCAACTAGATCATCCTATCCAGTCATCTTTCTAATAGCTTCAATTTCCTTGATCATGACTTTTATAATTAATAAAGAATTAACTTTAATTGCTTTTGCTCAAATATAATAGTATAAGATTTTGCTTCTTTTTCATGTATAGCACTATTCTTGGAGGTTTATTCTTCCACCAACCTTTTCATGTCTTTTTTTCTAAAATTAATCTTCAAAAATTCTTCAGACCTTGTGAATCTTATCTTATCCTCTTTGAAATAGATAATTCCATCTTTAATTGCAACTTTGTAATTGTCACAATTGCCATGCTTGTGGTTTGGATTGTCATACCATATACATTTTTCCACAAATCCCTTTAAGCCTTTAGTTGTCTTTGATAAACTTGCCATTGGAGATTTTTTTAGTTCAATCATTTCTATTCTCAAATCTTATATACTCTTAATCAACTCCTCAAGAGTATCATCTTTGATAGTCTTAATTATTATTTGAGGTGGCATTGGATTTGCAAATATAGATATTAATTCCAACCTTGATAAAAAAATCATGAGTCTTAATCTTCTGCTGTTTAGCTACAAATCCTACTATTTCTTTTACTAATCTTTAGTTATTTATAAATCTACTCTCAAATATCCTATCTACTAGATGAAAAAAAACCTTATCCTCTAGGTATTCATTAATCTTCTTAGTTTCCAACAACTGCCTTTTATGTTGTAATAATTGATCAAATTTTATTTCAAACTCCCTGATCAATTTATTTGGAGCCATTTGATTCTTTGGCCTCAGTTCAATCCACTCCAAGGATGATCTTTTGGTCATTTTTTTTGAATCCTCTTCAAAGAATTCATCTTTCAATATCTCTTCAAATCTCCTCCATGATATAATCTCTCTATGCAATTTGTGCACTTTCTTTCTAATTTTTGGTATCACTGCTAGATTAAAAATAATAATTATCTTCATCTTTGAAATCTGATATACTTTCATTTTACATGTGCAAATCTTCAAGAACTTGGTGATGTTCTTTCTTTCAAATCTCCAAGCCTTATCTACTACTTGCAAGGCTTTGGTGGTGTTGTTATCATCATCTTATATTTATTATCTTTCTTCTTTAAACTAAATAAACGCCTAAAAAAGGTCTTAAGCAGTCACCTTCTTTGATAACTCAAATCTTGAATTTTGATTCCCTATCTTTACTTGCAGAGAAATTAGTGCCTTAAGGCTCTTTCAATGGAAGCACTAATATGTCAAGGTAGAGAGAGTTTGCCTCTAAAAAGCACCAGCCTTTAACTATAACTAACTTCTTAATGAAGTGTTAAGATAGATGAAAAATTTCAAAGTTAAATAAAATTATTCCTAAAAAAGGCAATTACATCAAGTATACAAGCCTCAAGTACTTGAAAATCTCCAAAATGTAGCAAAATATATTAAATCCTTTATTAACCTTAAGAGAGATTTTTCTTGAACTTCAACAATACATATCTTTAAATTGGGCTATTTAAAAATATTCAAATTTTATACAAAGTACTGATATATTTTTAAAAAATACTACAACAAATTTCAACTATTAATTCATTGCTAATCTTTAGATATCACTAAAATCCTAACAATAGCTTTAAACCTTTGTTTACAAATACATATATATTAATTTCATCATATCTCACAAATTAAATGTCTAAATATTATAAAAAATTTATATATAGCTTTTTAATATGATAATTTATCTTTTTAGAAATTTTTAGATAAAAATTTGTTCAAAAGCTCAAAATATAGAAAAAATCATTACTATCAATAAAATGGTCTATTTATTGCCTTGGAATTTGATCTATTGTCTTTAATTTCCAATTTTTTTTTTTTAAAAATTCCAAAGGTAATAATTCTTCTATGCAAGATGTAGGTCTTAAAATCACCTTTCTAATTATACCTCCCAATCTCTAGAAGCTCTTATATAATTCCTTGTATTTTCAAAAGAGTGATAGTAGGTATGATTTGTATACCTTAACTTCAAGCACCTACTCCTCTCTTATAAAAATTTCAAATCTCTTGATTTTTATATACTAAAATTATAATACAAAAAATAAGCTTATTAATCCTAGCCTCTGATTTTTCAATGCCATCTTTGAAGTTGCCAAAATCCTTGTTCTTGTTGCAGACAACTTATTCAAAATCTATTCGACATGGCCATTGGCCAATGGAAATAAAGATCTGCACCCCTTGTCTTTATTTGTCCATACTTTGCTTTCATCCCTCCAAATAAGCCTCTTAATAGTTTAGTTTTTCATCTTTGGGTTCCAATCTCCTCTCAAGGCTTCATACTAAATATTTAGGTTCTATATAATTTAAATGCCATAATCAAAATAAGTAAAAGAACTAAAATAAAGTTTCTTACACCAACTCCTTTTAATTTAATCTACTAATCATTCTAATACACATTTAGACTTATGAACATATTATATATTTTATTTAGTTTTTATATAAAATAAGTAATTGTAATACGATAATTTTTATAAAAAAAAATGGTGCTAAAGTACCACAGCGCTGTTGTATGTCGTGAAGTCTTGCTTGAGAATGCTCCGAGCACCTGGCTGTAGAAGATAAAAGAAAAATACACAACAATAACTAGTCTTAACTTCTCTAATCAATCTCTAAATAGTCCTTAATCATACCTTAATTAAATCCTAGTCAACCTTGATCAAATTCAAAAAAATTCTAAAATAAATCCTACTAAATCCTAATCAACCCTAACAAACCCTAAAACAAATCCTAACTAACCTTAGTCGAATCCTAACCAAACCCTAAAGAAATCTTAAGGCAGTTTTAGAACCTCAATAATTACCAAATAAACCATTGATTTTGATTGAAATTTTGTACACATCTTATTAATTAAGTTGAAAACAAGCATATGAAGTTTGAAGAAGATCTGACATCACAAAAAGAAGAAAAATCCATAAATTTGCATAGGTGACGGTCAGCCTCCTTCTCCAATCTTGATGCTAATATTCCAGTACCTAAATCTCCCTTTCACACTATTAAATTGCTCTCAAATTTTATATGTGCATAGAAAAACAAGTCTATTATCCACATACACAAATTTCACTCCAATCCAACTAGCAAATTGCTCAAGATCTCAAAAACCCTAACTGACCTTCAAAACTTAATTTCCGAGACCTTGATCCACTTAAACCTCAATTACGTATAACTAAACTATTAAATTTAGCTCAAATTCATAGCACACATTAACAACAATAATATCTAAAAATCTACAAATTTTTAGCCATGGATCTGCTACAATCTTTTGAAATTGCCTAAAACATCAACCCTATTTTATTTCACAAAATCCCAAGTTGCCAAAATCAACCCTGACTTTGCAAATCTATTACAAAGTCATTTCTTATCCAAATCACTCTCCATCAACTCCTATGCAAAACTTCTTAAGTCTTCTCTCTAATCTATCTTTTGATCTGCCAAAAGACTCTTGATTTGTCCTAGGCGGCCGTTTTAGTAGCCAAAGGTCTGATTTCAACCCTGTCCTACAAACGGCCAATCTTTGGGTATCAATCTAATCTATCCTAGAGATTTTATAGCCTGACCCTACCTTCAACTTAACCCTAATATCAATCATGCTAGTGATTTATCCTTTTTACTATATTTTTATTATTTTATGGCCTTTCTAAGGCAGTAAAAGAATTACTACAACCTAGAAGGTAAAATTACTAACTAATTCTTATCTACTAGCTATTAAATGAAAAAAATAAACTAAGAGGCTTTCATAAAAACCTTGTTAAAATATGTTGAATTCTTGTTGAACTAAGATAATAGAGTATTAATTGAAAAATCATTTTTAGTCATAGTTTCACCATATAATCATGTCACAACACGACAACGCTTCAACAAAGTATAAATTAGAAATATGGGAATATAATACATCCCAATAATTTCCAAACTTCAAATTATAAATTTTTTGGGATAATTTAGTATTTAAAAATATCTTTCAACAGCTGAAATTGGCCATTTAGAGCTGAAATAAAATTTGAAAAGTAAAACCAATAGCACCATTGGATTCCTTACAAAATTTCACATAAAATTGATACAATTCTTGCTCAATTCCGAGCTAAATTGCTCCCAAAAATTAATTTTAAAGGATTTTCACCTCACTATGGATGAAAACAGCGTGGATGAAGCCTCCACGAATGAAACCAATATGAATGAAGTCCTATGGATGAAAATAATATAATTAAAAAATTATAAATAAAAACTATGGATGAAAACTATAGATAAAAATTATAAATGAAAATTTTTGGATGAAAAATTATAGATGAATGAAATTATATTCCAGCAGAGCTTGCTGCTACTTGCTGATAGCTTGCTTCCAAATATAAAAACTAGTATAGAAGTTGCAAAAATTGTCTGTTTTAGGCATAATTTTTTTTATGATTCTATACTACAACTTCCACTCTATCCATATATTCTACTATCTAAGTGCTTTTCTAAAGTTTTAAAGTACTTTTAAACTCAAAATAAAGTGAAAACTAAGAAAAGAAAAGAATTCTTATCAAGTGAGAAAAGAACAAATCTAACACTAATCAAGCGTCTCACTCCACTAAGGGAGAATCAAAAAGTGCAAGAAGGTGTAGAAAGCAAGAGTCTTTACTAAATAGCAAAACCACCATCTCCAAGCAAAAACTAATAATACTCACTCTCCAAATTTCTCATGAAACTTAACTTGACAAGAATGTCAAGTTAAGGAGGGTTTTTCCACTATATATTCAAATCCTAGGTAGATAAAATCATCCACCAAATGAAAAATATAAGAATGGATGAAACACTAACAAACACAAAATAAACTAGAAAAATACAAGTTAATCTATTCAAGCACTACTTTGACAAGGTGAAGCACCTAATGCCATATATTGTGACATACATGTTTAAAATTTTGTAAGTGTTGTTTTTATTGAAAACCTAATTATTCTATTAAAACAAGTATCATAGGAATTTCACTCTTATATATTATTTTTTTGAAATACATCACTTTTATTTTTATTTATTTATCAGACTTAATATTAAAAAAAATATGATGGACATCCAATAGTAATAATTAGGGCTTAAAAATCTTAAGTAAATATATAAAAATATAAAAGAAAGGATGAAAATTCTAAAATCACCTCTTATATAGGTAAGAATTGAAATTTATGATTTTCTAAAGTAATCAACAAATTAAAAATATTAACTTCCAAATATTCCAATTTCGAGAAGAACTTATAAAAATTGGGTGACAAACCACTTCATATATTTTGGATGTATATTAAGGACTTTCAATTGAAAGTTAATGTAACTCAAAGTTATGAAGATCAGTTCAAAAATGCATTATTTTGGCAATATTGTAAAAACAAGTTTTAGAAGCTTTGGTAAAATACTATAAGATATTAAATAGAAGGATATGACTTTACAAGCTAAGAAAGTGCCTTGAAAGAAAAGCACATTAAAAAAAACATATGCTACGGATTTAGAAAGGTTTTATATATATATATATATATATATATAATTGTGGTTTATAGAAACATAGTATTTTTCAAGTTAGACAAAACTTGACAGTATTAAGGTAGATAAAACTTAAAATTATTGTAATAACTTTGAATTATAATCAAGAAAATATTTGATTTGAATATGAAATTGAAATTAAGCTATTTTTTAATTAGCTTAAAAAATATGTCAAGAATATGTACATCAAAGTAAAATAAAATTTTGTCTTAGAAGTTTCTATATAAAAAACTTTAAAAAACAAAATTAAAATTAAAAAATCCCAAAAGAAGTCATTCAAGAATTGTATTGCTCTCTTTCATGAAGCCAAAGTGGAAGTTTTACTATGAACAATTAGGTTCACAAATAAAATATATGTGCATCTTATGAAGATTGGTATGGTGGAACTTCTTTTTAGAATTTAGATGTATTAATGAAAAAATTTCAGTATACAACGCACAAATTGACTAAATTAATAAACAGTATTTATACAAGAATTTTTTTTATTATTATTTTTATTATTTTTATTACTATCCTTGTGAATTATTTGTGGCATTGCTATGGCAATTCTTAAAGGTGACAATTGTATCAACTTTGTTGCAATAATCATTTTGTGAATCTTTGGTCAAAGACATATCATTCTATTGTTTAATTTCTTTAGTTAGTGAAAATTCATTGCAACAAAAAAAAATTGCATTTAAAATTTTTACAACTGAGATAGTATTTTAAATTCCATTAAAATCAAAATCGCCGCATGGCAGGGTAGGATCAAATTTACCCACTCCAGCCAAGATACTGGTCATGAGAAGAAACTTGGGATGTTCAACAGTAGCACACAAACGCGGGAGTCAACAAGGATTTGTGTCAGAGAACCCACAAGTAATGAAACGATGAGGCATACAGCCTGGTCTCTCCCTGCAGCTTCAAACTTGCTTGCAGATTCCAGTCACTTCGAGGTGCATGGAGAGGAAGAAAACGTGCTCAGAGACACACTCCTCGTGCCGTCGTTTGTCAGAGCTAGAACCCGGGATACATCGTACATGCTCGCTGGCACCTCGTGTTAGGTGTGTGATGGGCATTGTCCAGTAGAACATTTTCCTGGAAATTCGCATCGGAGGAGGTTGTTGAGGAAATGTGATGGTCCGACGGTTTGGTTGGCGGTAGGAAGTTGGATGTGCCACTGTGCTGATCGGGGAGCTGCAGTTCGTAGGACTGGGAGCGTGCGAACTTGTCTCGTTGAATCGTGGAAGTCTGGTGAGTGGGTACTTCACTGGATTGGGTTAGCATTCGTACAGCATTTGTGGTTTGGTGCGTGCATCAAGTGGGACGGTGTTCGGACTTGCTGACTTGGTGCAGGGACTGTGAGGTTGATCGGATCTGTGTGTGCACTTTATGCGTTAAGTGCGTATGCCAGTCTTACTTTCAATGGATTATGCTTGGTGTGGCAGTGATGTGGGGTCGAGTTGTCGGTGCTCCAGATAGATGATTACGTAGTCCTTGCATTGGTCGCTGACGCGATGTGAAGCTGGATTGCGTTGTCTTCGCTGCAGGAATCTTGCTACTTTCAATTGCGGCTGGCGGCCATGGCTCAAGTGACGGTGTCCGGCTCGATCTTCACAGCTCTGAACAAGTCGAGCAGGGTTTCCCGTTCTCTGAAGAAGGATGTATTGGGTTCTCCCGTGAAAGTGTCGGTGCCGCAAACCAGAAAATGCAGCTGGCGCTATACAAGCATTGCCGTGAGCAGAGTAATCGACTCAACCAGTAATGCCACCATTACCACTACCAGTGGCCAGACCAAGGGTTTTGTGCCGCCAGGGTACACGTCCGTGCCGGCGGTTGTAAGAGTGGTGAGGAAGCCGCGGCTGAGTAGGGAGGAGGCAATAGAGAACGCATCGGACGTGTGGGCGGATTTAATTCGAAACAGGAAAGTCCGCCTCCAGGTCGTCAGTGAAGAATTGGACACAGGTAAGCGAAGCACCTCGTGTGATTCCTTTGGGCTTTCGTATTTGAGGTGGCCCTTTGAACCCACCACAAAATACTCGGTGCGATATGCCAGTGGTCCACTGGCGATGCATTTACGTAGCAGCTCGATGCATCGCCGAAACAGTCCTACACCCTCAAACTATTGTGAGTGCAAGTATTGCCTTGGACCTGGATTGAGTATATATGAGGAGCTCGTGTGGATGGCACTCACATTACTTTGATGATGGCTAATCACGGGGATGGTTTCGACAGCCACGGGAATGGGTAAGAAGAGCGGGAAGGTGGCCATTAAGGACTGGGCACAGAAGGCACGTGTGAGAGACGACAAGGTGGAGTATACGGTCGAGTTCAGCATTAAGTTCCAGGATTTCGGAGAACCAGGGGCCATTTTGATCGAGAACGAGCACGTAGCCGAGTTTTACCTGGATTCCGTTACGCTGCTATTTCCAACAGGACCCGTTCATTTCCCCTGCCATTCGTACATTGCGTCAACCATCCACGATTCCAATCCTCGTGTGTTCTTCAGCAACAAGGTAAAATCCTTGCGCTAGGTATGGGCTTCTAGCTTGTAGCATGAATAGTTCCGGAATGATCCTGGAGGGCGAGTGTGTGGTTTTGATGCTCTGGCCTAGCATTATGTGTCAATTTGAAGAATGTGCAACGTTGAGAGTGCGATTAAACTGCAGAGGCAATGCCAGTAGCCAATGAAGCCTGTAATTTGATTACGTCATTGTTCCTGACCAGCTTGAGCGTTGCCTCAGGTGTACAAGCCAGACGAAACTCCAGCTGGATTGAAGGTCCTGCGGGCGCAGGAGCTGAGCACACTACGAGGGGATGGGACGGGCGAGCGCCAGGTCTGGGAGCGCATTTATGACTATCAGGTTTACAACGACCTTGGTGACTCCGACAAGGCCCCTGAGTTGAGTCGCCCAGTTCTTGGTGGCGGAGAATTCATATACCCCCGCCGAGTGCGCACCGGCCGTCCTCCGTGCAAAACTGGTACCCATACACTACACCCACTCATCAGTCATTGTTCATTCTGATGTTAGTAGGACTGCATCTGTCGTGGTGATGATACATGCGGAGCGCCAGAAATTGAAACATGTGGTTAGATGAATGTTTGAGATGAAGATGAGTACGAGAATCCAGATATGCATTAGTGACATACGGCAGTGTAGTATGTTGAAAGATTTTGGAGGTGCTCTGTGGTTCGGTATGGTGACGCTGGATAGCATAAGCAGTAGTGGGAGATGGAGGAACCTGATGCAATGGCAGGTGACATGACACTGCAGACCCTGCGAAAGAGGAAAAGGTGGAGAAAGGAGAAGCAGTGTACGTACCCCGTGATGAGAAATTTGAGCCCATCAAGAAGACAAATTTTGTTGCCAACCAGCTGCGTGGTCTGGCGCACAAAATGATGCCATCATTGAGGGATCACTTCCGCAAGGACGAGACGCCGGGGGAATTTGATACATTTGGAGATATAGACCGATTGTACCAGGAGGGGATAGACACCGCAGATGAGTCAATACGGGAGAAAGCTGCGAGAGATTATAACCAGGCCACATTGGTGGCAGGCCTGGATGCGGGAGAGGAGGAAACCCCAGAGCAGGCGAGGGAGAGAATCCGCGCTTTGGATGCCCTTCCTATCCCGGAATACTTCAAGGAACTGATACGGACGGCCACATCCCCGAAAAGTCTGCTCAAGTACCCTCTACCCAAGGTTCTGTCGGGGGATAGGTTTGCGTGGATACGCGATGACGAATTCGCCCGTCAGACCTTGGCTGGTGTGAATCCTGTGGCCATCTCCTGCCTCGAGGTGAGCCAGAGTTGTGCTTGAAGGTCCGTACATGGAGGCCGTTTGTGTGGCTTGAGTAAATACGCACTTTTCGATCGTAATGTGGCTGTTTGAAGTAAAACGACTTCACCCATATCCAATGCGGAGCTAGGATGCCGGAACACAATGATGCCGTGAAGGCGGATGCTGGTTCTCGTGGTCCTAATTATATATCATGGCGGGATTTCAGATGCCACTGTACTAATTCTTTGACGTCGTGCGCAGGAGTTTCCTCCTCGGAGCACACTTCCGAAGGCGGAATTCGGTCCGCAGGAGTCGTTGATCACAGCCGAGGTCATTGAGAGAATGCTGGAGGGCTTGACAGCCGCTGAGGTGAACTTTCTCATTTACCGAGAATAAGCATTAGCTGGTAGCCAGAGAAGTGGGTTAGACCAGTGATAATTTGACTAACAATTAGTTGAAGTGGCGAAACGGATCTAGCAGCACAACGCAGAGAACGTGTTGTACGAGTGGGACGGTGGTGTCTAAGTTATTGTTTTAGCGTTGTGAAGAGCATCAGGCTTTGTTGCAGCCTCCTAGCAATTCCCAGAGTGTACTTTTCAGTTATGCGTTCTGTTCCTCACCTCACTTGACCCAGCTATGAGAAGAAAGTAAATGTAATGCAAATTGCCGCTGGCGTGCGTCTTGTGCCAGGCTGCGGACGCCAAAAGACTGTATATCGTCGACTACCATGACATATTTATGCCGTATGTGAAAAGAATCAACAACCTACCAGGCCGCAAGATTTATGCGCCCCGTGCCCTGTTCTTCTTGAATGGCGCCGGGGTTTTGAAGCCCGTTGCAATTGAGCTCAGTTTGCCGCCTTCCGAGGGAGCAGCTGCAAGCAAACGTGTCTTTACGCCCGGGCAAGAGGCCACTGGGTTCTGGCTCTGGCAGCTTGCCAAAGTACATTTCTGCACTACCGACTCCGGCTACCACCAGCTCGTCAGCCATTGGTAAGCCGCTGCCACTGACGTTATCCATTCTTGTTCGACTTTCATCTATAGTCAGAAAGTTGAAACCAACCTGAAGGTATGCATGGCTACGTCCACATTCATGTTTGTGTGCCACTTATGCTACCGGTGCAGAACACTGTGCCGGGAACACATGGATCATTCGAGATCTTTCTGTCTGCCAGGGAGATTTGATTATTCAGGATATGAGATTTCGTGAATTTGAGAGCCTTTGATGCGGTGATCAGGGCTTCAAAAGATTGTAACAGCAATCAGTGCCAAATTATTGAGAGGGATATGTGCTGGACAGGTTGCGGACACATGCGTGCACAGAGCCTTACATCATTGCAACTTACAGACAGATGAGTGCTCTGCATCCTATTTCAAAACTCCTCCATCCTCACCTCCGGTACACCATGGAAATTAATGCAGCTGCTAGACAATCCCTCATCACGGCGGACGGGGTGATTGAGAGAACCTTCACACCGGGAGAGTACGCGCTGGAGATGAGCGCCGTGGTATACAAAGCGATGTGGCGGTTCGACATGGAGGCCCTTCCTGAAGATTTGATCCGAAGGTATGTGTGCATTCTGAGGCTCGGAATTGAATTTGGAACTTCATGCTGACACTTCTCTATCTAGACGCATGCAGGGTAGTTCTCAACGTTTGCTGACTTGTTGCGCAATATGAGATGTGGGACACAAGTCGTTGCATCACAGCGTAACAGGTATAATCTGAAGCCTCACAGAGCCTGTCTCAACCTTCTGTCATCAGGAGGGAAAGAAAGTAGGTATTCAGGAAGTCTAACTTTGTTTTATACTAATTGATCAGAGGAATGGCCGAACGGGACGAGAGTGCTCCCTGTGGCGTGCGACTCCGGATAGAGGACTACCCCTACGCTGCGGACGGGGTTCTGGTATGGTCCAGCATAGAAGAATGGATACGCGATTACGTATCTTTGTACTACCCCAACAACGAGAGCATCCGGGAAGATGAAGAGCTGCAGGGGTGGTGGATGGAGGTTCGCACGAAAGGTCACGTGGATAAGAAGGACGAGGACTGGTGGCCAACGCTAGATAGCAAAGAGAGCTTGGTCCGGATATTGACGACCATAATTTGGATCGCTTCGGGGCATCACGCAGCGGTGAATTTCGGGCAGTACGATTTCACCGGCTACATTCCGAACCAGCCCTGCCTTGCCCGGAAACTCATTCCGGAGCCAAGTGATCCCGAATTCAAGAGGTTGCTTCGGGATCCTCACAAGTTCATGCTGGAAACGCTGCCCAGTCAAGAGCAGGCCACCATCGTGATGATGGTGTTGGAGTCATTGTCTACGCACTCACCCGACGAGGAGTACCTTGGTTACAACGGAAACCATGATAACTGGACAAGCGACGAGAGGGCCATGGATGCCTTCCAGGTTTTCGCGGCGCGATTGGGCGCAGTAGATAAGCAAATAGAGAAGAGGAACAAGGACTTGGCCAACAAGCACCGAACAGGCGCTGGCGTAATGCCATACGAACTGATGCTGCAGAAGTCAGGGCCCGGAATCACCATGCGAGGAATTCCTAACAGCATTTCTATATAGGCTTCAAAACTGGTCGTGCTCCAAAGTTGCACACGGTCTTGAAGAAGTCGTTGCAGATTTGTCGTGTGTATGTCGACACGGATTGAGCAGCATTACGGTATGAAAAAAACATCTTCTAGTATGCACTTGTAGAGAGTTGGGAGTAGTGGTGGCTGAAGCCGCTGAGCTACCCAAATGTGGTGGAGCGGACGCCGACCTCAGTCATATGCTTGCAGTCAGTGTGTCCAGTGAGATATTCTGATTCACTGTAACTTATGCTACACAAATGTTTTCCTAGCAATTCCTCCGTGACATGGTTGCATTAGTTGGCACTCCACACTAGTACATTGCACGCACTGTAGGTCCTCTCCCCTTATTTCTCTATCAACTTTGTAAGTTTTTCTTTTTTATTAAGTTGGTGGTATTGCTTCACTGTGTTGTGGGTCTTGGAAATAAAAAATGGAAATTGATGTTGGAAGTCAGATACATTGGGATGGATCTGATTAGCAATGGATCTTGATAAAGGAGATATCCAAAATTAGTTACCTTTGTGTTCTGCTACCATATGTAACGAGATAATATTTTGGGACGGATATGTTTGGCAAGGGATCTTGATAAAGGGGATACTTTATCAAGATACTTTATCAAGATACTTTAATGATACAAATTTAAGACAAGCTTAAAATTCAAAAAAAATCTTTGTAAGTATAAATACTTTAAGAGATGATTACTCTTAATCTGTGTTTTTTATTATTAAAATAATTTTAAAGGAATTGACATATAAATACTAAAAAATGATTGAAACTTCTTGAAACAAATATAAAATATTTTTTTGTGGTTTCTTAAAATTTGTTTTCAAAACCGGTTGTAGAATTTATTATAAAAATAATAATTTACACACAAAAATCTGTTAAATTAAGTTTTTTTACATATATTATAATAGATACAAAATTTGAAAAATCAATCGAAAGCAATTAGATATAACAAATCAATTATGCCAGCTTTATTATCTTTTAAAATTGAAATGAATATTGGCAATATACTTCAACTTTGTTTATACTATAGAATCTTGTGAGACTTTTTTTAAGGTTATACTTGATTACACGTGCAACCCATCAAAACCGTAAGTGTGAAAGAAGAATGATTCTAAATTAAATTTCAATTGACTAAGTTTTATGTTATGCTCCAAAATTCTCGCACCCAAATATTCTCTCAGGCTGGACTAACCAAAACTTTGTCCCCTTACCAACATCGTCTGTTACCTTATCAGCTGGTAAGACTCCTTCGCGGTTGTCTCTGATGCACAGGCTTGACCTTCAAGTTGTGCAGAACAGTGAACCGTGATGTCGGTGGTACAAGTTGTTACCACCCACTTCCTTATATTTGTCTGCACATCACTCAGCTCCACAACAAGGTATCTCCAACGCCTGCTTCTAAAGGTCTACAGTCGCACCGGATGTGCAGCCATTCCGTCGGATAAGCCAGACCCCGTCCCCGTTGTAACGACACTGCACTCCGACATCTGTTGCCTTTTCAGGTGGTAACACTCCTTCGCGGTTGTCTGTGATGCACAGGCTTGACCTACACGTTGTGCCTTGAGCACTCTTTCCGGTTGTGCAGATAAGTGAACCAGGTGTCCGGACGGTATCGAGCAGGAGCGGGTTGTAATAGCGGCCTTTCTCTCTGTTGTTGCACATCCCAGCCTCCGACCATGGTGATGTTCAAGGTGAACGACGTTCAGCCAGACCTGAAGGCAGTCGACAATTGGGTGCGTCCTGGAGTCATTGGGGACGAGCACGCGATTTCCTTGGCTGGCAGCAGGGCAGTCGAGGCGTTCTCCCACCCGGCTGCGTATTTCGTTCGAGGCGAGCACGCAAAGGCCAAGAATCCACTCATAGCGGCCGTGTACTTGGCCTTCAGCTTTCACTTGCCGCTGGTTCTCACACCGGATGTGATCTGGAACACCATCATGCTGGGCGTGTCACAGCACGTGGGCAAGGACCCGGAGAAGCACCGCCACGCTTTCGTGAACCACAAGGGCAAGGTGACTCTTGTGGTGGTGGACAATACCTTGAGAAGAGGATCCCGGGACAACAACTGGGGCGGCGTTGTCAGTGGATTCGCTGACCAGATCGCCGATGCGCTGAGCGGCAAGGCAGCGCTTACGGCGTTGCACACGCGCTTCACCACCTCTGACGAAGTTGCGCGCGTCGCACACGCCGTAGTGTTTATGGATACCGTCAAGAGCTACTTCGATTATTGTGTGATGTCCTTGTGTGGTATCCCGTCCATCGAGCTCGCTGGCGCACGCGAGGACTGGCAGAAGCTGCGGTCGGCGCTGGCACTGTTGGACGACTTGGATCTTGCAGAGTGGCGATCACAGCTCGATGGCATTCTCACTCACTTCGAGGACGCTTTCGACGGCAAGGTGGAGCAATCGTTCTGGAACGACATTTTCCTGGAACATGGCGCCAGAGGTTCTGGAGGCGTTACAAAGGTGTCGGGGTGGATCGGCACTTTTTTTCTGTACACCACGAAGGATCTAAATTCGGGTGCTCTAGGCAAGCCCAGCGAAACTGAGAACACGTCTGGCTTTTACCAGGATTCCCCAATGAAAAAAGCCTCAGATAGCCGGTATCGTCAAGTCATTAGTCCCAACCATTTCCCAATAGGGTTGAGCGAGACGCCGTTCAAGTGGAAGTACTTTAACGAAGAGATTGAAATGTTGCTGCGAGGAGGGCTAGTCGGTGTAATCTACAACCATAAAACACATGCCGTGGCTCCCCACGTGGGCTGGCTGGTCACGGAGGCCAAAGAGGAGGCACCTCGTACGGGAGATTTTCCAAATTTTTCTTTAAATTTTCCAAATTTTACAAATTTGCCCAAGCCTTAGTGACGTAGATTTAAAGTGTTTTAGCTACTGGACGGAATACATAATGTAATACTGAAAATAATGTTAAATAATTGCTGGGTGTATGGATTGAATCCCGTCACCTTTGAGCAGAAAGATTTTGTTGGTTATTGCATGCATTTCAAAGCTAGATCCTTCAGTTTGTAACAGCATTTGAGCTCATCACAACCCAGAAATGTTAGGTACATTACTCACCACGAATTGGTTACTGAAAAATATAAGCTACATCACCAAGTCTCACAAGGGGTTTCACTACCATCACGGCAGTTCTGACCAATGTATTCCATTACATAGCACAGTTGTGACAATGCAAAATCAATAATCTCCCAAGCAACTTTTGATATCAGCACAACCTGTTCGTGACGCACCTACCCTACAAGGCTTGAATCCTTGAAAGCAAAGAGCCTGCAATTTGCAAATACTGTGAAGGACCAGATGCCAAAAAGAAAGGAAAAATCGGGTGTCGGCACAAATCATGATCCTCCTAACTCTTCCTAGCGTTAACAAAATTTTCCATCAGTGATGCTGGGATCGCCAAGTTAACATCCGTCGCGAGTGCCCGACATATAGGAAACAGGACTCTATGAGAGACTGAAGTTGCAGACATGCAATTCAAGTAATGCTCAGACAGTCGGATGTCGATGATGCTGTGAGTAAACCCACTTTCGTAGAAATTTATGTACGGAGCTGCTAATCAATTGAAGCCAATCTGAGCGCCTGTGTGTTCTGCAGCACATGTTGAAAGCAACAATGACTCATACGAGCTGGAAAGTGACCTTGAGCAAGCTATGCCTGAATAGTAGCATTGACTTAGCCACGGAACGGACTCGGCATTTGTGTAAGTGGAATCAGAAAACAGCCATCAGCAAATGCAAAAGACTACTCCTTAACATGTGCAAAAATGAGGTTAAATTATGTTATAATAGCAAGGCAAGCAGACTCAGCAGGTAACTGTAAAGGATCATTGTCAAAACAGCGTAACCGAAGCATGTTGGTCATTGAGGATTCACCTTTTAGGCTTTGTTCTATACTACAGCGTGAGAATTCAGAAACTTTGGCAGCAGCGGCCCGGCAGTTCTCCACGCACGAAAAATATTCTTCCACTACAGCAAAAAGAGGAAGCCAGTGAGACAAATATACAGGACTATCCAAGAATAAACACCACTGACAAAGAACTATTTAAAATGTGATCCAATCGAAGAAAGCCTTAAGACGTTCAGGAAGAGAATAAAATTCATAAAATAGTCTACCTTCCATTGCACCACGCGTGACGGATGTTAAGATGGCATGCTCGACTGGCTCTCCATCCACATCAGCTGGCAACTCAGGAACAGCAGAAAGACGGCGACTTGGAAAAACGAGGCTGACATAGGCCTTGCATTTCTAACATATTCAAAATAGTCAATGATTAACAACCATGCTTCGGAACCAAAAACATAATTGAATCTGCGTCCTAAAACGGATGTCATCAATTTACAGAAGCTAATATTGCAGTCACTGTTGTATTGACATACTTGTTCTTCTAGCTTTGTAGGATCCAGAAATACTTGACCGTCATGAGTAACCCCGCAGTTAACAGCAGCTGTTAATAACGAATCAAAAATAAGAATGCCGGAATTCCATGCTTGAACGACCAAAAAACAACGCCGCAAACGAACAGGTACAAGCAGGTGAACAGAAACAAGGCAGAATAAAAATAATGATACTGGGTATAAATTCAATACGCCATTTATAACACAGAGAAAAACATGATAGATCAAATTAACAATGGCATAGAGGTAGGGAGGCCGTACAGAGAAGCCCGTTGAGGGGTATGCCAGCATCAACAAGAGCCGCACATGCCGCGTTCATAGCACACGCCAGTAGCTGGACCATTCATAGTTAAGTGCTCTCATGTGGTTGACAAGAAAGAATCCAACAGAGAAAATCATACTGCAGCAACAAAAACGGAAGGGCAGTGCCTTATTTACTCCTAAATGACCCTTGCGAAATAACGTCCATATCCATACTAAGCTGATTTCAGGTGTCAGAATACAAACTTCCCTGTATAAAAAGCATCTTTAAAATTCAACAAGGATACAGATCCATCATCATTGATAACCTGCAAACCAAACCAGAGAGCAGGTACGTAATGAGGATGAACCCTGCTCAAAGATACAGCGATAAACTGCGAAGGTTTGAAATTAAGCAGTGCTTTAAGTCTCAAATGCAAAATCATGCGCTCTTTTAGATCTCATATCCAGGCACAAAAAAATTTCCATTCATTGAAAGTCACCAGTACGCTCAACACCTAGAACAAACTGCAGTACCTTGTTTACACATTTGACTTTACCTGGAGGATGACGGAAATAGCGGTGTTGGGGTGCAGAGCAGTCAGTATGATGTATTCAAGCGACCTTCTCATTACAACTTCAGCGTCTTTCTCATAGGACCCTGCCAGCAAAGAACAGAATTATTTGGGGTCAGCATCTACAAACACATGAAGATGAGGCAGACGCGAAAGATAACCCAAACCAATCAAGTAAATGCGTAGGATGATAATCACATGCAAACACCGGTGTACAGACCAAAAACATAAAGATTGCACAAGTCTTATGCTAGCCGAGGAACCTAACATCATCAATGAACTTCGAAAATCTTCATCAGCGGTTAAAATAATAATGCGAAACTAACAAATAAAAATGTTTGCAAGGATGATATTGAATGTTGACGTTCTTGCTGAGAAATTTAAGGACAAAAACATTTAAGAAAATCCAGAGGTTGGAATCGAAGCCAAAGAATACCAGGTAAACCACTCTTGGACCTCCATACAACTTCAATAATGGCGCGCTCAGCGTTCTCCTTCTTCATCGCAGCAGGTTTAGGACCGTACACAGCAGCCATAACCGTAGTGTTTTCTGATATCAAACAAAACCCGTTGGCCTCGGGACATGTTCATAAGAAAACGAACTTCTAAAATTTCTTAACAAGCCTCAAACAATAAGAATAATCTAAATTTAGTAAACAAGAGGTATAAGGAACAGGGATTAATGATTACCCCGCAGAGAGTTGGAGTATTCATTAGCCACGTTGTGAAACATATTTTTGAACATTAAAATTTTCAAAACAATGCCATCAATAGCCTTCTGTAGGAATTTCGAATTAGTATGCTAGAATGTTTACTGAACTCTTGAAGCTCCAGACGAATAACATTCAACTATACCTTCATTGAACACCAAAAATAAAACGAAATCTAGCAAACTAATTCCTCTAAAAGACTGTTGGTAGAACAATCAGCTTTTTGTGAGAACACTCCGCACTTCCGCAAGAAACAAATCGGATATCTCGCGACCTCCATTCCCACATGTTTCCATCCTCAAAATCGCAACCAATTTTCTTCCTCGGTACAATGCCAAACCGACGGTGCACTTAAAAATAAATGCATTTCATGATCTCAGCAGCCAAGCCCAACCTACACTAGCGAGAGACCCAATGACAAAGCTAGCTTTCGGAAAACAGCAATCAGGAATTACCTTGCGACCAGGTAGCAGATCCGTGAGCTCGGGTAAGCAAACCGCGCGAACATGACAACGGGCGAAGCTGAGAAGCGGACCTTCCATCGGCCCGTTCCGCAACGTTGAGCGTGGGCGCAGCTCCCACCTCCGCCATCGCCATCATCATCGCAACCTTGTATCGCAGCTGGAATTACACGCAGCGACACCTTGGAGGCCAAACTACTAGTCCAAAACCCTAATTCCCCTAAACCCACGAATATCGATTGGTCCGTGGGGATTTAGTGTCCGTTCCTTCCCTATTTGATTCTACAATGCCAATTTGCAAAGCCATGAACCATGAGTTTTAACATTCTTCATCACCATGAGACCTTGCATTTTTGGAAGACGAATCTCATTCAATTATGGATTAGAGCATTAAAATATTTGGTTTTGAAATTGTTCAAAAGATTTTGTTTGTATATGTATATTAACATTTGCAATTCAAGATTAATATTCAGAAAATTAAAGGATATAATTTAGTTACTAAATTTAATTATTGGAGATATCATTTGAAATTGTATGTAACATTACATGTTATTTAGTAATTTTTAAAAATAAAAAAATAAAAACAGTAATGCATGTTTGATTTTATTTTTTAATAAACCTTGTTACTATTTTCATATATCAATCAACTTTGTATGATACTTTTATCATGGGCAAGCACTTCCTATGATTTTATTTCATTTAAGTACTCATCTTGTATGCATTAACCCTGTAATATATGCCAACTATATATATATATATATATATATGTATGCATGTAAGTGTGTGTGCATATTTTTTTGTTTAATATGATTTAATTTTGAAATATTATATTTTATCTAAAATATGATTCTCTAAAAATTACCATTATAAATTAATTTTAAAATACAATTATAAAATATTGTAAAAAATTATAAAAGGTTTATCATATATATATATATATATATATATATAAGTCAAAATACATTTTGGGAGTTTTTTCAAAAAAGTAAATCTCATTCATTGTAAAATTTAACACATAAAACATTTTTGATGTAAGAGTTGCTTTTTAAATTTTGAGTCTTGATATTGTTTAGTTTCAGTTTGATAATAGTATTTGTTTCATGGGCTTAATAAGAGATTTTATTTGTTTTTTTATTTATTATTATTTTCTTTAGATTTTTATGCAACACAAATTGAATAAACTGGATCAATTATTCTCTTGCTCTCCCCCTCACTCTTTCTCTACATATCCACACATAAAAAGTATTACTTCGAAAGCATGTTTATTTTAGAGCTGGTGGTCTACTTTTGTAGATAACCTGGTCATCAAAGATGTTTACAATTCAATTATCAATATTTTAAAGCACTATCAAATTATGCAAAGCCCAAATGTTTGATGCACAGACTAAAGTTTTACTGTATAAAATTAATTACATTTCAATGAGTTTACGGTTAGTACTCCATAAAGGTACTTAAAGTCACATTATTTTCAAAATCTTGAAGAACATTAAAAAATAAATACAAAATAGAAGCCAGATAGTCAAAATGTTCCATTACTTTTCTAAGAGTAGTTTCCTTATCACAACATTTCCCCACAAAAGTTTACATCAATTCGTGCATCCATGCCAATGCAAGGTTGATGAAGATGGATGATTTAACCCATACATCCATCCACGGCTTGCTTCCACAAATCCAGAGCACGGCGAATGGTGCAGTGCGCGGAGACCAGGGGAACACGTGAGCCCCCGACGTCCCGTTACATATGGACCATAATCTGCTTCCCCTGTTGAGCCTTTAGAGAGTGGTTACTAGAGTCTGCAAATTCGATTGCAAGCTATGGCGCACGTCGTCCCGGCGCCGGCTCTCCGCACCTCCGTTACACCTCTGGAGCTTCGCGCCCGTGGCAACAGTACCCGCGACTCAACTGCGCAGGTGAGGAGCCTCCCAACAAGCCAGGTATCGCGAATTGTTTCCCAGAATTTGCTTAGCTCTGCGGCTGAGTTTGGAGCGTTCGTGAGGAGCAGAGGGATTGTTGGTGATGGAGTGAGACGCTCGAGAGGAGCCGGAGTGCTTGAAGTTCGCGCACAGGTTGAGACGGACCCGAAGCTCGGAGTGTCGGTGTATAAACCCGCATCTTACGAGACTTTGGTTGCGGACGCTGCGAAGTCCCTCAGCTATGGCCTGGAGGATGGTTTGAAACGGCTTGAAATTGACTTTCCGCCGCTGCCGAGTTCGGTGTCTGGATACAAGGGCGCGTCGGATGAGTTTATTGATGCTAACATTCAGCTCGCTCTGGCGCTCGCGCGCAAAGTACATGAACTCCGTGGAATTTCCTGTCGCCTAGTTTTTCCTGACAAACCGGAGAAGAGGAAGGCGGTGAGGTCTTTTGGATCGGCCATTGAGATGACAGGCTGTGTCTCGGTGGGATGCCTTGACGACGTGCCCGGTGGCGCGGGAAAATCCCTCTGGGGAAGCGTCCGGAATGCTTTCGATTTTGATTTTGGCGAAGATGTTGAAGGAAAGTTTGAGTCGTCCCAGGAGCCCGGATTGTGCATAGTTTTGAATTGCAGCACGGCGGAGCTTCCGGCCGTTGAGGAGTACGTGAATTGCTTCTGCGAAGATACTCCCGTTGTTATTTTCAATCTTGAGACCGACACCCTGCGTGCCGACCTTGGATTACTTGGATTCCCTCCCAAAGATTTGCATTATCGCTTCCTGGCGCAGTTCCTACCTGTATTCTATGTTCGGACCCGAGATTACTCAAAGAGTGTCAATGTAGCGCCATTTATTCTAAATTACAGTGGAGCATTGTTTCGAATGTATCCCGGACCCTGGCAGGTAATGCTTAAGCAAACAGATGGATCGTATGCCTGCGTGGCTGAGGCGCCAGAAAGGTTCACTCTTGGACAAACCAAAGAGGAATTGCTAGTCTCATTAGGATTACAGGAAGAAGCTGGCAGCACCATGGAGTTCCTGCGTAGAGGATACAAGACAGCGACGTGGTGGGAAGAAGACACGGAAGTCGAAGAATCCGCTGCGTGGAGGTCTTAATAACTTTCTGCACCGGCTCGTCGATTTTGCACCGATGCAAGCTTAGCGTTCTGAGCCTTTTTCAGTAGGTGTTGAGTTCCGCTGTATTATAGGTAGTCGTTTGTAGTGAATAGATTGTTTGAATGGCTGACAAAGTGAAAGTGATCTGCAGAGTATGATTGATTTAATCTACAGAAATTTAACTATCACCATTTTCAGGATGTAAACTTGGTAAACGAGAGTTGGAGACATGATCTTTCATGTTGTTCTGTACTCTGCAAGAAATGAGAAAAGAGAGAATGCACTTCGGCAATTTGTAGAGTATATTTCTACATTTATATGGAAATCTTCAAGTCTTGAGCTTAGCAATGGACGGAAAGAAAAGTAGTCATGCTGTCTCACCAAAGGTTCAAGCCTGTTGTGTCTTCAGGAACAAGTCGAGGCGATTTCTACTAGTTATCATCCAATACTGGCATAGATTGCCGTCGAATTCGTCTAGAAAATTAGTACTGTCCTAGCAGAATAATTGATTGCACTTAGTATGATTTGAATAACAACTATACTGAAGGGATTGTGCAATGTTCCGATGAACACTAAACAGCCACGTCCATTGCACAGACTGATTGCTGAACGTAACATTTATGCTTAAATGTGAGAATGTAAGACCCTTGATTGCTACCCTAATCCGACAGAAGTTGAAATTGTGAACTCTGGTAAAGTGTCGTTCTCCACGTTCAAACAATTTGTCTGTGCGTAAGAGAAATTTCTAGGATTTGGGATAATATGGTATTACATGACCTTACGGGAAAGTATTGATGCTAATCTCTGTTGAGATATGATACAATTGTTTTGGCCTCCACGCTATTCTCCTGTGCTCCCTCACCCACAAAACTACCTCTGGAAGTTTACCCAACTCAGTGAGTTTCATATCCACCAGCTGACAGGAATCCATCGGCTGTCCATCTACAAGGTTACCAAAAATCAATTCTCAAATTGGGAATTGGGGAATGAACATTTGAAATTGGTGTTCATTCATATAAAAAGTTTAGACAATTTAAAATCTTTTCAACAGATTTGTTTAAGTAAATAGCCCAAGGGCGATGAGAATAGCTAAAAAGAAAACACAAGATAAATGATTTGCAAGGTTTATGAGGGAAAAAAATAAAAAATAAAAAATAAAATAAATTTAAAAAACATATATGGTCTAAAAATGCATCAAAGTTGCATTTAGAAATTTTATACAGTTTTACCTTTTATGCATGCAAATGAAGCTTGAAATGGTATTAAAATAATAATCTTCTTTTATAAAAGAATTATATTTTAATTATTTTTGAAAAAACTAGATATAGAAACTATCAAAGATATAATTAATTTTAATATATAAAATATTGCTAATAAATTTATCAAATAACTGCAATGATAACATATTAAGAATTACCATTAATTAATTCATCAAATAACTACAATGATTGTATATTAAGAAGTTATAAGTGGTATAAGGAATACATTACTAAATATAACCTAGATTTATATAAATAAAAAAAGAATAGAAATAAATCTACTACTATAAAGTTTAAAAGAAAAAACTATTAATAAAATTAAAAAAATATAAATTTGCAATTTATATAGATTAAAGCAATAATGATAACAGCAATATGATTAAATCTGAATTCTATAAATGTACTGAGTTTCTTTGTTTTTTGTGCATATAATATTTAATAGCACCAAATAAAAATATTTTAAAACAAGAACTATGAAACAAATTAAATTTTCTACATTTACCTAAGCATGCAATTAAAAATCAATGACTTAATCAAATTAACAGTAATATTAAAATAGGTTGAAAAAAAATGGTTTTTAAAAAAAAAAATTATCAATTGGTACTATAAAAATTATTTTAGAAATTATTTTAGAAAATTACAAATACAAGCTTTAAAAATTTGTATTATTTCTAATCAAACAACAAAAAAAAGTTTCTAAAATAATTTATATATAAATAACAGATAAACTATTACCAAATTTTTTTATTAAATTTAACAATATACATTTGAGTTGTGAAATGTTAACTATGCTTAAAGAATTGTTGTACATAAAATATTCTTAGTGTGGATAAAATATATATATATATATATATATATATATAATTAAAATACTAAATTTTTTTACATAAAATTTAAAAAATACCACCTTTAAATCTAAAATAATAATAGATAGAAAATATTAATTCCAATTTTATCTTTCTAATATATATACATATATGTTTATTTATGAAATTAGATATAAAAATAGAAATGAATTTAAAAAATAGAAGATTGATTATTAAACTTAGCCACTACAATTTAGAGTTTTTTTTTTTTTTTAATAAAACAATAGTTTCAAAGTCATATACCTCATTCTAATCACAACAACTCCAATTTTACATAAGTACAACTTTACATACTAAAATTCTATTTCAAAAAAAAAAAAAAAAAAAAAAATCTTAAAAATAGTTTAATATTATTTCAAACATTCCAATATTATCTTAAAAATCTTATATATCCAACCATATAATTAAATATATTATATTAAAATTAAAATCAATTAGAATATTTTTATAAAATAAAATCTAATTATCTTAAATATATTATTAGATCTGTTTGGATTCTTTTTAATCAATATTATCACTCAATTATTGTAAAAGTATTTATATCTAATAATAAGATATTTATAATACATTCAAAAATCTTTCAAGTTAAATTGAAATTAATGAATTTTTTAATAAAAATAAATAATGTAATAAAAATAATAAATTTTCTTAGCAAAATTGCATGAATTCTATACAACTCTATAAAAATTTCTATGGAACATCAATTGTAATACACTTAATACTCTTAATGTTTAAAAAGTTTTGACAAATCTTAGCAAAAATTAGTTTTAATCTTAATTGATGTAAGTAATTTTTTTTTAATACAACAAAATTATAAAACACTCTAATTGCAAGTATCTATAAAATGTATGTACTTGGTATTATATGTTTTTATATTTTTTATACATTTATATACATTGATAAGGATTAATAAGGCATATTTATCTAGTTTTTTTTTTTTTTTTTTTTTTTTTTTTTTTGTTTTTTTTTCAATCAACAATTCAAGGACAAAATGAATAAATAGCATCATTTTATCTTATTATTATTATTTTTTGATGCACTTCAATTTTATCTAAAACATTCAAAAATTCTTTTAAGTTGCAAACTCTCTACACATATTTAGTCATAGTATTAATGTTTGAAAATTTTGTAATTGAAAGGTGAAGATTATGCAAGGCAAGTTACTAATTTTGTAGCAAATTGAGCTTGGCTTTCAAAATACTTCTTATAAATATACAACCATGTTGCTTGCTTTCAAATACTCTCATTGTAGTTCACATGTAGTTTATATATATTTGCTACAACATTAAGTTCATATTTTAAACAATCAACAATGATAATCAAAAACAACTCCAACATCCTCTTGATCACTATTTGAATAGTCTCTTTATTTCTTAAAAAATAGAAAGATGGGTCTTTTTGGGCCAATATGATTAGCTCCATTGCCATTCTATCCACGTTTATTTTTTAATCTTTGGTTTGATAGCCACTTTGATCATGGGGTTAAAAAAGCCCCTAGGCTTAAGCATTGTTGGAATTTATGTCACTTGTTGTAGCTTATTGGGATAGACATTGAAATTTTTTGTTGAAGAGTCAAGTGACTTTTTAGTTTGGTGGTAGCTAGTATCTTAGTTTAGTGATGCTTTCTTATCTTCATGTGCTTATGGTTCATAATACATCTATCTTCTAATTTTGTCTACTAGTTTATTATTCTTGCTATTTAGTCTAAGGCTCTTTCTTTCTATCAAGTCAAGTTAGTTGATATTAGTAGTTTAGATGACTTTGTAATCATCTATCTAAATGATATCTTGATCTTTTCTAAAAATGAACAAGACCATGAACATCATATATGTATAGTATTGAAGAAATTACGAGAATGTGGATTGTATGCCAAATTGGAGAAGTATTCTTTCCATCAACCATCACTTGAATTTTTGGAATATATTACTTTTAAAAATGGGATTTCTATGGATCCAAAGAAGATATAAATTGTTATATAGTGGAAAAAATTGCTATTAATTAGAGATGTATAATATCTCTTAGGATTTATAAATTTTTATAGAATCTTTATCAAGGATTACTCTAAGATTTCAATTCCATTAATATGACTTATGAGAAAGAAATTTTTTATTTGAGACAGCAAGATTGAAGAAGCATTCAAGAAGCTAAAAAAATCTTTTATTTTAACTCCTATACTTATTCATACAAATCCAACAAAATTATTTATTTTAAAAATAGATATCTCAGGTTTTGCACTTGAATCTATGTCCTTTCAAATTAGTGATGATAGTCAATTTAATCTGATAGCATTCCACTCTAAAAAAATTTCAGTTACAGAAATCAATTATAAAATCTACAATAAGGAACTATTGGCAATTATTGATGTTTTTAAATAATGGCACTATTTGTTGCAGGAAATTCAACACAAGATTATAATATATATTCATAACAAAAATTTAGAATATTTTATGAGTGCCCAAGTTTTGAAATGTCATTATTATCTCGGTTTGATTTTATAATTAAGTATTGTCTAAAAAAACTTCAAGAAAAATCACATGCTCTTTCTTGATATTCATATCTTATTCAAAGAATAAAAGATATTATATTGGATTAATAAAAATTAATCATGTTAAAACTGTCCAATTTGCAATTGAAATCATTGACAATATCTACTTATATTGGATTTGCATATAAGATATAAACAATTGGAATATTTCATCTATTTGAAGGACTATGGAGTTAGCAAAAGAACATAGGAACCTTTAGATAACCTTAAAAATGTATCTAAGAAAGTTTGCAAGTTCTATCAACAATACCTTAGAAAACCTAGATTTAGTTGCCATTAAAGAATTTATAGATATCAATATCTCTTGGCTTTTGAATGACACTTCTTTACCAATAATAGAAGATTAATATAAAAGAGAAAGAGCCATACCAAGACCTTCACTTATATATAGTTATTTTTTCTAATATAGAATAGATCTTGTTAAAAGCTTGCTAGCTACCATGTCAAATCTTTGCATTTTGAAGAACTTATAGGAATAGGAGTTAAAAGACTATTTTGTCTCACAAGCGTCTAGTAAACCATTACAACTTACACAATCCGCTAGATTTGAAGAACATTAGTAAGGTGAAGAAGAAATATTCTAATACCAAATAAAGCCATATTTGGAGTCTTTGAAGATACGGCCTTATTAAAAAAAATAATGATTCAAATGCCCAAGTACTAGTGATGTTCCTTGAGATTGGAAAAATGACTCTAATTGGTCTAAAAATTATGTTCAGAGGATGTTTTGAAGGTCACAATAAAGAATAGATTCTTTGATGAAAGATTGATATAACAAAAGTTATATCTGAAATCTATTGATATCATCTCAAGGATCTTGTAGAATTACTTATCTATAAACAAAGAACAAAACATGTTACTTCTTTATTCTGACAAATTTTAGATTTTTTATACATATGATTTGCTCATCAAAATACTTGAGCTCCTCATGGAACTTGCCGCTAGAAAGAGAGGTGATGTCATGGACATACTCCAAGTTACCACTTTCTAGAACCTTCTAGAATCTTCTTTAGTCTTTTAGAACCTTTCTTAGTCTTCTAAAATCTTCCTCGATCTTTTAGAATCAACTTCAATCTTCATAGGTATTTCCATTAAATTTAAAAAGCTTCTATAGAAGGTTCAATAGGACATAGACCTTATAATATAAATATGAGGTAAGATTAAGATATACCTCACTCTTGCCAACACAAGTCTTAGAGCGATCCAAAGTGTTGTCTTGTTTTTTGATATCAATCTAATTTTTGTTCTTGTCAACCATCTAGTTCTTTGTTCTTATCAATTGTCTAGTTTTTTATTCTTGAAATCAATTTAATTATATATTTTTTTTCTTGTCCATTCATTAATCTATTATCTTATATCCATGATAAATCGTGGAGAAGCTAAATTTATTGTTAAGATAGCTGAACTCAATGATATTGTTGCAGTTGCCTTAGCTATTCAAATTTTAAGTAATAAGCTAATCCACCAACTAAAAACATCCTGAGGTGTTTATGAATTAAAATTAAGTTTATTTTAAATGCCATAATCAAGATTTTTTTTTTTTTTTTTTTTTTTTTCTTTGGAAATACAAGAATGAGAAAAGGTTAGAAGATCAAAGATTTCTTCTATTCTATTAATAACTAGATATCATACCTTGCAAACTTGGATGCTGCAATCTCTAAAAGCAAACTGATGAACATTGTATTGAAGAACTTTTTTTAAAATTTTGATGGATTCTTCTCTATGTTTGGTTAAGATATGATAAAAACAACTAAAGTTAATATATTATATAAGGTTAAAAGTCACCCTTCAATTCAAATTATAAGATGGCTTCAATTAAGAATTATAATTAGTGGTATAAAGTAAAAAGTATAATTTCAAAAAAACAAAGAAAGAAGAAGGACAAAATAAGTGAAAGAAAATCAGCCAAACAAATACACAATCCAAAAACTCATCATAATCTATTCATTAAATTTTCACCTATTAAAAAATAAAATATAAAAAAATAAACTAGACTTTTGTATAAATAACTCTTTTATTTTTTCAATGATGTAAAGAACATGTGATTCCAAGTTATTATGAGTAAGTTGTGAAGGTTTGAAAATAGGTTGAAAAAATTTAAAAATAAAATAATTAGATTTTACCTCAAGAGTAACTTGCTTTAGAAGTTAAGGATTTGAACCTCACCAAGGCTCACAAGTGGTGTTGTAGGATGTCCTAGAGAAGCCACAAGGTCTTAGTCTTATTCTTCTACTTACATCAAAGGTGCTATAATCTATATAAGACATATGCACCTCCTTTCTTACAACTATTACATTAGTTGTTGGTTATTATGATTTCTATTAGTGAAATATATTTTTTTTATATTTTTGACTTTACTATAATATTCAAAAATATCCAATAGCCTAAGAATCTTATAGAGCCTTTAAATTTTATTCCAATTCTTTATAATTGCCTTCCAAAGTAATAAAATCATTTTATATCAAAGTCTTCAAAATATGCTCTAAAAATTCCTAAAAAAATCTAAAAAAATTCTAGATAAATTCTAAAAAGTCTTGTAATAATTCTAAAGATGTTAATATAAATTTAAAGCTACTTAATCCTATCTTGGTGATTTTTTATAACAATAAAATAAATTTAAATCAATTAAAAAATCTATTTTCTGTATAAATTATTAAAAATTCATGAGGTACTTTTTCATGCTTCTTCTACCTACTATTTAACATTTATAAGTTTCTAATGAATAAGATGTGTGAGTAGAAGACCAATTTAGATATTGATCTCAATAACTAAACATTGATTATCACAATTAAAAAATAAATAAATTAAAACAACTAAAATAATTACCATGGCGACTACATGGAACCTCTAGATCGAGATCGGGTCTGCATCAATATCTTGCGTATGTTGAGGCTAGTCAGCATAGTGCACTCATTGAATTTTTCATCTACAACTTCTTCTTCTGTTGTTTCAGTAAGATGGACTTTGGAGCAGAGCTGCACGTTGCGCCCTGATGTGCATGTTGGCAATATTCTCTTCAAGTTTTCTCAAGTAGCAGTTTGAGGACACATGATTGTTCCTGCCACAGTAATCACAAAGGACACGATTAGTGCACGCAAGTGCAAAAAAATGCTGGAGTGGAGTGTCTAGATTGGAGTGCCTACATTGTCGGCGACTTCATATTTACTTCGAAGAGAGGCATGGTAATCTTGTCTACTAGAAAATCTGACTTGGAACCTCCAGATCGCGACGACACCCTTGCTCTTTGGCACAAGCGGCTCGCTCACGTTCATCATCAACGGATATACCACATGTCCCGGATGCAACTTGCTGTCGGTCTTTCCAGAATGGCATTGTCCAAACATTCATGCGAAGTTTGTGTCCAGGCCAAACATCACAGGGAGCTGATTCCAAAGCAGGCCTCTTCTCGCGCAACTCGGCCACTGGAACTCTTGCATTCTAACCTCTGCGGGCCTATCTTGACCAACACTGCAGCCAAGTACATTTTAACTATTACTGACGACTACTCCCGTTTTATGTGGGTTTTCTTCCTTAACACTAAGGATAAGACTTTGCCCACCTTGCGCAGTTTTATAGCTTCAATAGAGTCTGAACTCCAATGTAAAGTTTTTGTCTTTGCACCGACGGGGAGGGGAGTTTGCCTCAACAAAGTTTCTTTAGTTCTGTACGAACCGCGGAATTAAGCGGCAACTTTCTTTGGCTCGCTCTCCTAAACAAAACGGAGTGACTGAGCGGAAGAGTCCCACACTCCTAGAAGCAGCTCGCACAGTGTTCTTGGAATCAAAATTTCCAGTACACCTTTGGCAGGAAGCCATCCGGGCAGTAAATTACATCCTCAACCGGTGTTCCACTCGAGCTCTTCACCTTCGTACCCCGTTTGAATGCTTGTATAACAAGAAGCCCTCTTTGACTCATCTTTGGATACTTGGCTGCACAGCCTATGTATTACTACCACCCAATCTTTGCAGCAAGTTGAGTGCAAAAGCATTTTGAACTGTACTCGTGGACTATGATGAACAAAGCAAAGTTTATTGCTGTTACGACCCCTTGAAACGACGAATTATTATTAGCCGCGATGTAGCCTTTCATGAAGGATCTCTTGGTCAATTCTCCACCAACTCTCTTCCTGTTCCTAATTTCTTCCAGCAGTTCTCATCCAATGTAGATGCCACTATTCACTTGCCTGTTCCATTTGTCGATAGAGAGGGGTAATTTTCTACAAGTCCTATCAGAACTCAGGAACAGAAGATTGATCTTCCAACCATTCAAGAGAACAATGGTCTCTCAGCCTTTCAAGAAAACGATTAAGGAATGGAAAATGACTTGCAACAAATGCTACCTGAAACAATTCCGTTGGATCAACCTGTACCCTCTGATCCCATTAGACGGTCACTTAGAACTCGCTCAGTTCCTGTTCATCTCAAAGACTATCATCTATACTTGACACAACACAACAAAGTAGCTGTAATTGACATAACTGGGAGCTCTTCTGATGATCTGACTTTTAACGATGCTATTAGGGATCCCAAATAGAAGGAGTCCATGAAGGGAGAGTTTGATTCACTTGTTCAAAACAAAACTTGGGAACTTACCGTACTTCCCCCAGGTCGCAAAGCGTTGTCTGCCAAATGGATTTTCAAAGCAAAACCGGTCATGAACTTTCACTTGAAATTCGACAATCAAGGTGCAATTACTTTGGCTCACAATCCCACTTTCCATGCCAGAACTAAGCACATTGAGGCTAAACACCACTTCATTCGTGAAAGGATTCTTGAAGGAGAAATTTTCAGTGCAACATGTTACTTCTGAAAACCAACTAGCTGATTTCCTTACAAAGCCACTCAATAAATCTACTTTTCAGCGGTTTCGTGATTCTATTGGTCTCCGGATACTATCATCTTTCAACGTCTAGCCTTTCTTCCATTTTTCGGCCAGTACTACTTTCGGCTTGATCTTACATTTTCGGCTGCCTTCTGCCTTGAACAGCTGACACGTTCAATTTACTACTGGACTGTCATGACCACCCACAGCAACACACGCAATGTTCTACGCAATGTTCCACGTTAGTCCAAGCAGATTCGACACTTCTCGCAGTAGCTCCTGAACGATCTGCACTTTTGTTTCCACGGCTCCACGCTGCTTTCTTGTCGTCTTCGCTCTAAGTATGGTGTCGTTCTGTTTGAGTTTGTTTAGCTCTCAATCTGTCTATCTCAACAGAGGGTGTTGGAGTTTATGTCACTTGCTGTGGCTTACTGGGATAGACATTGAGATCCTGTGATGAAGAGTCAAGTGACTCTTCAGTTTGGTGGTAGCTAGTATCTTAGTTTAGTGATGCTTTCTTGTCCTCATTTGCCTATGGCTCACGGTGCGCCCACCTTCAGGTTTTGTCTACCTAGTCTGGGGCTCTTTCTTTCCGTCAAGTCAAGCTAGTTGGCATTAGTAGTTTAGTGACTATTGACAATAAGCACCACGGGCTGCTAGGAGTCACACACAGTCTCAAGGTTGACAGTATGTTTAACTCTCTCACACACACAAGTTGAAAAAAGTAACAACATTGTGGAGTAACCAATTGCGTGCTCGACAAGGCTCACATGTACACAGACCTTCGCCACTACCGCCACTACCGCCTCTACTCCATGCACATGCTGAAAGAGTTCCGGAGTACATGCACACAAAAGTCCATGAACCCAACGGATGCATCGTGTGTGAGATTGGTCAAACGCCAGCTCAAAGAATGGCTCACTGTTGCTTGGCCCTCAATCCACTGCAATATCGGGGACGTCCACATCACAACCCTTCATTGGTGGCAAGTCCAGTGGTGAAGGAATGTAAGCAATGACGGCGTCCAACAAGAGACGAACTGTGTTTTTTTCTGTAGGCAAACCTGGAAAGAACTGGGACAAATAATAGAGAGATTGTTGTTCCCTTACTGATCAGCTTGCTAATAGTTGCTTCACAGAGTTCCTCGACTTCCAAGTGAAGCTTCCAAAATGGCATCAATCGTTGTTGCTCGCAGACAAAGAAGTTGCGTTGTTAGTCACTGGCACAAGACCCACCGATAAAATTGGCAATGCCTAAAGAGATAAACCTCAAAACTACCTTCATGTACTTCTCACTTTGTACAATTCATACAACGTGATGAGAAAAGGTTGAGTCCTGAATATGAGAATAAAAATAAGAGGAATTCTACAATCTAACTTCTATTCATGAGCAATCTGTAACTCAAATATAGGTGAACAAGATTAGCTCTATACTGAGGCATAATATTCACACTGAGAATTCCTTTAGAGATTGGCAATATCATTTTAAGTTCATACCTGAAGAAAATAGAGGTTTGGCTTCAACAACCATGAAAGGGTGTGGAAGAAATTGGCACCCACCTGATCCATTTTGTTCACAAAGCTGGTACACTTGTTGACTTGATGCCACACCATTTCTTTTGGAGTATAAAATAAACAACTTTGAAAAGAAAGTCCTTTGGGGAATGCCTCCTATTTTAATCATAGTATAAAAGCATGGTATTTTTAGTCAATGCCTCTTTTTTGTACATATAACAAGCGATTTGCTTCTTGTAAAATTGACAATATATTAAATAATGTTTTGTACACATTTGGTATCAAAGCATAGTTTTTTTGCATTGTAAAATCTTACTATATTAAACATAATTATTAAGTATAAAAAACATAAAATGATAGGTTGCATGGAACATTTTATGTATTATGATAATATTTTTAGATGTTTCTTGTATTTATTAAATAACTATTGATATTGGACTCTTAGTTTTAAGATTCTTTTCAACTACTTCAAATTTGTGGAATAAGTCAAACAACAAAAACTATCACTAATGTTAAGATATATTAGATAACTTTATATAAAATAGCTAAAAAGTATTAATACATGATGTAATAATTTATTATATTATAAAAATCAAAAATAAAAATAATAATAATAACTATTTAAAATTATTTTACTTTTAGAAAGTAATTTTTAAAAGATTAATTTTTATGATTTAATACAAATGGGTCCTTTTTTAAATAAACAATTGAATTATTAAAAAATAATAAGTATTTCTAAAATTCGCCATCATTAAATTAATTATTAAATTATTAAAATTAATATTAAAAATTATGTTTAAATGTTTATGAAAGATTTAAATACAATACCTTTCAATAGAACCATCTCAACTATAGCTGTTTAATTTTAAAGATTGGAGTAGTAATTTTTAAAATATTTGATTGATTATAAAGATTTGGAAATTTAGATCTCTTACAAAATTTCAAAAGAAATTTATTTTAGAGCAACAATATACATTATATTGTAAACATTGGTTTAATACTTACAATTTAAATTAGTTATAAGCAATTAATCCTTAAAATTTTTCATATTCCTAAATTAAAAATATTTTCTAGTTAATAAATATTTGACATATATAAAATCATCTTAATTATAACAAGTACGTAATTTAAGGGATTTACTCTTCCTCATAAAACTTGGTATCTTTTATTTTTTTAAATATAATTTATATTTGTTAAAACTTAAAATTCTCCATTTAATTTTGGTTCTTAGTAATGCAACCAACTTAGATGCTATAACATCTAACTTTGAATAAAAATTAGTACACTTTTTTTTTAAAATATTTATTTTAATATTTTTTTGATCTTTTATTCAAGCCAATCACCTACCTTTAAAATAAAAAAGTAAAAAAAAAAAGAGGAAAGAATAAAAAAAGGAAGGTAAGAAAGAATTTTTCCTTCTTCCTAAGACACACCAACCTGTAAACGATTCGGCAAGAACCATTTAAAAAAATGTGCAATTTCTAGAACGATTCAAGTTCTACAACATATAAACCGTCCCGCAACCAACTTGACCTGTCTACAAAATGATCATCTCAGGCATCAACAATGACCAACAATTCATTCATGCATTGTGTACAACATGTCTACAATTCCCAGACCCATCCTCAATTCTGCGGTCCACAGGAATCCACTACTAAACTAATCCTCTACTCTTCCCCATGACTCCCTTGCACCATCCAGCACGACTCCAGTGGCGTACATGCGACATCGAACTATGGACTTTCCACACAATCCAAAAAAAGCACAAGAACCGACACTAAAGGTCAACCTTCATCAAACATGCTCATCTCTGTACTGGACGCCAGGCGAAGAATAGCCCCAAAATAATACCTCAATCTAAATTCTCCTAGAGCTCTCTGCTTTGCGATCACGTTCGTACAACCTATACAAGAATGTTGATTTCGACATCTGCGGCTCTCTCTCAAGTAGCGCAATCACATCTTTCATCGATATCGAACGAGGTTGCCTGCCACCCGGTGCTCCAATCCTACGCACCGCGCCGCCCCTCCCCGTCCCTGAACCGGGACCTGACACTCTCACACCGCGCAGTCCCACATCAGACCTACAAGCCTACGACCGTCGTCCGCAGCTTCAATTACCTCATAACATCAAGAATTCACAATACAAAACAAATGCCAGCATCAGGCACACATTCCTCCATCGACATAATCCGACCCACTGTATGGCCACGAGAAGTATCGACTCAACCCGTTCATCTTAAAGGTCCATTTCGAAACCTACATACCTGTAGGTCTACCGGCAACCGCAGCCCCAGAAGATCCATCACCGTCATTATCTACCCGTCCAGAACCTGAAGCTTTTCCCACTTCCCCGTTCTCCTGCCTACGCTCCTGCTCCCGGCTGCCCAAAGTTTCCTCGCCACCGCCTGTTCTTGCAGACTCGTTTGCTGCGCTCATCAACTTAACCAAAATTAATAAACATCACCAACAAACTGCTGCACTGTCTATCCATGCCCTCATGCACCACCTCCCCGCACCCCAGCCACGACAACGCTGCAAATTCATGCTATCAATCGAGAGCCACCCATTCCAACATCATTTATTACGGCCTACCAGTGTCCCCGCCCTGTCGTTTTGCCAGCCCTTGCGCTGCCATCATCTGCCATTTCGATAGCATATCCGTTGCTCCAACTGCAGCCCTTGCAGCCACGTTCGCGGCCTTCGCCCTCATTTTGTCATCTTCTTCTTGTTGGGCCTTTAAACAACCCCAAAAAAGCCACAATATAAGAACACTCAGACATATAGTATTCACCAAGATGCAGGGCCAACATCCCAACATAAGTATTTCACCGCCGCAACTGTAAAATCAATGTACCACATTACCTAGCGCAAAACTCCTAAAATGCACGTCATCAGAATACACCCTTACAGCCCTAAATTTGATCAATCACCGTAACCATCACCACCATACTGCCGAGTCACATCTTACAAACACGGTCTCGGCGTTACCTTCTGCGCCTTCAGCCTCAAATCCTCGTTGTCACCGTCAGCCAGTGCTCCTTTGTCCTTTTTCTAAAACCACAGTGCTGACTGCTTTAGATTGTCATCCAACATCCAAGAACCCTCTTCATCATACAGCCACTAACCCTCTCACCATGCGAAGAACAAGACTCATGCCATCGCCAATCACACATTCTTCCGCATGCCCCGCAACCTGTCATTCAACCCTGGACTACAACCGCTGTTGAACCCTGTACTAGACACTATAACATCCAACACCACGACCTTGACAACCGCCAACTTCAGCTACCCAACCAGCCGCACCAAACCCAGGATAACCAGCATATATACCACCCAATATTTCCAGGAAATATCTTCCCAACTCAATGTGACCTCTTAACCTAGCCTTACCTCGTTCAATTTACGCAACCGTTCATTCTCATCCGCCAGCTTTTTCTCCATCGCCTCCTTCGCCCTTTTCTTCATCAACAAAACTTGCCTTCGAGGATCCGATGTCACCACTGTACTGTGTGCATCTTTCTCCACATCGCAACGCTGCCCATGTCTCCAATTATAACAAGTCAACAATTGTTCCACAATCGATTACCACGTCATTACATACACACGCGAAAAAGTCTATAAAACTTGACCACTAACGCTACCACACCTGTGTCTCAAACTAGCTGCTGCTAAAAACACCCCACTCAGTTTCACAAATCCCACTGGATACAAGCCGCCCCAAACCTGACGACAACGTTGGATTATATGCCACACAAAACAATAACCCACGCAAACCTGTTTAGAATACTTGATCAACTTGTAAAGCATGGACCTCACTCGCTCCTCAGCAGCCTGAAAACACACAAAATCAGTTCTTCCGCACACAATCACAAATGCTCACACCATCGAAGCTCACATATAAATCTACCACTTTTAACAAACAACTGCGTTACATTCATTTATCGTTCCCTCGAATACAGCCATAAAATACATGTATCCCTGTTAATGAAAAGAAGAACCCACCATGGATATACATCTCTCCACGTCTTCACTAACACTCCTCAGCCCACATTTCGCAGCTGCAACCACCCACCAACAACCGTGTTACAACATTCGTTCACAACCATAAATTCCACTCAAAACGGAAAAGCCGCTAAGACCCACTCAATACATCTCATGTCGGCCTCCAAGTCCGATTAGCACGTTCCTACCCCTCAAGGCATCTCGTCCACAGATACAAACTGTCATTCTCAATAAATCCAGATGCGTCCCAACCCAGGTACATATGACATCATCAACATGAATATCATACCTCTACCTATCTCATTGATTCAGCATATCTCAGCGAATCAGAAATAACACCAGGCAACCATGAAACAGACATAACCTCAAGCAAATCTGCGTACCTATAGCCTGAGCTTTGGCACGTAACGGTCCCCTCTCCAGAAACAACCGCTCTTCTTCTTCCTGCACAAACTTCCGCATTGCCTCTGTCGTTCGACTTTCCTCTTTTGGACCAGCCAATAATTGCTCTTCCTCCTCCTGCGATTGACACATCCCATGAAATGTATAAGCACCACGTATAACCTCCAAAAGTACAACACATCCTCCTATCCTATACAACCTATTAATCACAACCGTTTGCCATTAGACTCCAAGCCAATTTATAAAACTACCACTTAGTATGACTTCAGAGTTTCGAAACCCTCCACTCTACACGCCTTTTACGTTCAGATGAATCATCACACGTAAGCTAACCAGCTCTAGGGCCCCACACTCAAAAAATTTAACTTCAAACATCTGGCAACAACATAGGAGGTCAATGCCGCAGAAACAAACAGCCCCACGAAACCTCCGTGCAGTTGTCACTTGCCACCAGGACATTCTCATTCCACCTGAAACCGCCCCATACCGCAAATCGCCTACACTTCTAAATTCTATTATCACTTGCTGGACTATTAAATTGTGTACAGCTATACAACGTACCCTTAGGTTCACACCACTCACGGCCGTCACATCATTCAGCTGGTCAATGCTCTGGTCAGCCTCTGCTCCTTGCGTCTTCTGTTTCTTACTGCATCCCCACCAACCAAATCAGTAAAAGTGCAAAATTACCAAAATCTACATCTGGACGTGCAATAAATCATCAAACAATCAACACATGTAGGAACTCAACATTATAGACTCTTGCCTGTGCACTGATTTTAACATCACATTCAGATTCAGTCCTTTCCCCGTCTACTAAAACCAAAAATCCCGGTTCATTATTAACCCTCCAATAAGTCGATATGACCCACCGTGCACAGTTACATAATGCAGTGAAGGTACAAAGCCCGCAGCTGCATCTGCACAACAATGCTCACCCAGCTTCGACTCAACCTCAAATCGAGCCACTGAAGAAAGATCACATATACAGCCCCTTCTTATTCACCTTGCTGGTTGTGCAGTGGCAGGCATGGCTTCGCCTGGCTTCTTCTGACCCACTCCAACAGCGGGTTTCTTAACAGGAGTCTTCGCACCAGCGTTCAGTGCCTGCGCAGTAGGACCTCCAGGAGCTCCGCCTCCACCACCTGCTCCCGGTTTCGGAGCGGGTGTACTCATCCCCGAATTGAAATTCATGGCAGGACTTCGTAGCTCGGAAGCAAGAACATAAGGGGGTCCCTGCGCACCAAAAAACATGCACTCACCCAGAAACCTTGTCAATACTTCAACGCCTTTGAAAGTTCACTTAAAGCAGAGAAAGCATCACTTGAGGATTAAGGATTGCACCAATCCATGTATGAGACGAGGTGTAACGAAAACCCTACAAAGAAGGAACACAGGAGTCACTAACATGTTCTCTAGTGCAGGCACGATTATTCAAAGAATCGTAAAAACAACACTCGCCCTTTACTAACATCTAAAGACCCAAACATTCGTGAGCTTTACTATGACATGATACAACTTTACAAACTCGAATTGTTCCTAATTAGTTAATGAAGATAATAATTGTGTACTCCTATCGAGTTAGTAGAAAAATGAATTCATTAAGGTACTTTGACGAAGCTTTTAAGGAATGTTTCGTGTGGACGCAACCAGCATCGAGTCAAAAGGATGTAAATAGCTGTAGTACGTAAGGAGAATAATACAGGTTCCACTTCCCTATATAACTTATTCCAAATGTCCAGTTTTCCATAACTCTTACCCCGAAAATTGTGCCAATCACCTATTCATATATACAACTACTCCGCTAAAGACCAGCATCGATTAAAGTACCTGTCTCGCAGAACCACCTGCCTGAGGGGTAGTGCTACCAGTCGCTGTACCTACGACTGCACCAAGCTGAGAAGCGCCCGCCAAACCCGGCAGGCCTGTGTAACGAGACATTGGTCCCCCTGCTGGCGGGGTGTTCAGCTGGCTCTTGTCGCTACCTGGAGCCTGTGCATTTGGGTCTCTTGCAACTGCAGGGATAGCTTGAGACGCTACTGTCTCAGGAAGCTGCACTTGCCCAGGAGCTTTGATGGCCATCTGTACAGCGTAAGGACAAGATGTTCAAATGCATTAGTAGTCTTCCAAACAGATCAGATACACCTATTACAACTATTATGACCTAAAATGTCTCATTCCAAGACGGCACGCACATAATACAACTGGGAACTTCGCATCCAAGCCACAAGCAGGAAGTAGAACAAACTATACTTCTGAGTGGTAATCCAGACGTTGTTCAAGGCGAATACCTGGCCCGTCTGCATGGATGTCACCGGAACTCTTTGTAGAGCACCTCCTGTTTGCTGGTCGCTATGTGCCTCCTGCTTCACTGCATGAATGGATTGCGCTCCCTGCTGTTTGCTCTCCAGCAACTTCGGATGTGGCTGGGGTACTGCCACTGGCATTGACACCGATTGGGCTGTTTGTGGTGTTTGAGGATGAGGGCTTGCAATGCCCGCACCACCTTGTTGCTGCCTCCTCATTTTTTCGTCCTCCGCTATTTTCCGCGCTCTCTCTTCCTCTTCCGCCTTCTTCTGCTCTTTCCGAAGCTTTGCTTTCGCATACTTTGTCAGAGGCTTCTGATCCGACTGCTGACTCGTCTCAGACATTGCTTGAGAGAAAGCAGGTCTCATCTGAGGAGTCTGTGGTAACGCACTAAACTGCATTGGAGTGGGCGTCCTCGGCACCTGAACACACCCGGCTACTTGCTCTCATCAGATATCCCAGAGCACTACATCCATTCAACATATGTTATCTTACATAATGCTCCACAACTAAAACATTCAACTTCCAGGCACATTAAACAAGGTCCTAATTCAAATCCTCGCATTAAAAAGTAGACCATTTGCATAACAATGAAGTTATCATTCCCACAATCACGAATTGCAAAGCACCACCCGCCTCATACCTGTCCCGGAAGACCCGGATGCACTTGACTACCCGGAGTGTGAGGTGTTGACAGTGTTGAAGGTCGAGCTTGAAACCCACCGAATGCACCTGACGCTGGCATGTGCAGCGGCCTCACGGCTTGGGTAGGCCCCACAGCCTTGTCCACCTCGTTCTTCACTTGCTGTAAACTAGGTGAGGTGACTACCGCTCCTTGGCTGCTTGTATCTCCCGATTGTTGACTTTGTTCCACCGCTTTCACGTTTGGCAGATTAGGTCGAGCTGGTACCGAGCTTTGAAGTAGTGCAGGCGCTTTAGATTGACCTGATTGAGAAGAGCCTTGAGGATGTTCCTCCACCTTCGGCTGCTGCTGTCCCGCGGGAACGGAGGCTGGTTGACTGGAATTCTGTCCCTAACCATTCCACATGCCACGCATGTCTTAATAACGTTCATTCACTAGACAGTCGATTTCAACAACCAACATCAAGCAAATTCAAAATAAGAAAAGAACGTCCAAACAAGGCACTACGCATCTTTATCAACCATCTGTATAAAACTTTAAAACCAAACCCACACCCAACAACAGCTCATGATCATCTCTATAAACTACAGAAGAACCCTGATATACTCAACCACTCATACCTCAGTATCTCCAACATAACTACCAATGCCTTCCGAGGCAAACAACACCTATAATTCCCTGACTCTACAAAATGTGCAACAAAAGCAGTGCAACTTCGTACACAGATGTAGAAATCAATATACCTGCTGTTGCTGATCTTGGTGTTGCTGTTGTTGCTGTTGCAGAGATTGAGCCTGCATAACTACGACGGATGGAACAGAAGCATTTTGCTCAATGGCTGCTTTCGCGCTTTGTTGTTGAGGAACAGCCACGGCATTTGTAGGTTGCGAGTTTGACCCAGACGAAGTAGCCGGCTGACCAGCAGGTCCTGATTGTTGCGCTGCTGCAATTTGCGAAGAGCTGCCTAACTGCTGATGAACTGCCTGTTGTTGGGTCCCTGTTTGTTGACTCACTGCATGTTGAGCCCCTGTTTGTTGAGATACTCCAGGTGATGGACCTCCTTGCGGATGCTGCTGGAGAGATCGAATATCAAGAAAAAAAGAGAAAAGAAAAAGAAAAAACCTTATCCGTCAGGTCATTGCGAAAGACATCAACCAATCAATGATAATCCAATCGAATCCTGGGTCATCACCCACAAACCCGACCTTACATACATTTCCTAAAATTCTTACAACGCTACTAATAAAGACACACGCTTATCTCTTTCAAAAAACAATAGTTGCTTAGAGCCTGCGGTTGAACACAACACCTCTATATATTCATAAGTACAAACGCGCCGAAAAACAGTTAATAGAACCTGTTTCAAACACTATTGCCAGGCCGACAAAAATCACCAACATCACCAGGCGACATCGGTAAGACACCAAATGCCGACTCACCTTGTGCATTTGCCGAATAGTCTGCACCAAAACTTGGTCTCCAACAATCGCTCTAGCCCCCCGGACAAAGTCTTCTCTTGTGATCTCATTTTGCTGAAAGGCAATCATCACAAACTTGTCGGGTTCCAAATTCAAAACCAATCTATCAACAAAAGCCATACATTATATTACCTGCACCCTCAACATCTACCCCGCTCCTCAATAAACGGAGAACAGCACCTGATAAACTCAACCATGACTTCTGCAACCTCAAATTGGAACTGAACAGCATCTCCATGTGCCACTAACTTTATCCAAATATTCCAGTAGCAGTATCTACATACCCCCCACGTCAATGACACAAACCACCTCATACCAAATTAATCCTCTCCATTCTTTAATAGGAATTGCTGATCATCCCGCAGACGCAGTATTATGTGTAAAAGTATGCACCAAGAGGTTGCACGCCAAGACTCTCAAACAGATTCCATGCCAATCCCTACGCTCCTATGGACCAACATGCAGCACCAAAACTTGCCTTAAATCTCTGGTACAACGCACTCAGTTGCTCAGACTGCGCGGGAGGAAGATGAGGCTGGAGCAGAGGCATCAACTCCCCGAATGAGATGCCTTGACTGATATTACTCCCTGGTCGCCTTTGAGCTTGCCCACTAGCACCTGCGCCTGCCTGCTGCACGCCTGCTTGTTGCTGCTGCCGCTGTTGTTGCAGCAAAGCTTGTTGACGGAGGAGGTGCTGCTGACGATATAACTGCTGTTGCTGTGGGGTTAGCTTTGCCCATTGGGAATGAGTGATCGGAAGTGTCAACGGTGACGGATGCACCGCTGGCACGCCCGATGCAGAATCAGAATTTCCTGTTGCAAGATCACACCACAGTCGCCTTGCTCACCCTCTAATTGCATGCCTCAAGGTTTAACAATACCGCTCCTGTATTCTCTCAAATTTCTCAGAGCATGAGCCACAGATCAACGACATTCCCAAGATCACTAGAACACATAACATCGGCAACGTCAACAAGTAATCGTAAATCAACCTGTGGCAGGTGGAACTGCAGAAGAAGCTGCAGGGGCCTGTGCAGGAGCTGGAGACGCTATGGGCTTCAGGCTGCCATTGCCCGCCCGCGCCAGACCATATGCAGCGCCAGCAACTCCAGGACCTCCATCACCCAACACCCCTTTCAATCTCTCCGTATATGCATCGACAGCCGCTCCCGACACCGGCGGTCCGGTCTCATCCTCCTGTTCAATGATAGTCTCAATTGTCATATATTGACAACGTCTTCCACTGTACGTAATTCAAAAAATTCCGAGTGACACAGAATTTACAATTGAACTCCAGAAACGGGAAATCCTCGTACTCACGCTGAAGCTCAAAAATCGACCTCTAGCCACTAAATCCCACTGTCTACACCCAAGAAAGAGTCTCATGTAATATCCACAAAAAAAAAAAAAAAAAAAAAAAAAAAAAAAAAAAAAAAAAAAATCTCTTACAAGCATGTTTTCTAGGGCTAATTGTTCAATATACAAGCAGTACTCGAACTACGTCTTCCTGCTCCAGTCGACCCAAATTCCCAATCCATCACTTCTGCCAACCCGCATTCCAACCTAAAATAACTTTAATCCGCGTAACCACCATAGAAATAATCGATCGGCTCCGAAGACACCCAATCGCGCAACATAACTCGACCTCAACCCCTAATTCAAACTGCCTTGACCCCCGCTGATACAATTCCTGATGACAGTGATCTCTAACATAAATCCTCGCGTATCGACTTATACCCTCCGCAGAAATTCCGCCAATTTCACGCGATTTCGCCCAAACACAATCCGAGTAAACGAGGACTGTGAACCAGAATTGCGAAAGCGAGGACATTTTCTGCCGTGCCTGGAGCCTGGAGACATGAGGAAGTGGTGTACCTCGTCGTCTTCGAGGAGCTTGATGAGATCCATGGGCGAGATGGAGGGCTGTGACGGTGATGACCTTGGTGATTGTGGTTGGATTAATGTGATTGAGGCTGTGTAAAATCCGGTGCGGTGCGGGAGAGGAGTGAGGAAAACAGGAGCAACTCACTCAAGCTCCAAACCCTAAACCCCCTCCCGAGGCCAGCCCTCGTTATGTTTGAATCGGGGACGGAACCCCATCGCCACGAACTTGCTTCTTTGGGGTGGTCCCGTCGCCGTGACCTGCGCACTCCCCTCTATTTCACTTCGGATCTGTCGCTTTTTGCTGAATCGATCTTGTATGAACTAATTTGTGATTTAATCACTGGATGAAAATATCCTCATTTTTAAATATTTGAAATCAACACTTTTAGAATCATGACTGTAGTATTTAGGAAATTCAAATGTCTATTTAGGTTGGATGTCTAAATTTAATGCATTTAATAACTCACATGCATTTATTTCCATGAAAATAATATTTAAAAAATACAAAGATGGATTCTTAAAATGCATGAATTTTATAAGTAGTTATTAACAATTATATCATAATACTTGTTGCTGTGATTAATTAATTAAAGCAATTAATAGCTGATGAATTGAAAAAAATTAGTTGAATTTATTTTGAAATATTTTAAATCTAAAAATTTAATTAGACTTGGATGAAATTTAAGTTTTAGTGATGGGCAAAGTATTAAAATAAGTTTAAACTAAAAATTAAAATTTTCTAATCTAAATAGATAGATTGTTAGACATCAACTACTTCTCTTTTTAATATACATATTTATACAAATATCACTAATTTTTTATTAAAAAATATTTTTAAAACTTGTTTTTTAAAAACGAGGTACTGTAATATTTTCTTTTAAAAATTAGTTTTTTATGATTAAAAATCTTGCTTTTTACTTTAATTTTACTTTATTTGATCTTTTTAAATAAACTTCTTACATCACTAAAGTTCTACAATCATAATTACTTCATAATCTCTCTTATTCTATTGGTATATTGAGTGGTATTCAAAGAGAGTTGTGCAACATATAATATATATATAGAAAAAATTGTATAGAATTTTCTATTGCACCCACATCTAGTAATTGAACATATCAACAATAAAATAAATTAAAAATATATTAATACTTAATAACTTGGGATTGATATTTACTATATTTATATATTGATGTAATCATAGTCTTTATTTTTTGTGTAAAAATATATTTGAATGTCAAAATATATTTTTGTTTTTTACAAATCTATTGTTGTAATTATTGTTATTATTTTTAAAATTCTATTAGTAGAAGATAATTATATTTGTTACCAATCATTTTTTAAAAATACCACACAGCTCACACAGTTTCAATAACGGTAAAGATCCTAACTTGAATGGTAAAGCATGCATGATAAAGAATATATTCAAAAGTAAATTTCCGAGTAATATAATTGGGATAAAGGGTTGGGATTTGCTTGCTGTTGGGAAGAGAATCATAACCTCCATCTCAATAAAAAAGCAGTCCAAATGTCGGATCTATTGCTCTGTCCAAGCACAAACCTGTATAAGTTTGAGATTCTACTATGCAACTTCTACAAGTCTGATCCCTCTCCTTTGATTTACTTGTCAATATTTGATCAAGAGTTGCTTGAGAACAGAGCACCTATGGACCCAAATCATTGAAATGAGCTGCAAATGAAATAGGATGCTGCATATAGTGAGAGGTGCACAGAACGCCCCATTGCAGAAGACTAGTAACAAACTGAGCTGGTAACACACGACTACACAACGCTACAAGATCAACAACTATGTTAGTACCCTCTCGAATGATTGGCTATATGAACAGGTACATATGTTATTCAACTGAACTCGTGGTCATCAAGACTAGCAATCCTGACATCGACATTACTAAACTTCCATCCGCAACTTTAACCTTAATTATGCAACCGAAGTTTTGAAATAATGGCCAAACCAATGTTTCTTTAGTTTATCCCAGCGCCAAGCGAATCCCAAGCTTGTGTATCTAGCTACCTCGGTATGTGGAATAGGAATATGGAGCCAGAAGGAGCGGTATGTGGAAATGCTCAACACATTGCGAAGGACTGACTTTGAACACCACATTGGCATAAGGGTAAAACCCACTATCTCCATATAGTCTCGCCAAGTATGCCCCGGTGTTGAAGGTTATTCGGTATGTTCCAGGTTGTAGATAGTTCGACGGTTGCATTAGAGGCCCAGATCGGCCATCGTGGTTTGTTTGCGAATTTCCTAAGAGTGTCCAGGAGCCCTGGTCACCTCCAGCGACGGAATTCTCTGTCAAAAAGTGGAGTGAGACATCTATGTTACTGCCGGGTTTTCCGAGCGCAACATCAAGCACATGAGTTGTTATGGGAGGACGGAGGTTGGAAGCTGGGGCGGTGCTTGGGGTGGGTGTTGATAGGACAGCAGCTTTGGGGACGTTGGTTAGCGGACCTTCCGCTTGAGTGTCACCACCAGAGCCTGGAGCCAAAGATAAACGATGTGAGCAGCATAAATGTGGTATCAACTTGAGATATCTTTCATCCTTGATAAAAAGCCAACATATGGATACCCGTATGCTGACTCCGACCTGAACGATTTCAGATAAGCATGCAGATTTAGCTTAAATAATAGACTGTAGCAGGTGAATACAGTAGAAATGCATACTGTTTGCGCCACTCGACATGAGCTTTGCAAGACGCAGCTCCGTGATTTTCTGCTGCTCAGAAGCTGCATTTTGAAGCTCTTCAATTGGTCGATTAGTAGATCGTTCCTGCCAAACACACCAAATAAGGATGAGACTCCTCGTTGACAAAATGTGGCATCGCAGTACAGTACTAGCTCAGACAAGCTAATTTCAACTAGATGTGATCCACAGTATTTCAAAGAGGTCAACTTGATGCACCTATCGTTAGGGTAGCAACACATTTAAAATTCAATTCAATGATGACGACCATCGTAACGCAGGAACGCTTCGATGACACGTACAGTCAACCAAATTATTTTTAACCCCACAACCCAATAGAACAAGTAGCCTAGCCATTGGTCTTAGATGTCACCTTCAGCGCAGCTAAGATTTCGCTGCTGCTTTTGCCTGATGCACAAATAAGAAAAACATGTCCAAACTTTCCTTCATATTTGCGGTTCCAATCGGCCAGCTCCTGTACTTAGGTCACAGAAAATGAAGGATGAGGTTTAAGGTCTAATGATAAACAGCAGTAGATGTTTGAGAATCAAGCTCTATCATGCACACACAAACCTGCGCATCAGTAATGTATATGATTAACACTTCTAGATAACTTGAACGCATGCTTCTTTTTACATGTGGGTCAATTGAGGATGAACGAAAGACGGCAATAAAAGATGGAAGCGAAGAGATACTAGAGGATTAAGTTTTTATATTCCGAAAATCTTTCATGCGCATGGCGACTTCAAGTTTCCATTGCTTCTTGACTTTTCAATGAAAGCCAAGCTCAGTACCTCAATTGATGATTGAAAGAAAGTACCTGCAAAGTGTGCTCGTTGGCGCCACTGAGTGCCGTTTCTTGCTCTCCCGAACAGAATCTGAATATCCAACACATGAGTGAATGCTAGAACATTTACTAATTAGCAACCTTGTCTATACCACGCTTCTAGCTTCAAATATGTTCCAACATGGTCATTCCAAACTACCGGCTCGCGGTCCACGATTTTCTGAAGTATTCTTGACAAAGGGATTGGGAATAACATAATGCTAGGTTTGGCAATGCTGAACATGTCTTCCAATTCTTACAGTTTCCACATAATCTAATCAAGTACATAATTTGAAAGACATGCAATTATCCTTCTTTTATCAATGATTGTTGATGACGAAATCAACAAAGAAGGTGACACTCTTGCATACCTCTCCGATGCGAACTTGGTGCGCAATGATTCTATATCGCCAATACGAGGATGTGCTGCAAATGCTTCCAACCATCCTTGAACGTCCACCTGGCACGCGATCCCTTCTTGACCTTTAATCGATTTGCAAATATGGGATAGTGAGTCTGACCTAATGCACTAAATGCTTAACTGTAACCCGGTGGCAGCGGGGCAATTCAAGGCCTGAAGTCACTGAGCGTTTCCACTCTCGTTGAAGAGGTCATTTTCTCATGGCAGGATACAAGGTTACAGAACGGAACACTCTGAACATGTGGCCCTCGTAACCAGATTCTAGGATAACCCCACAATGTCACTCGATTGAGCAGCGGATGTGTGATCCCATAAAAAGACGTAGTTTCCCCACCCACAACCTCTTAGACCATAACATGCAATTGCATACAGTCACGATGAAAAATCCACCAATTAAGAGAACTCGCTCAGCACCAACAAGGTACGTGGTATTCGCAAAATTGGCACACAATGAGCTACAAGATCGAATGCAAGAGATCACCTTGTTCCACCAGATATCTCGTGCTGCCTCCACGGCGAGATCCAGAGACGAAAACGGGGCCCTCAGCGCCATCTCCCGAGCAAAACGGGTGCTCCCACAACACTCCAAAAACCCCGCTTCAGTCATCGTGAATCCTCCCTACCAACGCAACAAATGTGAGCTCTCTCTCGTCTTGCTCCTCTGCGCGGCACCGCGAGCTGCAATCAAAGTGAAGACAAAGCTCAAAGCACAACACCTAATCGAAGGGCATGGCTACCTACTACAAATTCCTTCTGCACCCGTTGAGAAGAACCCAAGATTGAAGATGGAGAGGAATCATCTGACAAGTCCGAATGTTCCCGACGCTTCAGGCCCGCTGGGCCGGCTGCCCAAAGGGATCAGAAATATCCCTTTTCACACGGGTGCTGCTCTCGCCCCAACTCCGTTCTTCGGTGTTAGGGAGGTACTACCCCAAGCTCATTACCACTTTTGATGGATGTTAGTAGTAGATGTTCATCAAATCAAGAATACAGACATGTCTAAACTTTTGTGGTTTGTTCACTTTTCTTGGCAGTCCAAGGGCGATGATATTGAGTCCAAGTGAAGATATTGAATCTCAAAATGGTTTAGTACACATGATAAATAGTGGTATATAAACAAATAAAGCTTTTCACCAATTTTTGTGTTCAAATCTAAAATATTGTTAGAGGTAAAGCTCTCACTTACTACTCATTTGACAATCTCTAATGTTTATTCTTATATTAAAAATATTAAAAATATTGACACAAATATTAAATTTATATGCATACTGTCTTGTGACTTTGAGAAGTAAAGAATAGAAGCAAAACCCTTTGCTCTATATTATATAATAATAATAATAATCTACACTTGACATTTATCTAATAGATATAAGTTTAAGGGTGATTTTAGTAAAGTGGCCCTTTAGTGTAATTAATGTAATTTTTTGTGGGACATTTTTACATAATTTTAGTCAAGCAAAAAATATGTTCTTATCATTAGAAGATGCTTAAATTTTATCTTATTTACTTAAAAAATATTATATCTTATAATATATATGTACATACTTATATCTACTTAGTTGGTACTTTTCTATCTTATTATATTTATAAAATTAATTATAATTTTATAATTTTTTATCTTACAAGTTTTAATAGAAATTAAGACCAATAAATTTTATCATCATAAAAACTTATTGGTAAAAATCTAAGTTTATCTTTTTAAAGAACATATAGTCATTTTTAATAAAATTTAGTAATAAAATTATTCTAACAATAATTTTAGTAAAAATAATATTAAACAACCTTATTTCTTATTTGACAAAAATTATTTTTACTTAATTTTTAAATTAAGATAAAAGATGCAATTAAAAAAAATGGTAGTTGATTTTAAAATATAGTTGATATTTTAAACACTTTTAAAGTATAATATATTATTTAAAGTAGGTTTATATAAAAAATTCATATATAAATTTATATCATTTTTTTTATAAAAAATTTAATTAAAAAAATTTATATTAAGATCTATTTTAAGAATTAAGAATTATATAATTCAAGATAATAATATAAAAAATAATATTTAATTTTGATGGATTATTATTAAGATGTTTGATATAACTTTTATATATTAGAATAATATAATATAATTTTTAAAAATTATAAAACTTATAATATACAAAAATATTAATATTTCTATATATCTGTCTATTTATTTATTATATACAACAAGACAATACACTATAAAAATTTTATTGCTTAAATAACTTATAACAAATATTATTTTTTGTAATTAATTTTTTTATTTTATACAATATTTAAAAAAATGATCTTATAATTTTTTATTTTTTTAATTTTATATCTAACATTACTTTATTTAAAATTTTAATTTATATTATATAATAAAAAAATCAATTATAGATATATTTATAAAATATTTTATAAAAGATGTATTAAATATTAAGAATAATATTTAAAGTAATTATACTTATAAAATAAGAATATTAAAGATTAGAATATTAATTTTACTAATAACTAATTAAGTATAAAAAACTTATTAAAAAAATAAATGATAAGGTGGCAACTAAGTTGGCAATTAAATTTTATAATTATTAAAATTAATAGTAGTTGAAATTTTAAAAAATATATAATTAGAATAAATTTGGTGTTTAAGATGTATAATTACAACAAAATTTCAAAGAATTATTAGAGAAAAGACAAAAAATTGAAGAGCATCTTGCTTCATATATTTTTATAGATCAAATTATATGTAATATATTTATAGTGGTGCAAGCAAAATCTGAGCATTTGCAACAACCTTCCGACTTATTGGCCCCACCTCATTCTATATTTGCTCTAAAAATGAGTAAGGTGATTGAGGCTTCCTAGCTGCTTATATATTCTGAACTTTCAATATGTTTTGGTACTTTCACCTTTGTATGAATTGGCTATTAGAGACTGCGCTATGAAATGTCATAAGGGCCACTTCTTATTCCATATTGAGAAGATCTATGTGGTTGTTCTTCCGTAGGTGACTGCTATGGTCTAGTTGGACTAAAGGCTTGTTCAATTGAATTCTGCCCCTGATTATTTTACATACTATTTTACTATAATATATGTTGTTTAACCAAGTTTGGCTTTCTTATATTATCCCCGCACAAGCTATAACTTTTAATCATTATTATAATTTTAATCACAATTTGGATAATATCACTAAGCCATATAATTGTATTTAATTTTCTAAAGGTTCAATAATAAAAAGAAAGATGTACCACAAATTATGTGCAACTTGAAGAAATCCACATGCTTGTTGATATTGTTGCTGCTGTTGAAAAAATTGAGCTTTTGCGGCCATATTGGAAGGTATAGTTGATGATACAATATCACTATGTTTTATGTGTAATTTTATAATTTGTAATTGAGGTGCGGTTTCACTATAGTTGTTAGGGATATACACTTTGGAGGTTCACAAAATCTTCTAGAATATTCTAAAGATTCTTGAATTAATAAAAGTCAATTAAAAAACTTCTTAGTTGATAAAAGTAGCTCGAGAAGCTTCCAAATTAGTAAAAGGAGCTCGAGAAGCTTCCAAATTAATAGAAAGAATTCAAAAAACTTCTCAATTAGTAGAAGTTACTCAAGAAGCTTCTTAGTTTGATAGAAGCCACTCAAGAAGCATCTTAGAGAGGGATATATACAAGAATTGAGGCTAAAGAATTCTTCAGTCTTGACAATGCATCTCTTAGAGTTTTAGCTCAGTTTTCTTGGTATTGTTCATGTACTCATATGGTTAATTTAAGTTCTTATTGATCTCTTCTTAAAACCTTATCCTACTTCAAGTCTCTTGCTCTGTATTCTCATGTCCTTGATAATTTGTCGAGATTAACTTCACTTTCAATATCAGAGTTGGATCCTTTTTGTTAGAGAGTGGATTATCCCTCTATTCAAAGGTATACTAGCGCTTTAGAGGTTGTAGATTATCTTCTTTTAAATTAATATTTTATTCATCACAATATTAGAGCTTTGTCTTACTTGTGAGAGAGTGGATCACTATTCTCCTTGAAGTTCTTAAAGTGTTTTAGAGGTTGTAGATTATCCTTCTCTAAATTGATATTATTTTCTTATAGATTTTTTTTATTTTTTTATTTTTATTTTTTATTTTTTTTCTTAAAATGGTTGGAGGTGAAGATATTAATATGACCAAATCTTCTAAGTCCAAATTAGATGCCATTATAAGTGCTCTTACTACATTATTTGCTAGGACTACGGAAATTGAAGAGATTGTTGCAAAACTTTGTAATGATGCAATATCCAGAGTGTCACAATCTAGACTGTATCTACCTCCAATTTTTATACTTGAGGATGCAATACTATCTATGCTATATCAAGAAAATCCATTTGTTCAACAATGTAAGGAGCCTCGAGTTAGTCTTCTAGAAAAATATAATGGTACATGTTCAAAGTTTCAAAGGTTTGTCAATCAAATTTGATTAATAACAATCTTATAATTTGATACTTATCCAATAGAAGAATCACAAGTTAGATTAATTGGCATCTTGCCTACAAGGCAAGCATTATTATGGTTTGCTCTCTTGTTTGAAAAGACATTACCAATTTTGAACAACTTTGAAGTTTTTATGGAAGCATTTTCAGAAGCATTTGGAAAACATGATAAGGCTCATTGGACAAAAGCTAAGATTCAAGTATTACGTCAAAGAATATATTTTGTATTAGTCTATGTATTTAATTTTAGATAATTAGTGTGCGACATCTATTAAAACAAAGAAGTACTAATGAACCAATTCTATTGAAGATTAAAATATGATGTGAAGGATTTATTATTATTACTTTTGGATCCACAATCGCTTAATGAAGCTATTAGCCAAGCCATAAAAATATGATAATTGACTATTTCAACATTGTCAAGATCAACACTCATGGACTTTAACAAGACAACATACAATCTGACATATTCCTATTACATTAATAAGTATTCTGAATTCACACTTAGAATTAGAAGACATGCAACTTGATGTAGTACATTTTAAACTTCTTAATCCACAAAAAAAGAAGCATCGGATGGAAGAAGGTCTATGCTTATAATATAATGTAATATAATGGTACATGTTCAAAGTTTCAAAGTTACAGTGAGGAAGGCCATAAGATTGATAATTGTCTAAAAAAATAAATTTGACACTTCACCAAAATCAGAAGTGCAATTGTTCAAAAAAAAAACAATGTTCAACTACAATAGGGATTGTGTGGCTAAACAATCCAATATTACAAAACTATTTAGGTTCTTCTCTTTCTGCTCAACTTACTCGTTGTTTTATAATTTTTTTATATTTTGGCCCTTAGAAGCTTTATACAACTGCCTTGTTAAATTTGGAAGCATCCACTTATTTTATATATGAAGCATTTACTAAGCTTCATAAAATTCCTCTAGTACAAAAATCCAAACCTATTCATGTAGAAATAATAAACAGACGATCTTCATCCTCTAATAGTATCATACATGAGACCATGCCTATAGAAGTGTCGTTTAAAGATTTTAGAAGCCAAATTATATTTAACATTATTAAGACTCCTTTAAATCCTGTTATTCTGAGATTATCTTGGTTGGAAAAGCATAAACCATCTATAGATTAGAAGTTGCAAAGAATAATATTTCCGATAGAAATTCCTATAATTTTTTTTATAAAAAATCACACATTGATAAGTTTTTATTTGTTGGAGCAAGGACTTTTATAAGATTGGCGAAATAAGATATACTATTTATTATTTATGTGATTCCAATTAAAGAAGATATAACTTCATCAGTAAGTATTTAAAAATAGTATAATAAATTTGAAGATGTTTTTCAGAAGAAGAATGCTGATATATTGCCGGAGCACCAACCATATGATTGTATTATAGATCTTTAAGAGGAATGCAACCACCTTTTGGCCTAATCTATAATCTTTTTCAAAATGAGCTTTTGGCATTAAAATATTATATTGATGAAAATCTTGTAAAAAACTTTATTAGGCATTCAAAGTCTCTACCAGGTGCATCTATACTTTTTGTAAAGAAGAAGGATGGTTTCTTATATATGTGTGTTGATTATTGGAGATTAAATAAGATAATGATGAAGAATCATTATCCACTACCATTAATCTCAAGACTTTTGAAACAACTCAGCTAAGCTAAGATCTATATTAAAATAAATCTTTGTAGAATATATAACCTGGTATAAATTAAGGAGGGAGATGAATAGAAGACCACATTTCAGACAAAGTATGGACATTTTGAATATAATATCATGCCCTTTGGATTAAAAAATGTACTTGCTATCTTTCAGCATTTAATGAATGACATCTTTTGAGAGCACTTAGACAAGTTTGTGGTGATCTATTTTAATAATATCTTGATCTACTCAAAAAATCTAGAGGAATATAAAGGGCATGTCAAGTTGGTATTACAAAAGCTACAAGATATAAGTTTGTATGTGAAACTAGAGAAATATATATTTCATATAGAGATTGATACTTTAGATTTTGTACTAAGGGTTGTACTTTCATAAATAAATACAGACAATAAATTCCATCTTGTTAAATTTTATTTCCAAAAATTCTCTATTGTCAAAATTAATTATAAAATCCACAATAAAGAGCTTCTTGTTATTGTGGATTCTTTTGAAGAATGGCATCATTTTCTTAAAAGAATAATACATCTTGTGATTGTACATACAGATAACAAGAACTTGAAATGTTTTATGTTAGCTCGGATTTTTAATTGTTGCGAAGCTTGATGGAACATGTCGCTATTTTAATTTAACTTTGTTATCACTTATCGACCTAAGAAGCAACAAAGATTATCTGATGCTTTATTGAGGAGATCATATCTTATACCAAGGGTAGGAGAAGCAACATTTGATTAATAATATATAATTTTGTTGAAATCAGAGTAATTTTATTTTTGCGCCACTATTACATCAACATCTATTGATTCCAATTTCCTCAATGAAGTATGTGTTGTAACCACTAATGATGCTTTGGCCCTTGATGTCAAGCGTCACTTGAAAAAAAATGTTGACAAGTTCAAACTTAAAAAAGACCTTTTATACTTTAAAAAATATTTATATATTCCAAATTAATCTATATGATTACGCGTCCTTCAATCTTGCCATGACTTTTCAGCCATGGATCACTTTGGATTTAATAAGACCTTGAAACTTATTTCTCAAGATTTTTGCTGGCCTCAAATGTGAAAGGCAGTGAAAGACTTTATATTCTCTTGTAACATCTGTTCAAGGTTCAAAAATCCTCAACATCACCCTTATAGATTCTTACAACCCTTATGTATTCTAAGATGATTACAGTCTTCTATCTCGATAGATTTAATCACGGATCTACCACCATCCAATCCATTAGATAATATCTTTGTAGTAATTGATCGACTTACAAAGATAACTCATTTCATTCATCGTAAAAAAACTACATCTAGTAAAGAAATGCCAAGGCTCTTTTTTGATAATATATATCAATATCATGGCCTACCAAATGATATCATATCGAATCAAGGATCCCAATTCATATCTAAATTTTGGAGATGTCTTTTTGAAATATTAAAAATAAATATTAAACTTTCTTTAGCTTTCCATCTTCAGATTGACATCCAAACAAAATAAGTTAATTAGGTATTACAGTAATATTTATAATATAGCATCAGTTATCAACAAGACAATTGGATCTCATATCTACCATTAGCAAAGTTTGCATATAATAATATTGTTCATGCCTCAACTCGCAAACATTGTTTTACTCTAACTATGGATATTATTTAAAGCTTGATCTATAGAATATGCCAAAAAACAACAATCTATCAGCTGAAGGATTTGTAAAGCATTTATCCCAATACCAAATAACTTTAAAGCTTCAATTATAAATAACTCAAGTTGCTTATAAGACATTTGCAGATAAATTCAAAAATCAACCACTTGCTTTTTATATTGGAGATAAGATATGGCTTCTTTGATGGAATATCAAGACTAAGAAACCATGCAATAAGTTGGATTATTGGAGATTAAAACCATTTTCTATCCAGAAGTAAATTAATTCTATAGCATATTGCTTGGAATTATCACCTTCTATAAAGATATATCCAGTTTTTTATGTCTCTCTTTTAGAACCTTATAGAAAGTTGCATATTTTGGAAAGAGTATAACAATCATCACCTAGTATTAAAATTGAAGACCATAAAAAATACAAGGTTGAAAAAGTATTTGATTTACAGCAAAGGTGGGACAAATTAAAATATCTTATTTATTGGCAGGGCTATAATATTAATGAGCGCATATAAGAACTGGTTAAAAATCTTACTAATGTATCTCAAAAGATACAAGAATTTCATTGACTCTATCTTCAAAAATCCAAATGTGTTTGATGATAATTTCTTGGTAAAGATTAAATTCAAGGAATATTTATAAGAAGGAGAGAGTTAAACTAAAGTCTCCATTAATATATAGACATTTGTTCTAAGATAGAATAGAGTAATAGAAGCAAGTTAGTTACCATGTCAAACTTTCAAGTATTGAAAGAACATGATTCAAAAGATTCATTTGTCACGCAAGCTTCAAATAAACCAATATAATTTTCATAGCCTTCAATTAAGCAAAGTAAGGACAATACATTTCAGTGCCAAGTACGACCTTGGTTAGAGCCATTAGGAATAAGACTCAACTATGCAAGTTTCAATTCTAATGCTCGAGTTTTAATAATACTGCTTGATCTTGGAAAGATGAATTTTTTTAGTCTAGAGATCTTATTTGGAAGATATTTTGAAGGTTGCAATGAAGATCAGATCCTTAGATGGAATATTTCAATAACAAAGATACTAGCTCAAGGCTATAGGTGATTTCTTCGAGGATTAGTAGAATCTATTGCCTAAGAATGGAGAATAAAATATATAGCTTCAGTAGTATAGTGTATTCTTAATTTTTTATATATATAATAAGATTGAGAAGCATCTTAGACATAAATATATATAGGAGTCGAGGTTGAAGAGTTCTTCAGTCTTGACAATGCATTTTTGGAATTTTAACTCACTTTTCTTGATGTTGTTCATGTACTCATCTAGTAATTTAAATTCTTGTTGGTTTCTTCTTGAAACCTTGTCCCAGTTCAAGTTTCTTGCTATGTACTTTTGTGTATTTGACAATAGTATTCATAGCTTATGTATTTAGGTAAAAAATTGCCATTTGAATAGTACTTCTTGATTGATGAATTCTATCAATTAAAGAAGAACTCCTTGGCTATGATTGTTTATTAACTTCTTGACTCACTAGTTGTTAGTTTTTAATCTAATGTTATTGAATAGATTTTAAATCAAAAATATATTAGCTATTAAATGCAACATCTTTGAGATCTAATATACAACATTCAAAAATTTACGTTTCTTCTAAGATCTTTGAAAATGCTATCACAAATAGAGACATACATGTTTTAGAGCATAGCACCTATTTTAAATCTATATTCAAAGTTATTACTTATGCCTACAGTAGCACAATCGTGTCCAAACAAAAAACAGAAGTATCAAAGGTGTGTATGTGTGTGTGCGCCAACAACAAAGATCAATAATGTAAATTCAACAAAGATATTATCTATACATCTAAAAAGAGATCAACAACCAATTCACCTTATTATGTATTTTTTGAATTATTTGTAATAGAATTGATTGTCTAACAAACAAAATCTTTTCTTATAGTTTCAGTTTGCTAATAAATAACCACAACAAATTTATCATGCTCCACTTTCATGCACCTCAACCTTCTTAAATTCTATTTCAAATGATACTTGTTCCCTCTACTACTACTTCATATTTCAATAATTAGAAAAAAATAATTATTAAATTCAATCATTAATTTTAAAATAAATCTTTGAAGAACTAAGAAAAAACTCCAAAAGTTTTCTTAAATGTCTTGTGCAAAGCACTTAACCAATCAAATTATTGAAGAGAGAGATGGAGCCAGAATAAAAAAAATCAATTTTTTAAAAAAGATACCTTGATTAATATTTACTTTAGAAACTTATCACAAAATTCTATAGTCTGTTGAAATAAATAAATAATAATAAAAATAAAAGAAATTACCAAATAAAGGATATTATCTTAGTTGAAGATACCAAATAAAGGATAAGTTGTTAATAATCAAAAGATTATCTCTTGGTAAGTAAAAAGGCCATCCTATAAATAAGAGATGAAATCAAGGACCAAGAAAAAATGTCAAGAGGATAAAAGATATGCAAGACAATATTCAAAGATTAGATAAGAATATAAAATATATGCCATAGGATATATTTGAGGTAGATGAGATGTCAAAAGATCCTATAGATATATTAGATATACTAAAGACATATCTTTGTAGAAGATAAAATACCAAAGAATATATTTGGTATATTTTTTGATGAATATAAAAGTCAAAAGATGAAATTTTTTTATTAGGATAGCAACCACTATCTATAAGTAATGGATGTTAAAAGTGAGACATATCTTATTCCATATTTCTCTTTGTATGCAACCTTGCTGATGCTAAGTGTTATGGCTTCTAATCTTGTTTTTCTTTAATAGATTATGGATCCTCTCACATTTGCTTGTAAATTTTGAAATTTTATAAAGTATTTGTTATTGTGTAGAAAAGATCATGATATTGTTGTTGATGTTAGAGTTTAGAAACTCTCAATTTTTAGATTTAGATTTAGATCTTAATCTTAGTTTGCTCTTACTTATTGTTAAGTGTATTTTAGATTTGGAGTTTGATTTATATTTTAAAATAATATTATAGAATACTAGTATTGTATTTTTTTGCTGAGTTAGATCTTTGGTGGACTAACTTTGTAGTTTCATGCGTTAAAGAAGCTTAAGGTACTTAAAAGACCTCTTATAGTACTTAGAGGTGATTTGTGAGTATAAAAGTGATATAAGAGTGGCAAATTTGATTTGAGACATTTATATAATTTATAAGACTTATAAAAAATCTTAGAAGTGAAGTTGAAAGTGTTTTAAGAATAAAAATATTAATTTATTCATAAAGAGGATATTTTGAGATTGTAAGGCAACAACACCTTTTTGTTGATTTTGAGAGCTTTAAGATTACTTCTTTTTATCTGTTTTTATATTTTTTTCCTTTATGTATGGCTTCAAGTAAAAATAAAGGCTTGAGAGCAATGAGAAGTTTAGAAGTAAAAATTTCTATCATCGAAAGGTAAAAATAAAACTTTTGTTAGCTTCTTTAGATCTTTGGGATATTAGAGATGAAAGCAAAGAGTCTCTAACCATGTATACTGATATGAAGGAGAAGAAGGAATAAAAATATTGTGAAAAGAAAGGTTTTTAGATTGATTTTAATTAATATTGATGAAGCCAATTTCTCCTATATTATCTTTTGTAAAGGACCAATAAAAACATAGAAGACTCTTTCCAACATCTATGAGAGCTAGAACTTATCTAACATCATCTACACAAAGAAGAAGTTCTTTGCATACAAGATGGAAGAAAAAGAAGACCGCATGGTACACATCAAGAAGATAAAGGCACTTGTAAACTAGCTTGCAATTATAGACAATCTTTAGAAAATACAAATGTTGTTATGACTCTACTCATAAGCTTGTTGGAATCTTACGACTACCTCATTGTGGCTTTAAAATCCATCAAATTAAAAAAACTTATAATAGAGTATGTAATAGCAAGACTTGTCCATAAAGTAACCAAGAAAAAAAAAAAAAACCTCAAAGTAAAGATTCAACATTCTACTCATGTCAAGGCAAGGACAACTATTCAAATCAATGAGGTAATATTAAAACTTGCTTCATTTGTGGCAAAGTAGGATATTTTTCTTGAAATTATTATAAAAATAAAAAGATGGAAAAGAAAAATATAAATAGTATATAAAATGAGTTTAGAAGATAAGATTATGCATCCATGGCAATAGATAGGACCTCCATGGCTACTATGATAAGATGGATTGTTGATTCATATTGTTTCAAGTATATAACATCTTATAAGTATTCATTTGATACTTATGAGGCTATTCCAACATTAAATGTGATCTTGGTAGATAGTAGCATATGTGATGCTATTAGAATTGGCTCTATTATGGTAGAAGTGGTTGTGAATGGATAAACTAATAGGATCAAATTCAAAGACATCTTCTATATGCCTAAGATGAAGTAAAATCTACTTTTAGTGAGTAAACTTATAATAGGAGGTTTTATAATTTAATTCAATATAAAAAAATTATTTTGTGAAAACCTTAAGTAGAAACATGATTATTAATGGCTCTAGAGAGGGAAATTTGTACTATTTTAATTGTAAAAAGGTCAATGGAGTAGATGTAGCTGTATTTATTGAATTTATATCAAATTAAGATAAGTTGAATATATGATATTGTTGCTTTGGCTATTTGAACATGAAATGCATGATAAAACTTAAGTCTATGATAAGTGATTTAGATCTTGGCAAAATAAGCTAAAATACAATATAACTTATATATAAATGATGCAAATAAGATAAACAATATAAGGCCTCATTTCTAAATGGTGTAGCAACATGTACTACAAAGTTATTAGAAATTATTTATTCTGATGTATATGAATCTATGAAGACCATAAGTATTGGAAGAACAAGATATTTCTTCACTTTCATTAATAATTTTTTAAAAAAGATTTGGATCTATATGCTTAAAGCCAAGAATGAGTGCTTTTAGAAATTTAAAGAATTTAAAGCACTTGTTGAAAAATAAAATAAGTGCAAGATTAAGGTATTACATACAAATAATGGAGGTGAGTATATGTCTAAGCAATTTGATGTTTATTTGAAGAATGAAAGAATTGTTAGATAAACAACAATTCCATACACTTCACAACAAAATATTGTTATTAAAAGAGCAAATCAAACCATTATAGAAATGGCAAGGAACATGTTTCATATTCAAAATCTTGATTATGAATTTTGAATGAAAGTTGTGGTGAATACAATATGTATAAGGAATAAGTATTTAACAAGTACTTTTGCATCACTGATACTATAAGAAGCTTGGAATAAGAGACAACCTTATATTTTACATATAAAGACTTTTGAATGATTTGCATATGCAAAGACACTAGATTGTATGAAGTCCAAACTTAATGCAAAAGATACAAAGTGTATGTTCTTAGGATATTGTGAAGGTACCAAGGCATATAGGCTAATGTATTTAGATACCAAAAAGATCATCAAAAGTCGTAATGTTGAATTTTCGGAGTATAAGAGTGCTTGTGAATACTTGGAGATGTATCCAAGTAGGAGTAATAGTATGTTTGTAGACATATCTTTAAATTTTACAAAAAAAGACAGCGAAAAATGGTGGTGATTTGAATCAAGGTGAAGAGCTAAAGAAGATGGCAAAGAAAGCCTCTACAATTCTTAAGACCAATAATAAAGGATATAAAGATGTTAAAGATGATGATAATGATGAGAAATATTATCTTTTGAATGAAAAAAGACAAACTTTAAGAAAGAAGAAGCTTGGAAGAGACTGTGGAGTGCAACAAGATGAATCTTTTTCAAATGAAAGGAGATATTTTTTAAGAAAAAAAAAACCACTTAGTGAATGATAGAAGAATTATATCTTTATTCAAGTCTATGAAAGAAGAGTACAAATCTTTCATGGATAATGAAACATAGAAATTGACTTAACTTCTATCAAATTGATCTTCTATTAATTGTAAATGGATATTTAAGACCAAAAAAGATGTAATGGATAATGCTATGAGATATAAAATAATATTAGTTGCCAAAAGATACTTACAAATTGCTAGTATTGATTTTAATGAGACATTTGCTCTCATGGCCAAATTCATCACTATTAAAACCATTGTGACAATTGAGGCAACAATGGACTTGGAAATGTATCAAATGGATGTAAAGATAGCTTTCTTGAATGGAAAATTGAAAAAAGACATCTATATAGATTAGCCTCAAGGATTTGTTGAAGAAAGCAAGTAATATCTTATTTATAAATTGAAAAAATCCTTGTATGGATTCAAACAATCATCAAGGACATGATATCAACGGTGTCGTGTTACGTGTTGTCTTATTCGAGAATGCACCAAGCACGTGGCTGTAGAAGGTAAAGTTGTATTTGCAAATAATCAAAAAATCTTAATAGGTTTCTTCCATATATGAAGAATTTAATTCAAATTTCAATTCAAAAGTATTTAAAAACACTCTTCTTAGTAACATCAACCATACATATATCCCAATTGCCTTGTTTCTTTTATAATTAATCAATTTTTATTTTTCTTTATAAGCCCTAATCCTAATCAATGAGCTTTGATAAGCTATAACTTTTAATCCAACAATCCACTTAGTGTGAAATTTTTCATACAATTGTTGGTATAAGCCTTCTACATACTCAAAAAAATTCAGTCCAATCCACTTTACAGATTGTAAGAAAATACCCAAAAATCGCACTAATGACACTCGGCCGCCAACTTGAAAATTAATGCAGAAATTCCAATGGTGATTTCTCCTTCTTTAACTATTCACTTTAGTTCAAACTTGGTTTGTAGCTTGATCTTCAAGTCTTCTATGACCATGCCAAAATTTACATTGATCCAATTGGTAGATCTTTAGTTATCATAGAAACTCTATTCCACCCTATACTGCCAACTTCCAACAACTCTTTGTATCAAAGCCCAAATATCTCCTGATTGCATTGTTAGATTAATACAAACTTTTGTGCACACTTACGACATCTATCAATCTAGAAAATATCAAATTTTGAATTGTAGATGCTACACAAATTGTACAAATCAATCATGAATGTAAGCCATCATTGTCTTATATAAAAGCCAAAATACCAATACAAACACTGACTTTGAACAATATTTGCTAAGCCATCCAAAATCCTATAGTAACAAACTTAATGTCTTTGGAACAAGCTTTGAACTAGTTATCTAATTCTAATCACTGATTTCCAAAATCTCTTGTATTTTGCCCTAGGTTGTTGTTTTTGCAGCTAGAGATCTGATTTCGACCCTGTTCCACAAAAGGCCAACCCTTGGGTATCAATGTAACCTATCCTAGGAATTTCATAGCCTAATCCTACCTTCAACTTAATCCTAGTATCAATTATGCTAGTAATTTATTCTTTTTATTATATTTTTATTATTTTATGGCCTTTCTAAGGCAGTAAAAGAATTATTACAGGCGAGAAGGTAAAATTACTAACTAATTATTATCTACTAGCTATTAAGTGAAGAAAATAAATTAAAAGGCTTTCATAAAAACCTTGTTAAAATATGTTGAATTCTTGTTGAACTAAGATAATAGAATATTAATTGAACAATCATTTTCAGTCATAGTTTCATCATATAATTGTGTCACAACACGACATCTACCCCCTCTAAACCTGCAAATCCTCTGCTATGTGCCAATATTCCTTTTACCAATACCAATGTTTTCATTTATTCCACATGTGCAAGTAGGTTGGAAATATCTTCTTTTGTACATGACCAAACTAGTGGTGAGGTGCAAATTTTGAAATAAGAAGACTTAATTGAAACCTCATCCACATAGCCACATACATCTTGCTTATATCTTTTGTCTTGTTTTTTTGATTCCAACCTCTATTTAAGATGTCCATGTAATCTTTAAATTCATTTCGAATGTCTTTATATTTGAAGATTATTAGATTTTCAACCTTTGAATTCCACACTTTGATTCCATAATCTTCTTTTGTCATATAATTTTGTGAAACATCTATCATTTCTTCTTGAATGTATCCTTGTAAAACATCCTTTATTTCTTCTTAAATGCATCCTTGTGAAACATCATAACCTTGTCTTATTTCAAAGCATTGTATTATTTTATAACATTGAAAAATTTCATGGTCTTGTAAAACCTCATGCTCTTAAAAAATCTCACAACTTTTGTCATAATCCTTTGTGGTTTCACCACCACATTTAGTATCATAACCTTGTATAATTTCATAACCCCCTTCATAATGATCGTGTGAAAATTCAAAACTTCTTTCACCCAATCCATATGCGATCTCATAGCCATATGCAATTTGACTTTCATCATCATATTTGTGCATAATTTCACCACTTCTTACATCATAATGTTGTGAATTCATACAATCTTTATGATCATAACCTTGAATAGGTCTATAATCCATTTCATATGAAGGTTCAACTTTAAATTCTTTAACATAATCCAAAATATTAGGCAAAACATCATCACCTCCTTCAAATGTAAAAAATACCTTTTTATCATTAAGAGATGTTCCATCCAAATTGCCCTCACCAACTTACATAAATTTATTCAATGTAGAATAGCCATAGCTTTCATTCTTATTGTCATTAATTTTTAAATCCTTGAGCTCCATATTGCCTTCAAATTTTTGGATATTTTAACCTTCCATAGTAATAGTTTGAATAGAGTCTTTGTTCTCTCCTTGACCACTCTCAATATAAGATCCAATTTCTTTCATTTGCAAAGAATTGGCTCCTCCTTTGAAGTCTTCCAATTGCTCTTCCATTTCGCTTTTTTCAAGATTAATTTCTTGCATTGATAAAGATGATATAGAAGCCAAAATAGAAGATTTCTTTGGCCATATTGCAACTCTTTAGCTCATGCTCTTTGTTGCTTTGCTAAAACAATCACTACTTCTTTCAACTCCTCTCAATTATTGGTACAACCACTCTCTGTAAACTCATCTATAAAAAGTATGAAAAGCTTGTCTCCCAAGGCATCATCAAGACCATTTAAAAACAATTCTACCTTTATAGCATCCAATGACTATCTCTCTGAGGATAAAATCTCTTTTCAAATTCTTTCAAGAATTCATAAAGATCCATATGCATGTTTGATTGTAATTCTATCCAATCCAAAAACTTTTATTTGGTAATCCTATCCTCATTTGCATCAATAAATTCTTCTTTCAAAAGTTTTAAAAATTTTGACCATGTCTCTACACCCTCTTTAATTAATGTCTTAATTTTTTTTATGAATCCCAGATTCAATAGCCAAATAGAAGCTTGAAATCATCTTTACCTCAGGAATATGGCATGTCTCCAACTCACATGTATAAACTTGTAAAAACTTATTGATATTGCATCGTTTAAATCTTCCAAATTTGTTGATGATTCCTTACAATGCCTTTGTGATATCCCTTTCAATTGCATGTATCTTTTGTTGCTCCTCCATGAATATATAAAAAGCCTTAAAAAGTTCATTAACATTTGGCCTATTCAAAATATTCAACCTATCCAAAGACTTTGATGAAACATCTTCCATTTTATTCTACAATGTTTAAAAATGTCCCTTGAAATACTCTAATAAATAACTTATGATACTTCAAAATTCTCCAAGATGTCTATAAAGCCATATAATGCTCCATGATAATCCAAATGCTACTATTGTACTTCAAGATATCTTCCAAAACTCCGAGTATTTTAAAAACTTTAAAATCAACCTTCTTGTCATCTTGCGCCATCAATCCAAATAACTACAAACAAAAGTCAATACCTTCTATCCCAAACTTTTACGTTGGGTTCACCACTTATGTCATATTACATGTTGTCTTATTTGGGAATGCACCGGGCACCTGGCTATGGATGTAAAGTTATATTTGTAAATAATCAAGAAATCCTAATAGATTTCTCCCATATATAAAGAATTTAATTCAAATTTCAATTCAAAAGAGTTTAAAAACACTCCTCTTAGTAACATCAACCATAAATATATTCCAATTGCCTTGTTTCTTTTATAATTAATCAATTTTTATTTTTCTTTGTAAGCCCTAATCCTAATCAATGAGCTTTGATAAGCTATAACTTTTAATTCAACCATCCACTTAGTGTGAAATTTTGCACACAATTGTTGGTATAAGCCTTCTACATGCTCAAAAAAATTCAGCCCAACCCAATGTATAGATTGTGAGAAAATACCCAAAAACCGCCGGGTAGAGAGAATTCGCCTTGGGAAAACGCCGGGTTCCTAGCTGCTACTAGAACTAAGGAACATGAGAGGAAGCCGTGCAAGTATGTTCTATACTTGCACAATATTTCTTCAAGCTTTCAAGTTATACTTGTATTATACTTGTACAAGTCTTGTACAAATATAAAGTATAAATACTTGAATAATACTTATACAAATACTTATATAAATACTTGTATAAATCCTTGGTATAACACTTGTACAAATACTTGTATAAATCCTTGGTATAATACTTGTACAAATACTTGTACAAATATTATATATAATACTTGTAGAATACTTATAGAATACTTGTATAAATACAAGTATATATACTTGTATAAAAAGTATAAGCAAAGTATGTATGTATTCAAGTATACCTCAAAATACAACCGCATATGAGGAATACAAGTTATACAACAAATTGAAACTAAATAAATCACTAAAAATTCATCCAAAGGTCGAATCAAGCGTGCTTACAGCCTATGGAAAGCCAATAATCCATTGTAAAACATATCAAAATTTCACAAATAGATGCCTTACATTTAAAAGTTATGGCTAAAAGAAGTAGGCGCTAAAATTTCCAAGCAAATGCAAAGGCAGCAAAGCTCCTCTTCACTTCAGCCTTTGTTGTGATCACTTCCCTTCTCCAAATTGGACATGCAATAGCTTTTTAGAAAGCTCACTCCATCATCTAGCTTGCTCTAAAATTTTGCATGCATGCCTCTCAAACTCCAGATTTTGTAGCTAGTCGATTCTACTCTTCAAACCCTAGCAACAATTTTTCCTCTTTGACACTTCACGGCTCATAAAACTTTCATCAAAGCTCCAAATGTATTGATTTTTGTTTTTGTAGAAAGCTTACATAAGCTACTATAAGCACCTAAAATATCAAAAAGATTGAAGAGACTGTCCGACTTGGGTGGTTGAACAAAGTCTCTGCCCCTCTTCGTCGGGTGGCAGCAAACCCTTTCCCACTCTCAAGCTCACAACTTTTGCTCTCCAACTCCAAATGCTACAAGAGATGTCTTGATAGATAGCTAACACAATCTTCCACACTCTCTATAAATTTCACTAAGAAAGAGTTGAAATCAAACTTGCAGTGGCAGCTCGAAGTTTCTGCCCCTCTTCGTCGGGTGGCAGCAAACCTCACTCTACTAAAACAAGCATAACTTTTTGTTCACAACTCCAATACAAGCAAGTGAGTAGGTTCTAGAATCCTCACAACTCGAAGAACACACCCATCAATTTTCACTACAAACACTTCTATCTCCTCGGAGCTATCTCTCTCCAAAGTTCACTATTCAAAACTCCTTTTTCTCTCGGTCTAGCAAGAGGAGTATATCTCCCTTTCTTTCCATATTAGACTATGAGACGCCCACATGGGCAGCCAAATCCTATTGGATGGGCCTTATTCACCCCATGCTCTTCTTTCTTACCCTTCATAAGGTCCATTCTACCTCAAAAGTCAACAAGAAAGGTAAAACAACCTTTACCTTTCTTCTAATTACAAAAGAGTCTATTCTAGGATATAAATAAGGTAAGAACAAAACAAATAGCCATCTTAATTCACTAATTAAGTGGCTATAATAAATCCTCTCCTTATAATATCTTCTAAAATAACCTCTAGCACTCACACATATATTAACAATAGATACAAGATTTTTCATATTTTTATACACTGCACGTAAATGCAGTATGACATGCTCCCCCTCTAAACCTGCACATCCTCCGATATATGCCAAGTTTAATCCTTTTCATCCTCCATTTCAATCTCTTCATTACCTCTTGGTATTTCTTTGTTCTCTGATGGAGTTAAGAATTCTTCAAGATTATTGGTGTGAAACTTTCCATCCCTTCTTCTATATGTTTTAATTCTTTTGCCTGCTATTGGGATCTTTAATAAAGTTCCATCCAACTCTCGCAGCGAATAAGTGGCATTGGTATGTACTTTAACCACCACTTATGGTCCAAGTATCATTAAAGATCCTTGTTCTATTATCCTCCACATTATTTAAAACTCTTAGTATTGATTTCTAGCTTATTTCAATGGACCATTTTCCCCTGTCAAAAAGTCTTCTAGATATGATTTTTATCTGGAAGCCAAGAATAATCAAAGCTAAAATCATATCTTCAAGCTCTCGAAGCTTCACAATTGTCCAAAATAAATGATAATAGTCCACCTTTTCTTCTTTACCACACTCAAAGTTGTAGTTATTTGCATAGATAAGTACCTTTGTGTCCTTGTGAATCATCTTTTCATTTGTTATTTCTTCAACCACACATTCTTGAATTTGGATAGTCTGGGCTTCTTTTGTTAAGCCTTGCGCTCCTCCATATTCAAATTCACCTTGATTTTGGATATATATTGTATCCATAATAATCCTTCTTTTATTCATATTCATTCCAACAAACATTTGTAAAATCTCATCTTCCATTTCTCCATTGAAAAATTCTTCTATTTCTTCAACTTTCTCTTCTTGAGTTTGTAAGGCCTGGACTTTTATATCATAGTCTCTGACCCCCTCTTCGTTATTTTCCACCATCTTCTCACATTCCACAAAACTTTTATCTTTGGTTATATCACTTTTGTTGCTAACCATGCAGGTTTGTGCAAACATTTGTAAGATCATATCTTCCTCCTCATTAGTCAAATAATCATTTTCTTCTTTAACCATTTGACCATTACTAGCCTTCTCTTCCATAGCTTTTCCATTAGAATGAGTTTTTTTTTCCTTTTCCTTGGCATTGACTGTCCTCTCATCCCATTTTTCCTTTAAAAGTGACCCTTCTCCTGGATGAACAAAGACAGAGGACCTCCCAATCTTGTCAACAACACCCTTCAAAGCCTTGGTAGTTCCATTGCCTCCACCTTGAGTTCTATATTGATCCATAAACATTGCCAAAGCTCCTAGAGTGGTATCCATGTTTGATTAGGCTTCAAAGAAAGTCCCTCCAGTATCCTCTATATTGCCTTAGCCAAAACTAGTAGCCCCAAAGCAGCTCTCAGTGGAAGCACCAATTATGTCAGGGTAGAGAGAATTCGCCTTGGGAAAACGCCGGGTTCCTAGCTGCTACTAGAACTAGCAGGGAACATGAGAGGAAGCCGTGCAAGTATGTTCTATACTTGCACAATATTTCTTCAAGCTTTCAAGTTATACTTGTATTATACTTGTACAAGTCTTGTACAAATATAAAGTATAAATACTTGAATAATACTTATACAAATACTTATATAAATACTTGTATAAATACTTGTATAAATCCTTGGTATAACACTTGTATAAATACTTGTATAAATCCTTGGTATAATACTTGTACAAATACTTGTACAAATATTATATATAATACTTGTAGAATACTTATAGAATACTTGTATAAATACAAGTATATATACTTGTATAAATACAAGTATATATACTTGTATAAAAAGTATAAGCAAAGTATGTATGTATTCAAGTATACCTCAAAATACAACCGCATATGAGGAATACAAGTTATACAACAAATTGAACCTAAATAAATCACTAAAATTTCATCCAAAGGTCGAATCAAGCGTGCTTACAGCCTATGGAAAGCCAATAATCCATTGTAAAACATATCAAAATTTCACAAATAGATGACTTACCATTTAAAAGTTATGGCTAAAAGAAGTAGGCGCTAAAATTTCCAAGCAAATGCAAAGGCAGCAAAGCTCCTCTTCACTTCAGCCTTTGTTGTGATCACTTCCCTTCTCCAAATTGGACATGCAATAGCTTTTTAGAAAGCTCACTCCATCATCTAGCTTGCTCTAAAATTTCGCATGCATGCCTCTCAAACTCCAGATTTTGTAGCTAGTCGATTCTACTCTTCAAATCCTAGCAACAATTTTTCTTCTTTGACACTTCACGGCTCATAAAACTTTCATCAAAGCTCCAAATGTATTGATTTTTGTTTTTGTAGAAAGCTTACACAAGCTACTATAAGCACCTAAAATATCAAAAGGATTGAAGAGACTGTCCGACTTGGGTGGTTGAACAAAGTCTCTGCCCCTCTTCGTCGGGTGGCAGCAAACCCTTTCCCACTCTCAAGCTCACAACTTTTGCTCTCCAACTCCAAATGCTACAAGAGATGTCTTGATAGAAAGCTAACACAATTTTCCACACTCTCTATAAATTTCACTAAGAAAGAGTTGAAATCAAACTTGCAGTGGCAGCTCGAAGTTTCTGCCCCTCTTCGTCGGATGGCAGCAAACCTCACTCTACTAAAACAAGCATAACTTTTTGTTCACAACTCCAATACAAGCAAGTGAGTAGGTTCTAGAATCCTCACAACTTGAAGAACACACCCATCAATTTTCACTACAAACACTTCTATCTCCTCGGAGCTATCTCTCTCCAAAGTTCACTATTCAAAACTCCTTTTCTCTCGGTCTAACAAGAGGAGTATATCTCCCTTTCTTTCTATATTAGACTATGAGACGCCCACATGGGCAGCCAAATCCTATTGGATGGGCCTTATTCACCCCATGCTCTTCTTTCTTACCCTTCATAAGGTCCATTCTACCTCAAAAGTCAACAAGAAAGGTAAAACAACCTTTACCTTTCTTCTAATTACAAAAGAGTCTATTCTAGGATATAAATAAGGTAGGAACAAAACAAATAGCCATCTTAATTCACTAATTAAGTGGCTATAATAAATCCTCTCCTTATAATATCTTCTAAAATAACCTCTAGCACTCACACATATATTAACAATAGATACAAGATTTTTCATATTTTTATACACTGCGTAAATGCGATGACACCTTGATGGCTCGGCCGCCAACTTGAAAATTAATGCAGAAATTCCAATGGTGATTTCTCCTTCTTTAACCTCCTTTTTTAAAATATGTTGAATTTTTGTTGAACTAAGATAATAGAGTATTAATTGAAAAATCATTTTTAGTCATAGTTTCACCATATAATTGTGTCACAACACGACAACAAATTGACACATTTTTTGTGAATGAAGGATTTATAAGGAGTGAAGTTGATCATTCCATATATATAATACAATCAAAAGAATTCTTATTGATAGTTATCCTTTATGTTGATGATTTAATCATCTTAATCAATACTTTAAAGATAATGGATTGGTTGAAAGCAAAGTTAGAAAAAGAATATGAAATAAGTAATTTGAGAAATTTTTATTATTGTTTAGGAGTGGAATTTGTAAGAGATTGTGCTAAGAAGACTATCATAATGAGCCAAAAGAAGTATATTCAAGAAGTGTTGAAATGATTCAATATAAAAGATTGCAAGTCCATTGAAACACCTTTGGAGGCAAATTTGAAGTTGATGAAGCTCATGGATGAAGAGCTTGCTAAAGTTGAAGGTGAAATATAAGGCATTCTATACAAAGTAGTAGTAAATTTATTCATGTATATAATGATTGGCACAAGAATAGATCTTGTATATGTGGTAAGTGTTGTAAGCTAATACATGTCAAAAGCTAGTCCAATCTATTGGACAACCATCAAAATGATTATGAGGTATTTGAAAGACATATTGGACTTTAAATTGTGCTTTAGAGGTGATAACATTGCATTGCATTACATGATTATTGTAATACGGATTAGACAAGAGATATAAATGGTAAAAGGTCAACAATATATTATTTATTTTTTATTCGAATGGGAGCAATTTTATGGAATTGCAAGAGACAATCAAGAATTACAAGGTCCACAATGGAGGCAGAGTACATGATAGTAAGTCATAGAGTAATAGAGATAATTTGATTAAAATAAGTTTTGGAGGATATTAAATTTGTACAATTGGAAGTAAATATAAAGTGACATTCAATATGACTTTATAAGAAAGAAGATTGATATAGAAGTGCTTGATATAAAATATTATTTTATAGAAGACATACTTATTAATTTGTTGACAAATGCATTAGTGAAGGAAAGGCATCACATATTGACAAAGGCATTAGATTTAAAAGCCATTGATCAATAGTAAAGTGGAAGTATTGAAATAAATAAATAATAATAAAAATAGAAGAAATTATTAAATAAAAGATATTATCTTAAATAAGTTGCTAATTGTCAATGGATTGTTTCTTGATAAGTGGAAAGGCCACCCTATGAATAAGAGATAAGATCAAGGGCCAAGAGACAAGATCAAGAGAATAAAGAATATATTAAGAAATATCCAAAGATTATATAAAAATATAAAATATATGCCATAAGATATATTTGAGGTAGATGAGATGCCAAAGGATCCTACAAGCATATTAAATATGCTAAAGATATATTTTTATAGAAAATAAGATGCTAATAGATATACTTGATATATCATCTGATGAATATAAAAGTCAAAAGATGAAAGTTGTTTATTAAGGCAACAACCACCACCTATAAGTAATAGGTATTGGAAGTGAAAGATATCTTATTCCGCATTTTTCTTTGTATGCAACCTTATTGTTGCTAAATATTGTGGCTTCTAATTTCTCTTTCTTCAATATAGTCGACCTATGAAATAATCAAATGTGGACATTTAATTCATCTCAATCTCAATATAATGGCTAGATACAGCTACTATTATGATATATATATATATATATATATATATATATATTTTAAAATTTTTCATCCATGAATAGATTTTAAGAAATTTTATCAAATGTTTTACATGCTTGTTCTTATCCATGCCCTCCCACTAAGATTGAAACTTAAGGCTAAGGAGAGCAAAGCCAAAAGAAGCTTTGTTAAAGCCAAAAGAAGACTAAAATAGAGGATTAAAGGAAAGGATTATCGAGAAGCAATTGAGCAATATAGAGAAGGACCAAAATATTATATTAGTATAAATAGTTTCCTATGCAAGTGGTTAGAATTGATTTAAAGCTATCATAATCTTCTATTACAATAATCGACTATCTCTAGCACCAACTCTCCCAATTGATGACTTCAATTATTAGCCTCATTTTTTTTTTATATTGATCTTGTTTTTGCCCTGTCTACTTCCCATAGGTAGCAAGAAAAGCATATTTAAGATTAGTATTGGAACTCTTTTTCATCCATATGCAATGATAAAGTAAAATTTCTAAGGTACCAATTAGATACCTTTCTTGTCAAACTGCCACATAACTTAACAATTATGAACCAATGTCACATGTCAAAATCCCTCATACATCTAAAAGTTTGGTGCCATTTTTTATATTAAGAAAAAATCATTAGAAGTTAAAAAATTATCAATAACAAAAAAATTTGAATGCATAATTCTTCAAGAATTATTGAACAATTAAAATTTTAAAAATAGTATATTAAAAATTATGAAATAAATAATTCATTTTACTAACATATGAATTTAAATTAAATTGATAAAATTTCAAACCTAATAGAAACATCCTACATCTTAATAATAAAAAATAAAAAAACCTTCAACACCAATACTTATTAGCTTGTCTACATTGAATTATTATACTTATTGGAGTGCTAGGAATTGTCCACATAATAAGATTGAATTTGGAAACATTATACCAATAAAATACAGCAAAATTTGGACATATGCTTATTTTTAATGAAAACTAAGCAAACTCATGATGTGATGAAAAAGAAATGAAAATATTCCATGATATGATATTCTTTTACGTAATACAATCAAGCCTAGAAAGATACAATAATTTGGGGTGATAGTATTGTGGTTATTAGTGTGAATTCGTGTGCAGCGTCCCCAAAACCCTCTCAGTACAGGTGTGAACGAAGGCTAGTTCTATAGAGATAAGGAATCTTCTGTTGGCACGTGGCATCTCGCTTACTGTTGAATGCATGCGATGAAAATGATTTTCTATTGTAGTGATTCCTCTATGTAAGTATTTTATTTTGCTCTCTTTTTTAAAAAGTTAGCGAAGTGGAATCAGATTTACATGTGCCACCCTTTAGCACTAATTTTTAATGTATTTATTTTTATTCTATAAAATTATTTCACATATTTAAAATTTTCATTTGCAAGGTCTGATTTTTTTTTTTTTTGAGGGTATTCCCAAATACGAAGTAAAGATAAATAGATTACAATTTTTTTTTATTGTAATCTCAAGAATTGAGAATACAAAATAAATATTATTAATAATTCTTTTATATTTACATTGATTGTATTAAATTTACTATTAACTTGCTTACATTTTGAATTTTACTATGCTACAGATAAAAGAATTCATCTTTAAGATTCTATGAGCACATGTGTATATATGTATATACACATACCTACAAATATAAGTTTTATGAGAAATGTGCACAATAAGTTGTGGATTGTTAGAAACAAGTCTATAATTTGATTACATCTTGCACTGGACAGATTATGATAGTTAACATAAAATTTACAAATTTTGCACTCAAGTAAATACATTGCTGTCAAAGTTTTTTTTTCTGAGTTTGGAAATAATGTATTTAAGAAAAGAGACTAAATTTTTTCACAATTCAAATTGCATTGAAAGTCTAAAATTTGCACTTAAACAAGTGCAATTTAAAACAAATCTCTTTAGTGATTTCATTAATAGTGCCAACAAGTTTACATGTGTTTTTTTGGATTTCAGTAAAATTTAATTATTCTTGGTTGGAATGATTTTAAGTTGAGATTCAATACTAACTTCAATATGTTTTGTTAACATAAACATTGGTATTGTTAATTAGAAATAAACACAATTCTCTTGAACAACCATAATGTTTTGGATTTTGTGTATTATATGAAATAGAGGGTATGGACTGAAAATATATTTATTCATTGATATCAGTTACAATTTTTTAATTTATTGCCAATATTATAACTAAAATATTAATAAACAATAAGAAAAGGTTAATCAGTTTTAAGTACCAAATACTTTCTGATTTAATTTTATTTAATTTTTATAGTTTACATCATCCATTGTTTCATTTAATAAATTAACTTTGGTACTGGTAATAATATTATATGTGTTTTTTCCATCCATCCATATATTAGAAAAATAATTTTTGATTTGAACATGTGCCTTTGGCACTACTAATGTTGAAGTTTGTACTAAAGACTTTTGGTACTTGCCACTAACATTAATGGGACTATTTGCTATTAATGTAGACATTGATGTTGTTGATTGTAGCTAACTACTATAATAAATTATAATAAATCATAATACAAATATAGCCAATATTATATAAATATATTTTATTAATACCACTAAAAATTTATTTAGATAATAAAAACACATATAGATATATAATTTAAAAAATATTTGTTACATAAAAATATATTAAAAATTTTAAAAATTGAAAAGGTGATTTTTAAAATCCAAAATTTAAAATGATTTTATCTAAATTATTGAAGGAAAATTTATTGAAATTAGATTTTAGTATAATATTTAATTTTTTATGTTGATAATTTTTTTATTAATTTTTTTTTTTATAGTATTGTACATCAATCATTTGCTTTAATATATTACCTCCCAAAATAAATCTTAGGATTCATATATATATATATATATATATATATATGTAGTTTCTTTGAAAGTGCATTGTAAGATTATGTGCTTTAAATTCTATTCTTTGAAACCATGCTATATGTGAGTTGTTATGTTTGCGTAGCATCTCAAAATCACCTAAAGATCCTTAAGATGAGGCATGGCTACCATGGGAGTGAAGTTTTTTCCAACAATTCAGAGAGCACTGGCCTTTCACACAGATAAGATCGAATATTGCATCAATTCAATAACCTTCCTAGCAGGTTTTTAACCACATTATTTACCAGATTCAATCGCATGATTATAGCTCATGTCATCGAAGCTTGATCTCAGCAGTCTGAACTTATGAGCCACTTAAGTCAAGTTATTGCTACTGGTCAACTTTCAGAATCCAGGGCTGGGTAGAATTTTTGTTTACATGCAACGTACAACAATGGAACTTCGAAGGCAAGGAAACATCACACAGATTGCGTTGTTAAAATAAGCATTGTGCAGGAATATAGATACCATCTTGACCGGATCGGTAGCATAGCTTTTGAAGATTGGTTGAACTTATGAGACTTTGGACTACGTGGAACATTTCTGTGCTGATTATTCACATTGGGAGTTACTTCAGGTCTTTCTAACAGCGTCTGTCACGTAGGAGTAGTGAACCTCCACTAAAAGATGCTAATTATGTTAATTGTTACTGAACGCTTCTAATCACTCGAACAGTGCTATACTCTTTTCTTCGGGACTTCGGACTAAAAATATGTTGATTCCTGGGTTGAAGATGTATCACAGTTGGTCCAGTTCGAAAGGCAGAAAAGGTCAGATGAGAACATTGTCATATGTGAATATATGCTTTGGATAGCGTGCGTCATTTGTGATGCGTGCTGCAAAAGCAAGCATCGACTGCCAATGATCAATGGAAGGCATAATTGAAATCGCTTCAAAAGAAAATGCACTTTCTGGATTGCTTATTTTTATATGCAAGCTGGAATACCACATTTATTGCGGCAGGTGCGGCATCAATGTTCCACAAACTCGGGCATAACATCTTTCGAGAATCGTCCGTCTAGACTATGCGCACTTGGCGATAAGAATTCCTTCCAAAACTTTTGCGAAAGTAAACTAGCTAAAAAATGGGAATAGCTGCAACATCTAACTAAGAAATCATCAGGACTGTAAACAAAGTCGGTGCAAATTACAGCAAACATTACGAAGACTATCAACATCTCCCCATACATGCAACTGCTGTAATGATCTCTCTCAGTTGTCAACCACACACGCAGTGCTACCTCACCCAGCCAAATCCAGTGACTGGGGACAACACATGGGATTGTCTACAAACATAGCTATCTGTGACTAAAAACTTTTGGTTTCCTCTCTAAGTCCAGCAAGCTGGGTGTCACAAACTTGGTGATTCATCTGTGATTACGTTGCAGAGGAAAATCGGCGCAAGCAGGACGTTTGGTTCTGTCGAAGCTGCGCACTAACGTCGTCTTATGCACTGACGCAGCATGAAAGTTCCAACTCTGCGCAGATGTTCCAAGTCTAGCTCTTCTCAACTGGGAAAATGCTCGGGACATCTGGAGGACTAACGGGGCACTGCAGAAGAATATTGATATATGCTCAGCTGAGCTTAAGGCGACGTACTGCAAACGTGAAATAGGATCTGGATTTGATCATCAGACAGTCTTACTCACCTTTTGTTGCGATGCTTCCAATTACTTGACCCAGGATACCAGAGCTGCTGCACTCCTTCGGGTAGGCATTCTGAACAACATAACTCCTGCGCAGTCATTCAGCTCACCGATTCCTCCTGAGACGTTTCGTTCTGGCGTCAGTTTTCAAAACAATCAACTCCTCTTGGGCAAAGACTACTCGATCCAAAGATTCCGTGACTGTCTCTCTCAGATAGAACAGCACCGCCTCTCTCGCAGAAAGCTCATTCACAACAGCACAAAGCTAGTATGGTTCCAAGTCGACTCAAACGAGTTATTGATCATTTTATACTTTATTTCAGTGCCAAGCCAACCAAGCAGTTGGCCCCGCAAATAATTAGCGACTTGCAGTTATTGAGTTTTGCAGGACCATCAAGCAGTCGCCCATCCACAGCATTCGATGTGCCACGACAAGGTTCTTCTATATCGGGAAGGGCATTAATCTTTGTATTCCTCACTACGTTATCACCCCTCTCAGATTATATTGAAGGTCAAGCAATCATGTTCTTTTTTCGTGAAAATTGACTATCAATCAGTCACACAAGATCTTTCAGCTATCTCAGAAAATACACAAACAGTGATTTTTGTTCTTTTAAAGAATGGTCCTTCAAACTGTTCCGATGTTTTAGCAGAACTGATACAAACGTAGCCGTTTGAGTAAAACATAAAACCCCACACTATTCAAATGCTTAAAATAGATGCACCTTGTTCAAGGAAAAGACAGCACTAACATTTTTATCTCATCAAAACCTGATGATCTCAAGTAAACGAAACCCAGATTCATGAATATGCGTTAAACGAGCTCGAAATATTTGAAAATGTACTGATTCAATCCAATTGCACGCACACAAACGAAAAGAAGCTGTAAGTTGTGGTTCCTCTATTGGACATTGCAACAGATGAGACTTTAGCAACTTCAATCGTTCGGTATTGTTCGATTCTGCTTGCATTAGGCAATAAACCTGTCTGTGCACATGTCTGTAAACATGTCTGTACCGTTATTATTATTATAGCTATATTTTATTTTTTATTTATTAGATATTTGTATCAGGACTGATTCGGCATTAGGGGAACCACAGAATAAGAGGAACGTCCAAACTTCCGAATCCCAATTTGTCTGTATGCTTTCCAGCAGCTTTCTGGCCTCCTCTGCAAGCCTACGTGGCATTTACTTGCAGCTTTTGGACAGCTGTAAAAATACAATGGTAGTAAAAATAACAATGTCAACAATTAAATAAGTGTGAATTTTCACATTTTCACATTGGGGAATGCATTTTGACATAAACAATGGGAGACATTGAAATGGGAAGATGTCTAGTGAATGTAATATTGGGATGTATATATTTAAAAGGAGAATTTTAATATGAATCTAGGTGGACTAAGGCAGAAAAATCTGGGTGATCTTGTATTGCTATCCATGGTTGCCTTCTGTAGGGGCATCAAGGTTGCCTAAATACAGTGTGGTTGAATTGGTCCACATCAATTCTTCTACTTTCTTTTTTCCATTTATTTCTCCCATTTTGCCTATTTTTAATGCAATAATATGATCTGTTACTCAAACAAACAACTGTATTTGAAGGTAGTTATAAATCTTCCATTAATTTTTTTTATTTAAAAATACTACTTAATGGTGGTTAAAGGATTATCAATCAAATAAAACTTTAGATTAGCTTATTTTCTTAATGAGTAGATCCTCTATTAGATTTTTTAATTTTATTATATATATGTATATATATATATATATATCATTTCTTTTTTGAAACATTATCTAATAAAAATTATAAAAAATCATAATTCTTAAGCAATATATTTTATTTTAATTTATAGTTAAATATATCCATCTAAATTTTTTAAAATTAAGAAACATATTTTTTACATCTATATAGCAATAGTTATGTACAAAAAAAATCTAAATATTTGAATTATAATTTTTTAATATAATTTTTACAAATATAAAATAAATATTAAAAAAATAGGGTGCAATTTTTGGATTAGTTATATTTATATATATATATATATATATATATACTGATTATCAATTTTAATAATAAATATACAATCTATGTAATATAAAAACCAAAAGAAAACATTTACAATTAACCATTGAATAAAGAATTTATAACTACCTTCAAATAATATATTTTGCATATTATCAAGTATGGTACTCACTTCTAATAGTTTCACTAAGCATCAAGAGTCTCTTCTAAGATCATGATATCTAATGCATTATATCTTCTTATCTATTTAAAGAATGATATGTCTTTCTTGAAGATCTTAATCATAATTTGATGTTATCTGGATTGAGATAACTTAAGTATTTTATTTGATAATTTTGCAAATAATAACTCTTAAAATTATTAGGGACATACACTTTAGAAGCTCACAAAACCTTTTAGAACAGTTTAAAAACTTCTAAATTAGTAGAAGTCACTTAAAAAGCTTTTTAATTAATGAAAGTAACTCAAGAAGTTTCTTAATTAGTAGAAATAACTCAAGAAGCTTTGTAGTTGGTGAAAGGAGCTTAAGAAGCTTTTAAATTGGTAGAAGGAGCTTGAGAAGCTTCTAAGTTGGTAGAAATTGCTCAAAAAGCTTCTTAGACAGGGATATATATTGGAATAAAGGTTAAAGAGTTCTTCAGTCTTGACAACACATCTTTTGAAGTTATACCTCAACTTTTTTAGTGTTGTTCGTATACTCATGTAGTTAATTCAAGTTCTTGTTGGTTTCTTTTTTAAATCTTTTTTCCTAGTTCAAGTCTCTTGTTCTATATTCTTATGTCTTTGATAGTTTATTGAGACTACCCTCATCTTAAATATTAAGTTGGATCTTTTTTATTAAAGAGTGGATTATTCCTCTTCTTGAAGGTATACTACTGCTTTAGAGGTTATGGATTACCTTCTTTTAAACTGATATTTTCTTCATCATAATATTAGAGCTTTATCTCTCTTATAAAAGAGTGGATCATCTCTCTCTTTGAAGGTCTTAAATCATCTTAAAGATTGTGGATTATCCTCCTCTGAACTGATATTGTCTTCTTATAGATTCATTTTTTTTTTTTTTTTTTTTTTTTTTTTAAGAATGGTTGGAGGTCAAGACATTAATATGGTTGAATCTTTTGAATCTAAGTTAGATGCCATCATAAATGCTCTTACTACTTTATCTGCTAGGACTACAAAGATTAAAGGGATTGTTGTAAAACTTTATAATGATGCAATATCTAGTGTGCCACAACCTAGACTGCATCTACCTCTAATTTTTGTATTTGAAAATGCAATACTACCTAAACTACGCCAAAAAAATCCACCTATTCAGTAACATAAGGAGCTTCAAGTTAATCTTTTAGAAAAATATGATAGTACATGTTTAAAATTTGAAGGGTTTATTAACCAAATTTGATTCATAATAGTTTTATAATTTGATACTTATCCAATAAAAGAATCATGGATTAGAATGGTTAGTACCTTACTTATAAGGCAAGTATTATCATGGTTTGCTCCCTTATTTGAAAAGAAATCATTAATTTTAAATAACTTTGAAGTTTTTATAGAAGCATTTGAAAAATATGACAAGACTCATTAGACAACAATTAAAATCCAAGCATTGTAATAAGAGACACACTTTATATTAATTTATACATCTAATTTTAAACAAATAGTATGCGACATCAATTGGAATAAAGAAGCCTTGATGAGTCAATTCTATTCGGAATTGAAACATGATGTGAAGAATTTGTTATTATTACTTCTACATCTATAATTGCTCAATGAAGCCATCAACCAAGCCTTAAAATATGATAATCAATCATTCAAACATCATCAAGATCAACATTCATAGACTTCAGTAAGATAATATACAATTTGACATACTCTTGTTATATCGACAAGTATTTTGAATTTACATTTAGAAGTAAAAAATATGTAGCTTGATATAATATGTTTTAAATTTCTTAGTCTAAAAGAAAAGAAGCATCAGATGGAAGAAGATCTATGCTTATATTATAGCGAGAAAGGCCATTAGGTTGACAATTATTTAAAGAAACAAAATTGACATATTATCAAAACCAAGAATACAATTATTCAGGAAAACAAAAATATTTGGTCACAATAAGAAATGTGCGGCTGGACCATTGAATATCACAAAACTATTCAGGTTCCTTTCTTTTTGCTCAACTTGCTCATTAATTTAGAATTTCTTTGCATTTTAGTCCTCAAAACCTTTAAGCAATTGCCTTGTTGGATTCAAGAGTATCTGCTTGTTTCTTAAATGAAATATTTGCTAAACTTCATAAAATTCTTTTAGTACAAAAATCCAAACTTATTCATGTAGAGATGAAAGATGGATGACTTTTATCATCTAATAGTGTCACCTATAAAACAATACCTATAGAAGTGTCGTTTAAAGACTATAGCAACCAAATTGTGTTCAATATTATTAGGATTCCTTCAAATTGTGTTATTTTCAAACTTTCTTATTTAAAAAAATATATAATCTATTTATAGATTAGAGATCACAAAGAATAATATTTCTAATAAAAAATCCTACAAGAAAACTTTGTAAAAAGCCATAAGTTGATAAGCCTTTATTTATTGGAACAAGGGCCTTTATAAGATTGGCCCAAGAAAATACATCATTTTTTATTTATGCAATTCTAATTAAAGAGGATATGACTTCATTAATAAATATTCTAAAGCAGTATAATAAATTTTAAGATGTTTTCTAGTAGAAAAATACTAATATATTATTAAAGCACCAACCATATAATTGTGCCATAGATCTTTAGGAAGGAACATAACTATCTTTTGGCCTAATATATAACCTTTCTCAAAATAAGTTTTTAGTATTGAAAGATTATATTGATGAAAACCTTGCAAAGAACTTCATTAGGTATTTAAAGTCTCTAACAGATACATCTATATTCTTTGTGATGAAAAAAAATAGTTCCTTATATATGTGTGTTGATTATCAGAGATTGAATAAGATAACGGTGAAGAATCGTTATCTACTATCATTAATCTCAAGACTTTTAAAAAAACTTGGCCAAGCTAAGATCTATATTAACATAGATCTTTGTGAAGCATATAATTTAGTACAGATCAAAGAGAGAGACGAATGAAAGACCGCATTTTGGACAATGTATGGACATTTTGAATATAATATCATATCTTTTGGATTAACAAATGCAAATGCTATCTTTTAGCATTTAATAAATGATATCTTTTGAAAGCATCTAGACAAGTTCATGGTGATCTATCTTGATGATATCCTAATCTAATCAAAAAATCTAGATGAATATGAGGAGTATATAAAGTTGATATTATAAAAGTTATAAGATGTATGTTTATATACTAAGTCAAAGAAATGTATATTCCATCAACCAAAGATGGAATTTTTGAGATATATTGTATCTACTAAGGATTTGATGATGGATCCTAAAAAGATAGATGTGATTATATAGTGGACTATTTTGAAGACTATAAAAGATATATAATATTTTTTTGGATTTGTGAATTTCTATGGGATCTTCATCAAAAATTACTCTCAAGTTGTCGCCCTTCTTATTCAATTGGCATATAAAAATAAGTTGGAATGGGGGCCTTAAGCAAAGAAGGCATTCTAAGATCTCAAGACAATATTCACTATGAGTATAATCTTAGTACATTCAAATTTTACAAAAGCATTCTATATGGAGACCGATGCTTTGGATTTTGCACTAAAGGCCATACTTTTATAAATTGATATTGATAATAAATTCCATCCTATTGTATTTTATTCTTAAAAGTTTTTTATTGTCAAAATTAATTATAAAATCCATCATAAGGAGTTTTTTTGCTATTGCAGTTTCTTTTCAAGAATGGCTTCATTTTTTCAAAGGAATAATACATCTTGTGATTGTATGTATAGATTACAAGAACTTGGAATATTTTATATTAATTCAAGTTCTTAATTGTCGTCAAACTTGATGGAATATGTCATTATCTCAATTTATCTGTGTTATCATTTATTGACTTAAGAAGCAATAAAGATTATTTGATGTTTTATCAAAGAGATCATATCTTGTACCAAAGACAAGAGAGGCAACATTTAATCAACAATATGCAATTTTGTTGAAGCCAAAGCAATTTTATCTTTGTGCCACTATTACATTGAAACCTGTTTATTTTAGTTTTTTCAATGAGATATGTATTACAACCACTAATGATATTTTGGCCCTTGATATCAAATATAGTTTTAATAAAAATTTTAATATATTCAAGCTTGAAAAAGACCTTCTATACTTTGAAGAATGTTTGTATATCTGAGAAGGACCAATATGACTATGCGTTTTTCAATCTTGCCATGACTTTCCAATTACAGGTCACTTTGGATTTAATAAGACTTTCGAACTTATTTCTTGAGATTTTTGGTGGTCTCAAATGTAGAAGGTTATGAAGTACTTTGTGTTCTCTTATGACAACTGTTCAAGGTCTAAAAACCCTTGACATCATCCTTATGGATTCTTACAATCCTTGCATATTTTAAGATGGATATGGTCTTTTATCTCAATGGATTTCATTATAGATTTACTGCCATTCAATTCATTAGACAATATTCTTGTAGTAGTTGATTGATTTACAAAGATGGCTCATTTTATTTTTTGTAAGAAGATTGCTTCTAGTGAAGATGCATATATATTGTCAATAATAATAGATGTAAAAACAATAAGGCTCTTTCTTGACAATATATATCAATATCATGGCCTACTAAATGATATTGTATTTGATCAAGAATACCAATTTATATTTAAGTTTTGGAGATGTTTTTTTGAAATATTGAAGATAGACATTAAACTTTCTTTGATTTTCTATCGTTAAAGTTAAACCAAACAAAATAAGTTAATTAGATATTGGAGCAATATTTATAATGTAGCATCAGTTATCAATAAGATGATTGGATCTTATATCTATTATTAGTAGAATTTATATATAATAATATTATTCATGTCTCAATTCAATAAATTCTATTTTATTCCAGCTATAAATATCATCCAAAGCTTAATCTATGGAGTACACCAAAGAACAATAATTCAATAGTTGAAGGATTTGCAAAGCATCTATCACAATACCAAACAACCATGAAACTTTAATTGCAAGCAGCTCAAGATGCTTACAAGACATCTATAAATAAATTTAGAAATCAATTGTCTACTTTTTATATTAGAGATAAAGAATGGTTTCTTTGACGGAATATCAAGACCAAGCAGCCATACAACAAATTGGACTATAGGAGGTTAGGACCATTTTCTATCTAGAAGCAAATTAATCTAGCCGCATATTATTTTGAATTACCATCTTCTATGAAGATACATCTAATTTTTCATGTCTTTCTTTTGTAACCTTATAGAAAGTCACATATTCTAGGAAGAATATAACAATTATTACCTAATATTAAAATCAAAAATCATAAGAAATACAAAGTAGAAAAGATACTAGATTCATAGTGAAAGTGAGATAAATTGAAATATCTTGCTTATTGGCACAACTATGTATTAAAGACACAAGAATACAAAATAAGAGATTTGAACTAAGACAAGGTTTCCAAAAGAAACCAATAAGAACTTAAATTAACTAGATGAGTACACAAACAACACCAAGAAAGATGAGTTAGAACTCCAAGAGATGCGTTGTTGAGATTGAAGAATTCTTCAACCCTGATTCCTATATATATTCCTATTTGGGATGCTTCTTAAGCGACTACCATCAAACTAAGAAGCTTTTTAAGTAGCTTCTATTAACTAAGAAGCTTCTTGAGCTCTTTCTAGTAAGTGGAAATCTTCTTGAGCTCCTTCCACTGACTGGGAAGCTTCTCAAGCAACTTTTACCAACTAGGAAGCTTCTCAATCAATTTTTACCAATTAGGAAGCTTCTCAATCAACTTTTATTAACTCAAGAAGCTTTTAGAATATTTTAGAAGGTTTTGTGAACCTCCAAAGTATATATTCCTAACATCACCTCCTTCTCTAGCAACAAGTTCCAAGAAGAGCTCAAACTTATTACATATATAAGAAATCAAGAATACGCTGTATTAATGAAGCTATGTATTCTATTCTTTATTCTTGAGCAATGGATTCTATTGGTCCTTGAAAAAATTGCTTATGGCCTTGAGCTAGTACCTCTATTGTTGAAACATCCCATTCAAGGATTTGATCTTCATTGCGGCCTTCAAAACATCTTCCAAATAAGATCTCAGGATTAAAAAGATTCACCTTTCTAAGCTCAAGCAATGTTATTAAAGCTTAAGCATTGGAATGGAGACCTGCATGGTTGGCTCTTACTCCTAATGGCTTCAATTAAGGTCATACTTAGCGCTGAAATGTATTGTCCTCACTTTGCTCAATTAAAGGCTGTAAAAACTACACTCGTTCATTCGAAGCTTGTGTGGCAAATAAATCTTTTGAGTCTTATTCTCTCAATGCTTGAAGGTTTGACATTGTGACTAATTTGCTTCTATCACTCTATTCTATTTTGAAACAGACAGCTACATACTGATGAAGATTTTAATTTAATTCTCTCACTCTTTTTGAATATTCCTTGAATCTAATCTTCACTAAGAAGTTATCATCAAATATATTTGGATTTTTAGGGATAGATTCAATCAAATTCCTGTACCTTTTAAGGCACATTGACAAGATTTGTAGCCAATTTTCATGTACGCTTATTAATGTCATAGTCCTACCAATGAACAAGATATTCCAATTTGTTCCACCTTTGCCATGAATTAAGTACCTTTTCAACCCCATATTCTTCATGATCTTCAATTTCAATACTAGGCGGAAATTGTTATATCCTTTCCGGAATATATAATTTTCTATAAGGTTCTAAAAGAAAGATATAAAAAATTAGATGTACTTTTATAGCAGATGGTAATTTTAAGTAATATGCCATTGGATTGATTTGCTTGTGGATAGAAAATGGTCTCAATTTTTAATTATTTAATTTATTGTATGGCCACTTAGTCTTGATATTCTGTCAAAGAAGCCATATCTTATTTCCAATATAAAAAATAGGCCATTGATTTTTAAATTTATCAACAAATATCTTATAAGCATCTTGAACTACTTATAATTGAAGCTTCAAGGTTATTTGGTGTTGTGATAGCTGCTTTATAAATCCTTTAGCCACTAGATTGTTGTTCTTTGGCATACTTCACAGATCAAGCTTTGGATGATATCCATAGTTGAAATGGTCTTTGCTGAGTTGAAGCATGAACAATATTATTATATGCAAACTCCGCTAATGGTAGATACTAGATGCAATCATCTTGTTGATAGTTAATATTGCATCGTAAATATTGCTCCAAAACTTGGTTAACTTATTCTATTTGGCTATCAATTTGAAGATGAAAAGCCAAAGAAAGTTTAATATCCACTTTTAATATTTCAAAAAGATATTTTTAGAACTTAGATATGAATTAGGATCCTCAATCAGATACAATATCATTTGGTAGGCCATGATTTTGATATGTATTGTCAAAAAAGAGTCTTGCCGTTTCTTCACTAGATGTAGTCTTTTTGCAAAGGATGAAATGAGCCATCATTGTGAGTTGATCAACCACTACAAAGATGATATTCAATAAATTAGATGGCAGTAGATCTGTAATGAAATTCATCAAGGACCATGATTGTTTTGGAACAAGCAAGGGTTGTAAAAGTCTATTAAGGCAATGTCAAGGATTTTTGGATCTTGAATAGATATTGCAAGAGAGTACAAAGTCATTCATTACTTTTCACATTTGAGGCCACCAAAAATCTCGAGAAATAAGTTCCAAGGTCTTATTAAATCCAAAGTGATCTATAGTAGGAAAGTCATGGCGAGATTGAAGAGTGCACAATGGTATTAGTCTTTTTGAGATATACAAATGTTCTTCAAAGTATAGAAGGTCTTCTTCAAATTTGAACTTTTTAGTTTTTTTTTTTTAAAAGTAATACTTGATATCAAAGGCCAACCTATCATTAGTAGTTATAACATGCACCTCATTGAGGAAACTAAGATTGATAAGCGCTGATATAATAGTGATGCAAAGATGAAATTATTTTGATTTCAACAAAGTTGTATATTATTGATCAAACATTGCCTCTCCTATCTTTAGTACAAGATATGATTTCTTTAAGAGAACATCAGATAATCCTTATTGCTTCCTTGGCTCATAAGTGATAACAAAGTTAAATCGAGATAGCGACATATTCCATCGAGCTTGGCAACGATTAAGAATTTTGAGCTAATATAAAATATTCAAAATTCTTGTGATTTGTATATACAATCACAAGATGCAAGAAAATGATGCTATTTTTTAAAAGAATCTACAATAATAAGAAATTCTTTATCATAGATTTCATAATTAATTTTGATAGCAGAGAATATTTGAGAATAAAATACAAGAGAATAGAATTTTTTGTCTATATCCACTTGTGAAAATACAACCCCTACTGCAAAATTTGAAGCTCAATGTCTAAATAAAATGCCTTTGTAAAGTCTGGATGCACTAATATTGGGATTATAATAATTGTCATCTTAAGGTCTTGGAATGCCTTCTCCACTTGAGGCCCCCATTCTAACTTGTCCTTACATATCAATCAAGTAAGATGGACAACAATATAAGAATAATTTTTGATGAAGATCCAATAGAAGTTAGCAAATCCAAAAAAACATTATACGTCTCTCATAGTCTTTAAAATGGCCCATTGTATAACTGCTTCTACCTTCTTGGGATTCATTGTCAAACCTTCAATACATATGATGTATCCCAAAAATTCTATCTTGGGTTGGTGAAAGATACATTATTCTAATTTGGCATACAAACATGTATCTCACAACTTTTGTAATATCAATTTGACATGCCCCTCATGTTCTTCTAGATTTTTCAAGAAGATCAAGATGTCATCATGATAGATCACCATAAATTTGTCCAAATACTCTCGAAAGATGTCATTCATTAAATGCTGAAAGATAGCGGGTGCATTTGTTAGTCCAAAAGGCATGACATTATATTCAAAATGTCCATATCTTGTCTAAAATGCGGTCTTTCATTCATCTCTCTCCTTGATCCATACCAAGTTATATGCTCCACAAAGATCTGTCTTAGTATAGATCTTAGCTTGGCCGAGTTATTCCAAAAGTCCTAAAATTAATGGCAATGGATAACGATTCTTTACCATTATTTTATTTAATCTCCAATAATCAACGTACATATGTAAAGAACCATCCATTTTCTTTACAAAAAATATAGGTGCACTTGCTGGAAATTTTGAATGTCTGATGAAATTCTTTGCAAGATTTTCATTTTGAGAAAGATTGTAGATTGGGCCAAAAGGTAGTTGCATCCATTCTTGAAGATCTATAGTACAATCGTATGGTCAATATTTTAATAATATATTAGCATTTTTCTTCTAAAAAACATCTTAAAATTTGTTATATTGCTCTAGAATACTTGCCAATGAAGTCATATCTTTTTTAATTAGAGTTGTATAAATAATAAATAGTATATCTTCTTTAGCCAATTTTATAAAAGTCCTTTCTCCAAAAAATAAAGGTTTATCAATTCATGGCTTTTTTCAAGGATCTCTATCGGAAATGTTATTCTTCACAACATCCAATCTATAGATGGATTATGCTCTTCCAACTAAGATAGCTCAAAAATAATAGGATTTGAAGGAGTCATAATAATTTTGAATACAATCTGGCTTTTATAATCTTTGAACGACATTTCTATAGGCGTGGTTTTATGAGTGATATTACTAAAGGATAAGGATCATCCATCTATTACCTCTATATGAATAAGTTTGGATTTCTATACTAAAGAAATTTTGTGAAGCTTAATGAATGCTTCATCTATAAAACAAGTAGATGCCTCTAAATCTAACAAAGCAATTGTTTGAAGCTTTTGAGGGCCCAAATACAAAAGAATTATAAAAGAATGAGCAAGTTGAATAGAAAGAGAAGAATCTGAATAATTTTGTAATATTGGATTGTCCAGCTGCATGGTCCCTACTGTGACTGAACATTGTTGTTTTTCTAAAAAATTGCGCTCTTGATTTTAGTAATATCTTGATTTTATTTCTTCAAGCAATTATCAATCTTGTAGCCTTCCTTGCTACAATATAGGTACAAACCTTCTTCTTTCTGATACTTCTTTTCTTGCGGATTAAGAGGTTTAAATTGTATTGCATCAAATTGCATATCTTCTACTTTTGAGTGTGAATTCAACATGCTTGTTGATATAGCAAGGGTATATTGGATTGCATATTGTCTTATTGAAGCCTATAAACATTGATCTTGTCGGCATTGAAATAATCAGTTATTATATTTTACAACTTAGCTAATGGCTTCATTGAGCAATTGTGGATCCAGAAGCAACAATAAAAAATCCTTCACATCATTTTTTAATCCCCAATAAAATTGACTCATTAGGGCTTTTTTGTCCCAATTGATGTTGCACGCTAATTGCCTGAAATCAGATGCATAGAGTGATGTAGAGTACACCTTTTGACATAATGCTCGGATCTTAGTTGTTGCCCACCGAGCCTTGTTATGTTTTCCAAATACTTCTGCAAATGCTTCTATGAAAACTTTAAAGTTACTCAAAATTAGTGATCTTTTTTCAAACAAGGAAGCAAACCATGATAGTGCTTGTTCAGTAAGCAAGGTGCCAACCAATCCAACCTGTGATTCTTTTGCTGAATGAGTATCATATTGTAGAACTGTTATCAATTGAATTTGATTGATAAATCCTTGAAATTTTGAATACATACCATCATATTTTTCCAAAAGACTAACTCGAGGCTCCTTATGTTGCCAAACATGTGGATTTTCTTGGCATAGTATAGGTAGTACTATATCTTCAAGTACATAAGTTAAAATTAGATGCAGCCTAGATTGTGATACTTCAATTGTTGCATCATTATAAAGTTTTGTAACAACCTCTTTAATCTCCAAAGTCCTAACAAATAAAGTAATAAAAGCACTTATAATAGCGTCTAACTTAGATACATAAGATTCAGTCATACTAATGTCTTGATCTCCAGTCATTCTAAAAAAAAGAAAAAATGAATCTATAAGAAGGCAATATCAATTTAGAAGACGATAATCTGCAACATCTAAAATGCTTTAAGACCTTCGAAGAGAGAGGTGATCCACTTTGTCATAAGAGACACAAAGCTCTAATATTGTGATATCATATTATGTGTTGTTTGGTTTGGGAATGCACGAGGCACTTGGCTGTGGAATGTAAGATTGTATTTATAAAAAATACAAGAAATTCTAATAGATTCCACTCCATATAAGAAGAACAAAATCCAAATTTCAATGCAAAAGTATGTAAATCTGATATAAAGTGCTCAAAAATACTCTTATTAGTAATCTCAACCACACATAACTCTAATTACTCTATTACCTTCACAATAAAGCAACTTAGATTTTCTTCTCAAATCTTAATCCTAGTTAGTGAGCTTCAAAAAGCTATAACTCCTAATCTAACCATCTACTTGATACAATTTTTTTTTTTATACAATCACTACTATAAGTTATCTATATGCTCAAAATATTTCAGTCCAATCTAATTTATAGATTGTAAGATAATGCCAAAATTTTGCACTAGTGTCTCTTGGCCTCTTACTCAAAATTTGATGCAGATATGCCAGCAACAACTTCTCCTTCTTCAACTATTAACTCTAGCTCAAACTTAGCATAAAGCTTGGTCTTTGCGTCTTATAATACTATACCAATTTTCACCTTATTTTGACTAATAGATCTCTAGATATTGTAAAATCCCTAAACAACTTCAAACTGCCAACTTTTGGTACCTTGTCGTACTAATGAGTAAATATCTCCTAGCCGCACTATTAGATTATTATAAAAAAATTTGTACTCTTAGCTCATCTAATCAACAATACATTAACTAATTTGCAATTATAGATGTTGCACCAATTACACAAAGCAATGAAAAGTACTAGTCCTAACTTTCTTATGTAAAATCCAAATTGTCAATACAAACCTTGATTTTGAATAATCATTGCTCTGTCCTCTCAAATCCTATGAAAGCAAACTTTTTGCCTTTACAACAAGCACAAAATCTTCTCCCAAATTCTACTTGCTGATCTTTGAATGTCTCCAACTCCTGTCTTTGGTGGTCGTTTTTGTCGCTAGAGGTCTATTTTAGGCCCTAATCCATATTTAATCATCCCCCGGGTATTAATCCAACTTATTTTAAAGATATTTAAACTTAATCTTATCTTCAACTCAACCTTGATTTCTACTATACTAACTTTTTACCTCCTATATCCTATCTTTATTGATTTGTGATTTTTTTAAAAGCCATAAATTGGTTTCTACAATCTGGAAGAAAATTTTAATAATAAACTTTTATGTATTAGCTATTAAAACAAGAATTAATCTAAGAGGCTTTCATAAACCTTTTCTTAAGTATCTTAAGTTTCTAATGAACCAAGATCACTAAGTAGGATTTATCCTTATTCATACTTTTCACTATATAAACTTGTTACAACATAATATCCACTCCCTTTGAACCTGCGCATCCTCCATTATGCACCAATAAAGCATATGTCATAGTTGGTATCATACCATTTCTTCACTTCTTACACCAAGTTCTTCTTTATCATGTTTATTATCTATTTAAATATAATTATCTTCTTCAGTGTCATTGATATCTTGAACATGATCTTCCACATTTATTTTTCCATCTCGTCTTTGAAAAATCTTTACTTGCTTCCCAGCAATAGGTATCTTCAATCGTCTTCAATTGCTTTAGGCCTCAATTGATGTCATTTGTGAAACCAAGCCTTATTCCCTAGCCTTGCTCTTTCTAATCTTTTCAATGCTAATTCCATATCTTCCGATCTTTGTTCAAGTTGCCAAATTCTAATAGCCAACAACTCTTCTCTTATAAATCCCTCTTCTCAAGGTAGCATATTCCAAATTGGCACATATTCTTCAATTGGCATAATAGATTTTTGACCTGTCATCAGTTCCACTAGCATATATCTTGTTATCGAACTATGTATTAATCGATCAGCCTATAATGCATAAGATAGGAGTCGAGGCCATTCTCTCACTCTTCTATTATAGGCTTTAACCAAGGCTTTTATAATTGGTAAGTATCCGCATTCACTCTTTGCATTCCCCTTTGAATTATAAGTCGTAGTCAATAACAATTTGATTCCACATCTCTTAAAGAATTCACAAGCTTCATGTACATTCAATTTTCCACGATCTGCAGTGATCTTTCTCGCACATCCACAGCAACAAATAACATCTTCAAGTAAAAACCTGTAAATCCCTTCTGTAGACTTTGTCCTTAAAGCCTTGCCTTTTATTTGGTTTGATAAATCTTCACGAGCCAAAACTAAATACCTCATTTGCCATAATCCCATTCGCATAATAATCAAATTCACAACCTATTTAAAATGAATGGCCAAAGGATATGTTGGATATAAACCATCTCGATGTTGTATATTTGAATACATTTGACAAGTTACACAAGATTCTACAAATAAAGTTACATCTTGATACATATTCTTCCACCAATATCGTTCCTTTAATTTAGCAAAAATAATCCAAATTCTTCTATGCCCTGCCTATAAACTATCATGAAATTCCTTGAATAGATTTTGTTGACCTTTTGTACCTACTATTCATTGTGGGATTCTAATGTTTGATTTTGGCCTCTTCCATAGAAATCCTCTTTGTAATATGAACTTATATGTTTTTTTCCTGATCTGTCTAAATTTTTCAACCAACCAATTAACATTCTTGGTTAATATGATCAAATAATGTCCAATATATAATAAATCTCCTTCATAAGTTATTCCATGAAATGGCTTATTTTCCTTGTTCAATTGTGAAATTGAATAAAATTTTGTATCCACATCATCAATATCCTTTATCATCTCATCTTTTCCATTATATCTTGCTCGAGGTAACATATCTGCTACAAAATTGTGCTTTTCCGCAACATGCTTAAACTCTGGATTTAATGATTTGATATAAGCAATCCATCTCAATATTGTAATGTCCGGGGTTATACAATTAGTAATTATTCCACGCAAGGGCAAACAATCTGTTTCAACCACCATTGTTGCCCTAATTAAATAATCCTTTTCAGCTTTCATAGTTGAAACAACTCCCTATAATTCCCTTTTCACCTAAGAATATGCATGTTGGTGTGTACTTAAAACCTTAGTTCCAAATCAAACTCCAAATCTATGTCCATTTGAATCATCTTGATCCATAATCCATCCAATGGCAATTGGACTAGTATCCATTGTAAGAATCACTAGTCTATTGCACTTATAATCAATTTTTTTCAATATTGGAGGTGATATCAATATTTTTTAATATTTGCATTGCTTTGATATACTTTTCTTCTCATTTAAAACGATAACCTTTGCGTAATAACTCATACAATGGATCCGCTATATGAATATAGTGAAGAATCCAAATACGATAGAACATACATGCACCAAAAAACCTACGCATCTCTACTAAAGAACTGCAATCTTCTTTTATTCTCCCAATTGCATCAACCTTAGCTAGATCTGGTTTTCTTCCATAAAATCTACATAAATATCCAACAATTATAATTTCTTATATTCTAAATATAGATTTTATATCCGATAATATAAGATGATTTTCCTCAAGTCGAATCAATATCTTTTTACAATCTTGTATATGATCAACAATATACTTGCGACACCCCCTCTTATCTAAAGTTTTATCCTTGTCATCTTCTTTACACTCTTTAATAGGAACATCATCTAAAAAAATTATAGTCTTTTCAAGAATAAAATCCTTCAACACCTTGTTCATCCCATTCATTATATACGCAACTGAGTTAGTAGCATCTTGAGGAAGAGTATACATTCTAACCAATCAAAGTGGCATTCTTATCATTGTCATGTCTCTACTCTCTTTTGCAAGTTGAAATTGATCATAGCCTGAATACAAATCACCCATTGAATAGATTGCTCTTCTTGCGAATGCTTCAGCAAATTCATCTACTATCGGTCCAATTCCTACATTTTTGATAGTCACTGCATTTACTGGCTGCATATCTTGAATAAATTGTAATGAACCATTTTTCTTAGGCACTGTAAACCATCAACTAAAATATGGTGCAAAAGAAGGCTCCAAAATCTTCATCTTCATCTTTTCTTTTAATAATTCTACCAAACTTGGTAAATGTACCCTTGGCATTGAAATTGGCCTCAAATTCCAAGGTACATGTGATATAGTGAAAATAACCATTAGAATTATAATATTTGAATCAACACATCCAATTTCATGAGGCTCAAAGGCAAATGATTTATCTTGTTTTGTTAGCATTTCTTTGAAGCAGGCAATTTCTTGTAGCAACAAAAAACCATCAAAACCAATCTTCAATTCTTCAAAAGTCTCTTCAGTAAATTTATACCCAATATTCTTTAGATTCCTTAAGCTCTTTTCCTTTGATGCTACTTCTATTTGTTCTTTACAGTCTTTTGGCAAAGGTCCAGTAACAGATTTCACCTTCTTATCTATTGTCTTATATTTTATTTCAACCATAACCTCTGGTATTTGAAAAGATTCAATCATATCATAAACTTCTTTTGAATGAATTTGTATAATTTTATCATCATCACTTAATCCAATAGATGTAATCAATTCCAAAGGATCTTCCAATCCGTTTTCTTCATGAATACCAATAATCTTTTCATCATCTTCTAATATTTTTAATCCATATAATTCTTTTTCAATAGCACATAATCTTTTTCTCTCATTTCTTTTTAAATCCTCAATCCTCTTATATATAACACTTCTATTCTCATGAATGCCAATAAATCATGTATCAAAGATACAAATATCTTGCGAGAGTACTTCTCCTTCTATACCTCCATAATCTTGCTTTATAGTGGTACTCTTCAAAAATCCGTAAATTCTTCAACAACTCTTGACAATGGTTTCTCTCTCAATCTGTCTTGATTGCATTCATGATTTGGAAGGACAGTAAAAAATTGTACTATCCTTCTCCCATCTTTACTACAAATCCGTATATAAGCTGATCTATGATCAAGTATTTTTGTTTCCATTTGAGTTATAATAATATAGGATTGTCTTACTATAAGAGGATAAGTTATTACATCTTGAACAAAGAAATTTTGTTCTACTACCACATCACCAATCCAAATCTTTACATCCGAGAAAGCACCATACAACTCACCTCGTATATTATTAGTTGCCCGTATTATCCATCCATGTTCCATATCAATTAGTCACTTTTGTTTCATATAAAGATCCTTAGACATAAGATTTATTTCTGAACCGTGGTCAATTAAGGCAATAACTAGCTCATCTATATCTCTAATCTTTACTAATGCTTCTATAGTTGCTCTATCCCAATGCTTTCGAGTATAATGACTCAAAATTTCTTTCTCCTTATCATTTGGATCATAAAAGCGTACTTTTTGAATGTAACTCCTTCCTCCACTTGTTGATTGTTTGCAACAATTACCAATTTCATCTTCTTCATCCTCACACATATGTGCATCAATAGCATGATTTGATCCAGCTTCACCCATTAATTACTTCTTTTGCTTAATATTGTCAATAATGACATTATAGAATTCTTTCTTACCAATATCCAATATTTCTTTCAATATAAATTCAATTTTAGCATTGAATTCATGTTCTTCAAGTACTCTTTTAAATCTATTGCTGCTTCAATATCAAAGAGAAGTTTGTAAGTTGTTGACTTACCTTTTTTTCCTCAATCCTTTGATTTTTCTTTTGAAGATATGGAAGCATGTTTTGTTGATAATTCTTGTGAAGCCATCTCATGAGCCTTATCTCCCCGAGTCTGCTATTTGGAAGAGTTCTCTTCTTTTATGTTATTAGAATCTTGTCTTCTCTTTTCTTCTATCAAGGCTTCATGTTGATTCTTAGCAATATAGGCATGTACTGATAAGGCTTCCACAGGATCCTCCCAATCCGTATTTCCACGAATTATTGCAACAATCTTCAATAAAGCTTCTCGTGGCATCTCCTTCTTATGCATTGTGGAAATGGCAAAAGACCAAATCCCACTTAATTCAATATTTCCAGAAAATTCTTCCTTGCCATTGTCATCTAGCCTAGAACCATAACTTGCAATTTTCATTACTGCAATCCCATTTGCTATCAAATGATTCTTAACTAATGCTTTCATACCTCCCTTACCAAAGTTGATTTAGAAAAAATCACCAATATCTTTTAATGCCATCTTTCCATCTTTCCAAAAAATAATGCTTTATTGGACCATATTATTGAACTTACTACAATCCTTTTGAGAATGGAAATCATCTTCACACCAGATGCATCTTTGCACATACCCTTGCTTAAAGGTAGATTTTGGATTCATTGCAGAAGTCTTCTCTTCAAGCCTTGCAAGTTTAATTTGGAGATCGCGCATCCCGTTGTCGTAATACGTGCAATTTTGCTTGAGAATGCTTCGGGCACCTGGCTGTGGAAGATAAAAAGGAAATATACAATAATAAGATCCTAATAACTCTAATAGAATCCTAAACAACTTCTATTAAATCTTAATAATATTAATCAAACTTTGATCCAATATTAATCAAATTTTGATATAATCTTAAAGAAATTACAAAAGAAAAATAAATGAATCATACATTAATCATAAAAGAAAATAATATGTAAAATAATAAATTTAGAAAATACTAAAAATAGAAATCTTAAAATCCTAAATCATACCTTGGTCAAATCCTTGTCAAATCCTAATCAAATCCTAAATCAAACCTTAAGTCAAATCCTAGGTCAAATCCTATTTAAATTATAGGTCAAATCTTAAGTCAAATTCTAAGTCAAACCCTGGTCAAATCCTAATCAAATCCTAATCAAAACATAAGTCAAATCCTAAGTCAAATCCTGATCAAACCTTAACCCTAATCAAACCTTAAATCTTAAATCAAATCCTAAATCAAACCCTAATCCTAAATCAAATCCTAAATCTTAAACCAAAACCTAAACAAATCCTAAATCCTAAATTAAATCCTAAACAAATCTTAAATCCTAAATCAAATCCTAAATCCTAAATCAAACCCTAAACAAATCCTAAACCCTAAATCAATTCTTAGTTCAAACCCTATTCAAACCATAGATCAAATCCTAAGTCAAAACCTAAGTCAAATCCTAAGTCAAATCCTAATCAAATCCTATTTCTAAATCAAATCCTAAAAAAATCCCAATCCTAAACCAAATCCTTAATCCTAAACCAAATCCTAACCAAATCTTAAACCAAATTTTAACCAATTCAAATCAACCCTAGGAAAAATTAGAACCTCAATATCTATTGATTATATCATTGATCTTACTTAAAACTTTGTACACCTTTCAATCTCTTAGTCAGCAACAAGCATGGCAAATTTGAAAGAAATCGAATTTATTAAATAGAAGAAAAATCCTAAAAACTTCTCGGGTGTTGGCCGGCCTCCTTCTCCAACCTTGGTGCTGATCTTCTTATATTAATTTCTTCCTTTTTTACCATTTAATCAATTTCAAATCACTCATATGTATAGGAAAACAAGTCTACTATCTATACAAATAAAGTTTACTCCAATCCAACTGGCACATTGCTCAAGATCTCAAAAACCCTAATTGACCTTCAAAACTTAATTTTCGAGACCTTGACCCACTTAAACCGCAATTACGTACAACTAAACTATTAGATTCAATTCAAATTTATAGTACACATTAACAACAATAATACCCAAAAATTCACAAATTTTTAGCCATGGATCTATTGCAAAACTTCTGGAATTGCCTAAAACATCAACCCTATTTTATTTCACAAAAATCTCAAATTGCCCAAAACAAGTCTAACTTTGCAAAGCTATTACAAAGTCATTTCTAATCCAAATCACTTGAAATCAACTCCTATACAAACCTTCTAAAGTCCACTTTCTAATTTCAATCTCCGATTTACAAAAGCCTTTTAGATCCGCCGTAGGCACGCAGTTTTGTGCCTCGGGGTCTGATTTCGACCCCAGCTCATAACCGGTCCTTTTTGGGTATCTATTTTGAGATTATTATGGTAAATTTTTCTGAAACCTCTTCTTAACTCCCTCCTATATATGCCTATATTATTTTATTTTTCAATCTACTTTGTTTTGCCTTACTTACAACCCTACAAAGTAAATAGAAGCTCATTTGTAAAAAGGGTAGCATTAACACTCATTAGTTTTATTCCTTTGTTACTATTATCTATTTTTCTAAGATAATTTGCTACAATATTTTGAACTAAGATCTTCTATAATATACTATTTCCATATTCTTTCACCTAATAGTCACGTTACATCACAACACCACGTATAAGTTCTTCAATCTCCATATCTTCTTTCGTTGATATAATTGTTGAAGGTTGAACAATAGGTACCGGTAACTGTGAAGTAGGCACTTGAGCTTTTGGTACCTGCACCATTCTTTGGATACCACCCCTGTCCTTCCTCTTTTTTTTTTTGCTAGCAATCCTACTATATCTTTGACTTTTTTTTTATTTTATTGTCAATCCTTCATGCTTATCTTTAAGAAAAATCTCCTACATTTCTTGCAATTTTCCATCTGTTGCTTGAAGAAATAACTCAACCTTGTTTGGTTCTAAAGTTACCTTTTCTACTTTTAATAATCGAGAATACTATCTCTCAAACTTCTTTAATAATTCAGTAGCTTGCAATTTTTTGTTAAGGCGTTCAATCCATTCCAAAAATGATTTCTTAGTGGCTTAATCAGAGTCTTCTAAGAAATACTCATTTTTCAACACATGAGAGAATCTCTCCCAAGAGCTTCCAAATTGCACTGTAACTAATTTCACATGTTTTCTTATCTTTGGTATTATAGTAAGTTCAAATAATAAAATTATGTCTCTTTCGAAGACTTGATTCAATTCCATTTTCCACATATAACACCTCAAATACTTAGATATGTCCTTTCCATCAAACTGGTCAACCTTGTTAACCACTACTTGCAATGCTTTGATTGCCAAAGCCTCTTTGTGATCCTTGCCCTATTGTTGTTGCATAATTAATATAAAAGCTTGAAATATATTTGCAATGTTTGGATCTAGATACATATCTTGTCCACCAAAAGAAGCTCTAATAGAAGATCTACTTGAAGCTCCACCCAAAGCTCCATCAATAACTCCAAAATCCACCTTCTTACTTTCTTGTGCCATTAATTCCAAATAACCAAATAAATTCCAACCTTCCACCCCAAACTTTCACGTCAGATTTACCACTAATGTCATATTACATGTTGTTTGGTTTGGAAATACACCGAGCACTTGGCTATGGAATATAAGGTTGTGTTTTTAAAAATGTAAGAAATCCTAATAGGTTTTACTACATATAAGAAGAACAAAATCCAAATTTCAATACAAAAGTATGTAAATCTGATATAAAATGCTCAAAAATACTCTTATTAGTAATCTCAACTACACATAATTCTAATTGCTCTATTACCTTCACAATAAAGTAACTTAGATTTTTTCCCAAGTCTTAATCCTAGTCAGTGAGCTTCAGAAAGCTATAACTCCTAATCTAACCATCCACTTGATACAAAATTTTTTTGTACAAATACCACTATAAGTTATCTATATGCTCAAAATATTTCAGCCCAATCCAACTTATAGATTGTAAGATAATGCCAAAATTTTGCAATAGTATCTCTTGGCTTCTTATTCAAAGTTTGATGCAGATATGCCAACAACAACTTCTCCTTCTTCAACTATGAACTCTAACTTAAACTTAGCATAAAGCTTGATCTTTACATCTTTTAATACTATGTTAATTTTCATCTTGTTTTGATTAATAGATCTCTAGATATTGTAAAATCCCTAAACAACTTCAAACTACTAACTTCCGGTACCTTATCGTACTAATGAGCAAATATCTCCCAATCGCACTATTAGATTATTACAAAAAAATTTATACTCTTAACTCATCTAATCAACCAAACATTGTCTAATTTGCAACCATAGATGTTATACCAATTGCACAAAGCAATGAAAAGTGCTAGCCTTAACTTTATTATATAAAACTCAAATCGTCAATACAAATCCTAATTTTGAATAACTATTGCTCCATCCTCACAAATCCTATGAAAGCAAACTTTTTACATTTAGAACAAGCACAAAATCTTCTCCCAAATCCTACTCACTGATCTTTGAATGTCTCCAATCCCTGCCTTTGGTAGTTATTTTTGTAGATGGAGATCTATTTTAGACCCTCTCTCATACCTGATCATCCCCCGGATATTAATTCAACTTATTTTAAGCATATTTAAACTTAATCCTATTCTCAACTCAACCTTGATCTCTACCATACTAACTTTTTATCTCCTTTATCCTATTTTTATTGACTTGTGATTTTTTTAAAAGCCATGAACTAGTTTCTACAACCTAGAAGAAAATTTTAATAACTAACTTTTATGTATTAGCTATTAAAACAAGAATTAATCTAAGAGGCTTTCATAAACCTTTTTTTAAATATCTTAAGTTTCTAATGAACTAAGATAACTAAGTATTAAGTAGGATTTATCCTTATTCATACTTTTCACTATATGAACGTGTTACAACACGACAGCGATGAAGAAAATATCAGTTTAAAGGAAGATAATCCGCAATCTCTAAAGCGCTGGTATACCTTTGAGTAGAGGAATAATCCATTCTTTAACAAGAAGGATCTAACTCTGATATTAAAGTTGATAGTAGTCTTGACAAACTATCAAGGATATAAGAATATAGAACAAGAGACTTGAATTAAGACAAGGTTTCCAAAAGAAACCAATAAGAATTTGAATTAACCAGATGAGTATACAAACAACACAAAAAAAGATGAGTTAGAACTCCAAGAGATGCGTTATTAAGATTGAAGAACTCTTCACCCTCAATTCCTATATATACTTCTATCTAGGATACTTTCTAAGCGGCTACCATCAAACTAAAAAGCTTTTCAAATAGCTTCTATCAACTATGAAGCTTTTTGAGCTCTTTCCACTAACTGAGATGCTTCTTGAGCTCCTTCCACTAACTAAGAAACTTCTCAACCAACTTTCACTAATTAAGAAGCTTCTCAATCAACTTTCACTAACTCAAGAAGTTTTTAGAATATTCTAAAAGGTTCTGTGAACCTCCAAAGTGTATGTTCCTAATATTATGATATCAATGAGCGCATATGGGAACCACTCAAGAATCTTGCTAATGCGCCTTAAAAAATACAAGAATTTTATTGACTCTATCCCTACAAATCCAAACATATTTGATGATAACTTCTTAGTGAAAATTGGATTTGAGGAATATTCATAATAGAAAGAGAATTGAACTAAAAACCTTTATTAATATGTAGTCATCTGTTTCAAGATAAAATAGAGTGATAGAAGCAAATCAATCACCATGTCCAACCTTCAAATATTAAGAGATTTAGAAAAATAAGATTCAAAAGATTTACTTGTTATGCAAGCTTCAAATGAACTAGTATAATTTTTATAGCCTTCAATTGAATAAAGTAAAGACAATATATTTCAACGCCAAATACAATTACAATTGGAGCCATTAGGAGTAATATCCAACTATGCAAGTCTTGATTCTAATTCTTGAGCTTTAGTAATATTGCTTGAGCTTGGAAAGGTGAATTCTTTTGAGCTTGAGATCTTATTTGGAAGATGTTTTGAAGGCTACAATGAAGATTAGATCCTTGAATGGAATATTTCAACAATGGATGTATTAGCTCAAGGCTATAGGTGATTTCTTTGAAGACTAGTAGAACCTATTGTCTAAGAATGAAGAACAAAATATACAATTTCATTAGTATAATGTATTTTTGATTTTCTATGTATATAGAAAGATTTTCAAAGATATGAGCTTTTTTTGGAATTAGTGACTAAAAAAAGAGGTGATGTTAGGAACATATACTTTGAAAGCTCACTGAACCTTTTAAAATATTTTAGAAGCTTCAAAATTAGTGGAAGTCACTTGAAAAGCTTCTTAGTCAATAGAAGTAGCTTAAGAAGCTTTGCAATTAGTAGAAGGAGCTTAAAAAGCTTCTAAATTGGTAGAATAAGCTTGAAAAGCTTCTAATTTGGTAAAAGAAGTTTAAGAAGCTTCTAAGTTGGTAGAAGTTGTTCAAAAAGCTTCTTAGATAAGGATATATATTAAAGTCAAGGCTGAAGAGTTCTTCAATCTCAACAACACATCTCTTAGAGTTATAGCTCACCATTCTTAATGTTATTTGTGTATTCATCTAGTTATTTTAAGTTCTTATTGGTTTCTTCTTAAAACCTTTTTTTCTAACTGAAGTCTTTACTTTGTATTCTTGTATCTTTAACAAAAATAAATTTATTGACTATTAGTTCTTTATATTACAAAGAAGTTTTACAAGTTAATTCTTGAACTTATATTTCCTTGATTTATACCATCTAGTGGTTAATGGTTAGTCTTTGATTTTAATGGTTGTTAACAATAAAAAAACAAAAAGAATTTTTGATTCATTTTTAAGATTCTTGGATGGCTTTCATGTACGTTCACTAATATTATATTTACACTATTATATAAGATATTTCAGTTTATTTTAATATTAAATTAAATTTAATACTTTTTTTATTTTAAATTCTTGGTTGTTATCTATTTCAATAAGAGGTAGTGGTATGTGCTTTTGACTTGATATATTGATTATAATATAAGACTTAATAAGAGATACATAGAATATATGATGGATCTTCATTGACTTTGATAATTATAATTAATATGCAATTAGATTAATTTATCTTTGGATAATAAACAAACAAAATATCTAATAATTTAACTTGTTATAAGATCAAATAATCTTGATATTACAATGCAATAATCATTCTTTACCACCAAATTTGAATAGAGGTTGTACTTTTTTTAAAATTTTAACATTTATTTATTATTGTTCTTAAGCATTTTTTAATTGTACCATTATTATTGTATGAAGCTTTATTATTCTTTGTGTTAAATCTACTATTTTGGATTTTTAACTTTTAAAAGTCAAAAATATCAAATTATGGATGATAATTATAATTGGTAAAAAATAAAATATATCAAGTAAAAAAATATATTATATTAAAATATAAAATATCATATCTAAATATCTTATCTTTTATAATAAAGAAGGTTGTCTTTAAACTTTAACTTGCTAGAGTCATTATAAAAGCAAAATTTAAGATTAAGAATAAGAGGATCTGTTAACATACTTGAATAAAATTTATCAAAAAAGATAATATCAATTAAAATTATTAATTTAATGGCTTAATTATGCAATTGAAATAATTTAATATTCAAGCAATTACATGCACCAATCAACTCTTTGAAAGGCACCAAGAATAAAAATTTGGTTGGAGAAGAATAAATCAAGTAATGACAATAACTTCAAAGTCCTAATTATTCTATTTATTAATGTTAAAATCTATGTAAATTATTATAATCCTATTTAAGTGATTAATACCAAAAAAAAAGACAAATATTATTGTGAAAAATTATATTTATATAATATAAAATCAGATCATAAGGTACAAGACTGTTGCATCAAATTAATTGGATTTAAGGTAAGAAGTATAAATCCAAAGATGAAAATGTCAAAAAATGAAGATGTCTAATTGCAGTAGGAACCTTACAATTGAACAACTCTAGGCTACAACCATCAAATACATATCTTATGCTACCACCAAATTTTATATTTTGTTGTAAATTTCTTACAAATTATTAAAATTTTGAGTTGTAAATTTTCAGCTCAAGCACTATTAATGCTACAATATTGCAACAACTCCTATTGCAATCCCAAAGTTGTTATAGAGTACCATCATACTGTGACACCACCCACACTTGCTATACAATAATTCCAAAATTATTGTACCAACCTTTGTAGTAATCAATGTCACAATATTTCCTAATAGTATAACATCCTAATAGTCCCTATTATAGAAAAAATCTAGTATTGCATTACAATGAATTCCGACCTATAGCAATGTGTTAGAATTCTTTTATTGCAATCAATAGTGCCACACTATAGCTACAATCTCATAGTTCAAAGCTATACAAATAAAACCTAATACCTTTTATAACAATTATTAAATGTATTACGACCTCTTTTATACTTGTATATAAAATAAGATCTTTTTTAAATAATATTTTGTAAAAAAAATCCCAAAATAAATATAAAAACTCCACAACAAGCATATAAAATCAAGCCATATATTAATTCTATAAAAATATATTATTTTATAAAAAAAAAGCCAAAATATATTCACTTCTCTTCCAAAGATTCAATTTGCAAAAAGATGAGCTTTCTTGGAAATTTAAAATATTTAATATAAAAAAATATAAATAGAAAGTAAAAGATCTTTGAAACCTCCTTTCAAGATTCCTCATTAGACTTAAAATCTAAGTTTAATACTTGTAGTGACTCTATATTCTATAACATATTTAAGTACAAATGATTATATTCTTGACAAGGTACAAATTAATAATATTGTATAACTAGCAAATATATGAGCTTCTAATAATATTCTAAAAGATAAATAGCTTGAGTCATATTGTAGACCACTTAATAAAAGGCTACAATACGCTTTTAATCTATAGAAGGAAATTAAAATAAAATCTTGGATTCTTCTTAGGTCATTAGATCTAAAAAAATATGATATATGGTTTAAAAGGGCCTTATTTATTATATATATAAATATTATAGATATTAATTATTCTAAATTTCTAATTCAATTTTAGAAATCCAAGAACTTTGTATAAATCCCTACTGCAAAATACAAGGATTGTTGAAATACAAAGTGAATCCTCAAAAAATAAGTTCCACTTAACAAAAATTATATCAACATATTGTATGTATCATAGTATCAAGGACAAGAACTCGATGAAAAAAAATAAACATATAAAACTTGTATTAAAAAATATAATAAAATAGAAATAAGAGAGTATGTATATTAAAAAAAACTAGAATGGCTATTGCCACAAGATAAGAAAACTATAGACTCTTGAAACTGGACTAGAATCAAGAAAGGAATTGACAAGAATGAAGAAGACTTCACTTTTATCTCTATTTATACTATCTATTTAAAAACTATATGGCGATATTCTATAGGACCTTCTATACTTATTTAATTTGCAAGACATGTGTTAAACTTGCACAACAAGTTTCCCACATGTGTGCCACGTACTTGGCTTGTTCCAGAAGCTACCAATATATGCAACACATGGCTAGCTTGTTCTCCAAGCTACCAATATGTGCACCATGTGGCTAGCTTGTTGATCAAGTTTCTAACTTATCAATCACCTATAGATATGTATAAAGGTGATTCCATGTCTATGAAGCTTCTAGGAAGTTTCTCTATTAGATATTATCAAATCAACTTGTTTTATCTACTTCTATTAATCTATATTAATTAGATAATTACTGGAATAAATCTTATGTTTGTGACATTATCTCCCCTTCTAAGGACAAGTTCCACGAGGAGCAATAATTACATGTTGAGGAAGTCCAAAATACGTCAAAATTTTGCTAACTTGTCAAGGACAAGAATTCAACGGAAGTAAATAAGTAAGTGAAAAACACTCTCAAAGAAATATAACAAAATAGAAACAAGGTAGTGTATATATTAAAAGAAACTGGAATGGCTATTGCCAAAAGACAAGACACTAGAGACTCTTGAAATCAAACTAGAAACAAGAAAGGAGTTGACAAGAGTGAAGAAGGCTTCATTCTTGTCTCTATTTATACTATCTACCTAAGAACTAAGTGGCAACGTTCTATAGGACCTCCAACACGTGTCCAATTTACAAGACACGTGTCCAAGTTGCAAGACACATGTCGAACTTGGGCAAGTTTCCTATATGTTCGCCACGTATTTAGCTTGGTCTTCAAGCTACCAACATGTGCGACATGTGGCTAACTTATTGACCAAGTTTCTAATCCAAAAGTCTACTATGGACACTTATAAAGTCAAAGCAGCGTCTATGAAGTTTCTAGGAAGTTTCTCTAAAGATATTATGGAATTAACCTGCTTTTACCTTCTTTTATCTAGTTCTATCTGATCATATAGGTAACTATGTATATGTCCGTGACATTACCCCCCTTTAAAGGACGAGTTCCACGAGGAGCGGTGATTACATGTGTAGAAAGTCTAAGATGCGACGAATAGTATTTGCCACATATTCTGATCTTTGTTCTCTTCGAAGGTAATTGATGGGTCCTCTCAGCCATCGATAGTGTCCCATTCCAGGGCGAGAAGACCACCCTGTTATTTGATCATTGTTGTGACCTTCATAACTTCCTTCAAATGTCACATCTGGAACACCGTCAGGAGTTGTTCCTATCTCCAATAAAATCACCAAACATCGAGAATCTCTTCCAAGGTCGTGATACCAAACACGTTGTATCTCGCCATCTATTCGAAGGAAGAACATGTCGTTCTTGAAGATCTTCATCTCGGTTGCGTCGTCTTGAGGGTTGTGACAGTCGCAATGTCTCGTCCGGTAGGTCAGCAAATGAAGGCTCTTGAATCAAATCCGCTGGCTGTTGATTCTCCATCTCCTTAGCGTCACAAAATACAAAGAAGCTACAAACAAGGATAGAAAGTTGAATGTTATCTTGCCTACATCTTGTTTCTTTTATAGGGAAAGTCTTCATCTTGGTTTTGATGGATGTTGTTGATGAAAGGTCTCCACCTTCCTCGCTGCATTCGCCAGATTTTTTGCTGGTTCCCATGTGCGCTCACTAATATCGTATCCGTGCCAGTGAACAAGATATTCCAACCTATTTTGGCGCCGCCTTGAATCTAAGACTTCTTCCACTTCAAATTCGTCATTATTGTTCACTTCTATAGGAGGAGGTGGCACTTGTCTTCTTCTTGGTATGTTCACTATCTTATATGGTTCAAGAAGAGACACGTGGAATACAGGGTGGATCTTCATAGACTCTGGTAGGTGTAATCGATATGCAACTGGATTAATTTGTTCAGAAATACGAAAAGGTCCAAGCTTACGATAGTCCAACTCACAAGGTCGCGTAGTCTTGATATTGCGAAAAGAGCCATACCTTGTCGCCTACGCGCTTGAGTTGTGGTTTTTCCTTTCGATACGCATCAACGTTTATCTTTTGTCGTTCTTGAGCTTCCTTTAATTGCGCCTTCATTGTTGTATGTAGTTCTGACAAATGATTTACCAAGTCTTCCGCTGCAGGATTGTCAACTTTCGAATAGTCAAAAGTATCAAGTCGTGGATGGTAACCATAATTGGCAAAGAAAGGTGTTTGTTGTGTAGAAGAATATATCGTATTATTATAAGCAAACTCTGCCAATGGTAAAAGAGTTGTCCAATCATCTTGTTGGTAGTTGATGGTACATCTCAAATATTGTTCCAAGACTTGATGACGCTGTCGTATCAGTATGACAGTGTATAAAAATATTAAAAATCTTGTATCTATTGTTAATATATGTGTGAGTGCTAGAGGTTATTTTAGAAGATATTATAAGAGAGGATTTATTATAGCCACTTAGTTAGTGAATTAAGATGGCTATTTGTTTTGTTTCTATCTTATTTATATCCTAGAATAGATTCTTTTGTAATTAGAAGAAAGATAAAGGTTGTTTTACCTTTCTTGTTGACTTTTGAGGTAGAATGGACCTTATGAAGGATAAGAAAGAAGAGCATGGGGTGAATAAGGCCCATCCAATAGGATTTGGCTGCCCATGTGGGCGTCTCATAGTCTAATATAGAAAGAAAGGGAGATATACTCCTCTTGTTAGACCGAGAGGAAAGGGAGTTTTTGAGTGGTGAACTTTGGAGAGAGATAGCTCCGAGGAGATAGAAGTGTTTGTAGTGAAAATTGGTAGGTGTGTTCTTCAAGTTGTGAGGATTCTAGAACCTACTCACTTGCTTGTATTGGAGTTGTGAACAAAAGGTTATGCTTGTTTTAGTAGAGTGAGGTTTGCTGCCACCTGACGAAGAGGGGCAGAAACTTCGAGCTGCCACTGCAAGTTTGATTTCAACTCTTTCTTAGTGAAATTTATAGAAAGTGTGGAAAATTGTGCTAGCTTTCTATCAAGACATCTCTTGTAGCATTTGGAGTTGGAGAGCAAAAGTTGTGAGCTTGAGAGTGGGAAAGGGTTTGCTGCCACCCGACGAAGAGGGGCAGAGACTTTGTTCAACCACCCAAGTCGGACAGTCTCTTCAATCTTTTTGATATTTTAAGTGCTTGTAGTAGCTTGTGTAAGCTTTCCACAAAAACAAAAATCAATACATTTGGAGCTTTGATGAAAGTTTTATGAGCCGTGAAGTGTCAAAGAGGAAAATTGTTGCTAGGGTTTGAAGAGTAGAATCGACTAGCTACAAAATCTGGAGTTTGAGAGGCATGCATGCAAAATTTTAGAAAAAGTTAGATGATGGAGTGAGCTTTCTAAAAAGCTATTGCATGTCCAATTTGGAGAAGGGAAGTGATCACAACAAAGGCTGAAGTGAAGAGGAGCTTTGCTGCCTTTGCATTTGCTTGGAAATTTTAGCGCCTACTTCTTTTAGCCATAACTTTTAAATGGTAAGTCATCTATTTGTGAAATTTTGATATGTTTTACAATGGATTATTGGCTTTCCATAGGCTATAAGCACGCTTGATTCGACCTTTGGATGAATTTTTAGTGATTTATTTAGTTTCAGTTTGTTGTATAACTTGTATTCCTCATATGCGGTTGTATTTTGAGGTATACTTGAATACATACATACTTTGCTTATACTTTTTATACAAGTATATATACTTGTATTTATACAAGTATTCTATAAGTATTCTACAAGTATTATACATAATATTTATACAAGTATTTGTACAAGTATTATACCAAGGATTTATACAAGTGTTTATATAAGTATTTGCATAAGTATTATTCAAGTATTTATACTTTATATTTGTACAAGACTTGTACAAGTATAATACAAGTATAACTTGAAAGCTTGAAGAAATATTGTGCAAGTATAGAACATACTTGCACGGCTTCCTCTCATGTTCCCTGCTAGTTCTAGTAGCAGCTAGGAACCCGGCGCCTCAAGGCGAATTTCTTCTACCTAAAAAACGCTATCTGGCTATCCATCGGGCTTGAGGATGGAAAGCTGAAGATAGCTTTATATCCACCTTTAGAATCTTCAAAAGTGTTCTCCAAAATCTTGATACAAACTGAGTTCTCCTATCCGATATAATATCCTTAGGTAATCCATGATAGCGGTAGATATTGTCAAGGAAAAGTTTAGCTATTTCTTTGCCTGTGATAGATTTTTTACATGATATAAAATGTGCCATCTTAGTGAAACGATCTACTATCACGAATATAGAGTCATAAGAACCTGAGTTTGGAAGATCCGTGATAAAATCCATAGACACAGAAGACCATGGTTGTTCTGGAATGGGTAATGGCTGAAGAAGTCCGTAGGGTTGGTGGCGAGGAGTTTTTGATCTTGAACAAACATCACATGTTTTTACAAAATCTTTGATTCCCTTCTACATTTGAGGCCACCAAAAATCTCTAGATATCAATTCTAGAGTCTTATTGTACCCAAAATGTCCTCCTGCCGGGAAGTCATGACGAACTTGAAGAACACGTAATCGTGCTTCACCTTCTGGAACATATATGCGCCCTTTGAAATAGAGTAGATTTTTTTTGAACTCAAACTTCGAAATATCATGAGACTTAGAAGAATTATTCTTAATTTCATGAATAAGGGGATCTGAGGACATACTTAACTGAACTTGCTTGAGAAAAGTTGAATCAACAGTTAATGTTGATTTCGTTGCCCGAAGATGAAATTGCTCCGACTTCAAGAGGGTCGTTCTTTGTTGATCAAAAGTTGCATCTCCTTCTTTTGGTGCAAGATAAGAACGTCTGAAAAGTGCATCGGACAAACCTTGTTGTTTTCCTGGCCGATATGTAATAATGAATTCGAATCTTGATAGAGACATGCTCCAACGAGCCTAACGATGATTCAACACGTGTGCTGACATGAAATACCGATACGACGCCATTCTTGAAAAGAATCCATAATTGCGAGAAGTTCTTTATCGTGGATTTCGTAGTTGATCTCTGCTGTCGAAAATTTCCTGGAATGGAAAGCTACTGGATGGAGTTTGTCATCTATTCCCATTTGTGACAATACTGCACCCAAAGCAAAGTCAGATGCGTCTGTTTCCATAAAGAATGCCTTGGAAAAATCAACGCGATACAAGATTGGTGCAGAAGTAAAAGCTATCTTCAAAGCTTCAAATGATGCTTCTGCTTCTTTATTCCACTCGAGCTTGTCCTTACAAGTCAAACGTGTAAGTGGGGCTGCAACTTGAGAGAAGTTCTTGATGAAGATTCGATAATAATTGGCAAATCCCAGAAAGCATTGCACATCTCTTACTGTTCTTGGAATCTTCCAGTCTATGATTGTTTGGACTTTCTTAGGATCCATCATGAGGCCATTATTCGATATGATGTAACCTAAGAAGTCAACTTGAGTAGTGTGAAATACACACTTTTCCATCTTGGCGTACAACCCTGTTTCTCTAAGTTTTTGTAACACACGACGAACATGTGTTTCATGCTCTTCTACATTCTTAGAGTAGATTAAAATGTCGTCTAGATAGCAGACAACAAAATCATCTAAGAATTCACAAAAAACATCGTTCATGAGATGTTGAAAAGCGGCTGGTGCATTCGTGAGTCCAAAAGGCATAACATTATATTCGAAGTGTCCATACCTTGTTCGAAATGCAGTCTTCCATTCATCTCCTTCTTTGATGCGAACCAGGTTGTATGCTCCTCGTAGATCTATTTTTGTATAGATCTTAGCTTGATTCAGTTGATCAAGAAGTCCGGAGATTAAAGGTAGTGGATACTTGTTCTTGATAGTGATCTTGTTAAGCCCTCGATAATCCACACACATTCGTAACGATCCATCTTTTTTCTTCACAAATAGAATTGGAGCTCCTGCTGGGGATTTGGAATGGCGTATGAAGTTCTTGGCCAGATTTTCTTCAATATACTCTTTGAGTTCTGCCAACTCATTTTGTGATAGACTGTAGATTGGTCCAAATGGAGGTTGAGATCCCTCCTTGAGATCAATTGAACAATCATATGAACGATGCTCCGGAAGGATATCGGCATTTTTCTTCTCAAAAACATCTTGATAATCTTGGTATTGGCTTGGAAAGCCACTTGAAGTGCTTTTACTATCAGAGACGGGTGTGGCATAAATAGCAAAAGTTGATCCTCCTTTTGCTTCATGCATAAAAGCTTTTGCACCTATAAGTACGGGTTTTACTATACTAGACTTATAGCTTTTTACTTGGTCGACGGAAGTGTTAATAACGTTTTGAGAAAAATGAAGTCTACGAGAATTCCAATCTATCTTAGGATTATATTTTTCTAACCATGATAGACCTAAAATAACTGGATTAGACGGAGATTTAATTATGTTAAAGGTTACGTAACTATTATGACCGTCTATTGTTACTTTTATAGGGTGGGTCTCATGAGTGACATCTCCAGAAGACAATGGACGACCATCTATGACTTCTACATGTATAGGTTTAGTTTTTTGTACTAGAGGTATTTTACGACTTCTAACAAATTGTTCATCTAAAAAACATGCTGAGGCTCCTGAATCTAATAAAGCAGAGGCTTTGTGGTTTTTAGGTCCTAAATATAGTTCTATTATAAAACAAGGAGAGGGTTCTGAAGAGAGGATAGGACCTTCTTTAGGAATTGTACAAGATTCCAGCTGCACGGTCCCTATTGTAGCTGGACAAATTTGTTTTCCGACATGTTGTCTCCTTTGACCGCCGTACCCCTCATTTTATAATTGCGTCGTTTCTTTGGGCAATGTTGAGCAGTGTGCTTAGGTTCTCCACAATATAAGCATAATCCTCCCTGGCGACGACGAATCTTTTCTTGCTCAGTAAGAGGTTTGAAATGTACTGCGTCAATTTGCATGTCTTCTACTTCCGAATGTATATTTGGTGAAGATGTTGCCATTGAGTAATAACGTTGAGTTTCCCTTGTACGATTCTCGGATTGAAACTCAAAAAGTCGATTGTCACACTTTACAGCAAAATCGATTGCTTGACTCAATGTTTGAGGATCAGGTAAATTGAGCATCAATTTCTTTACTTCATATTGCAATCCATAAAGAAATTGACTGATGAGTGCAGCATCATCCCACTTGATATCGATTGCAAGTTGTTGAAATTGTGAAGCATACACTGTTACAGAGCGGTTTCCTTGTCGTAAAATTTGGATCTTGTTTGTTGCAACACGAGCTGCATCGTGTTCACCATACATAGATCGAAACTCCACCAAAAAAGCTTCCAAATTGTCCAGTATGGGATTTTGTTGTTCAAGAAAAGACGAAAACCATGATAATGCAGAACCAGAAAGTAGAGTTCCAATAAACCTGACTTGTGATCTTGGAGTTGGATAGCTTTGCGGTTGAAGTTCGATTGCCAATTGTACTTGATTGATGAACCCTCAAAACTTTGATCTCGTACCATCAAATTTCTCGGGTAAGGCAATTCTTGGTTCTCTGGCGCTTACAGGGTGTTCTACAATTGGAGAAGGAATGTGATTTGATGCAGGTGTTGAAGCAGCTCCAATCATCTCCACATCTCCACTTTCTACTATTCTTATTCTTCCTTGTGGTGGTAGATTGAGTTGATGCATTGCAAGCATCAACTCCCTTAATTGTTCTTGCATTTGTGCCATTGCAGTCTTCATTTCGATAAGCTCTGCCATAATAACACTAAGAAGAAAAGAACTATGTGATATTGCTCAAGGCAAAAGAAAAAGAAAGACTTGATAACAAAGAAAATGCTAAGAACAATATCAGTTTAGAAGTGGGTAATCCGCAACTTCTAACACGCTTATGTCTTATCAAGAGAAAGGGGTAATCCACTCTTACTCAAGAAAAGACAAAGCTCTGATATTGTAAGTGTACTCTTGTCAATCTGTCAAGGACAAGAACTCAACGGAAGCAAATAAGTAAGTGAAAAACATTCTCAAAGAAATATAACAAAATAGAAATAAGGTAGTATATATATTAAAAGAAATTGGAATGGCTATTGCCAAAAGACAAGATACTAGAGACTCTTGAAATCAAACTAGAAACAAGAAAGGAGTTGACAAGAGTGAAGAAGGCTTCACTCTTCTCTCTATTTATACTATCTACCTAAGAACTAAGTGACAACGTTCTATAGGACCTCCAACACGTGTCCAATTTACAAGACACGTGTCCAAGTTGCAAGACACATGTCGAACTTGCAGGGCAAGTTTCCTATATGTTCGCCACGTATTTAGCTTGGTCTTCAAGTTATCAACATGTGCGACATGTGGCTAACTTATTGACCAAGTTTCTAATCCAAAAGTCTACTATGGACACTTATAAAGTCAAAGCAGCATCTATGAAGTTTCTAGGAAGTTTCTCTAAAGATATTATGGAATTAACCTGCTTTTACCTTCTTTTATCTAGTTCTATCTAATCATATAAGTAACTATGTATATGTCCGTGACATAGCTACATATTGTGATCTTTGTTCCCTTTGAAGGTAGTTGATAGGTCCTTTCAGCCATCAATAATGTCCCATACTAGGGCAAGAGGATCACCCTGTTATTTGATCATTGTTAAGGCCTTCATAACTATATTCAAAGAAAATATTAGAAATACCATCAAGAGTAGTTCTTACCTCTAAAAGTATCACCAAACATGGAAAATCTCTTCCAAGGTCGTGATACCAAACACATTATATTTTGTCATCAATTCGAGAAAGGACATGTTGTTCTTGAAGGTCCTCATCTCTATTCCATCATCTTGAAGGTTGTGATAGTCGTAATATCTTGTCTGATAAATTAGCAAATAAAGGTTCTTGAATTGAATCCAATGGTTGTTGGTTTTCCATCTCCTTAATGTCACAAATACAAAAAAGCTACAAATAAAGATAGAAAGTAGAATGTTATCCTACCTAAATTATGTTTCTTTTATAGGAAAGATCCTCATCTTGGTTTTAATAGATGTCGTTGATGAAAAGCATCTATTTTCCTTATTACATTTGTAAGATTTTTTGCTAGTTTCCATGTGCATTTATTAATATCATATCCACACCAATGAACAAGATATTCCAACCTATTTCGGCGCTGCCTTGAATCTAAGACTTTTTCCAATTCAAATTCTTCATTATTGTCCATGTCTATAGGAGGAGGTGGCACTTGTCTTCTTCTTGATATGTTCACTATCTTGTATAGTTCAAGAAGAAACATATAGAATATATGATGGATCTTTATGGACTCCGGTAGGTGTAATCGATATACAATTGGATTGATTTGTTCAAAAATAGGAAAAGGTCTAAGTCTACAATAGTCAAACTTATCATAAGGATGAGTAGTCTTGATATTTTGATGAAGTAACCATACCTTATCCCTTACATTGAATTGTGGTTGTTCTTTGCGATACACATCTGCATTTATTTTTTGTCGTTCTTGAGCTTCTTTTAATTGCACCTTCATTATTGTATGTAGCTTTGACAAAGAATTTGTCAAATCTTCTGCTGCTGGATTATCAATTTTTGAAAAATCAAAAGTATCAAATCGTGGATGATAATCATAATTGGCAAAGAAAGATGTTTGTTGTGTAGAAGAATGTATCATATTATTATAAGCAAACTCTGCCAATGGTAAGAGAGTTGTCCAATCATCTTATTAGTAGTTGATGGTACACCTTAAATATTGCTCCAAGACTTAGTTTACATGCTCCATTTGTCCATCAATTTGAGGATGGAAAGTTGTAGATAGTTTTATGTCTACCATTAAAATCTTAAAAAGTATTTTCCAAAATCTTGATATAAATTGCGTCCTTCTATCCGATATAAAATCCCTTGGTAATCCATGATAGCAATAGATGTTGTCAAAGAAGAGTTTAGCTATTTCTTTACCTATGATAGATTTTGTACATGATACAAAATGTGTCATTTTGGTGAAATAATCTATGATCACGAATATAGAATCATATGAACTTGAATTTGAAAGATCCATGATGAAATCCATAGAAATAGAAGACCAAGGTTGTTTTGGTATAGGTAATGGTTGGAGAAGTCTATAAGGTCGATGATGAGGAGTTTTTGATCTTGAACAAACATCACACAACTACACAAATTCTTTAACAACCTTCTACATTTGAAGCCACCAAAAATCTCTTGAAATTAGCTCCAAGGTCTTATTATATCCAATATATCTAGCTGTAGGAAAATTGTAAGGAACTTCAAGAGCATATAGTTGTGCTTCACCTTTTGGGATATTGTTATATAACGTGTTCTTTGGTTTAGGAATGCACTAAGAACTTGGCTGTGGAATGTAAGATTGTATTTATAAAAAATGCAAGAAATCCTAATAGATTTCATTCTATATAAGAAGAACAAAATCCAAATTTCAATACAAAAATATTTAAATCTAATATAAAGTGCTCAAAAATACTCTTATTAATAATCTCAACTACACATAACTCTAATTGCTCTATTATCTTTACAATAAAGCAACTTAGATTTTCTTCTTAAGTCTTAATCCTAGTCAGTGAGCTTTAAAAAGCTATAATTCCTAATCTAACCATCCACTTGATACAAATTTTTTTTATACAAATACCACTATAAGTTATCTATATACTCAAAATATTTCAGCATAATCCAATTTACAAATTGTAAGATAATGCTAAAATTTTGCAACAGTGTCTCTCGGCTTCTTATTCAAAGTTTGATGTAGATATGCCAGTAATAACTTCTCCTTCTTCAACTATTAACTCTAGCTCAAACTTGGCGTAAAGCTTGATCTTTGCATCTTTTAACATTATGCCAAATTTCACCTTATTTTGACAGATAGATCTCTAGATATTATAAAATCCTTATACAACTTCAAACTACTAACTTCCGATACCTTATTGTACTAATGAGCAAATATCTCCTAGCTGCGCTATTAGATTATTACAAAAAAAATTGTACTCTTAGCTCACTTAATCAACCAAACATTATCCAATTTGCAACCATAGATGTTGTACCAATTGCATGAAGCAATGAAAAGTGCTAGCCTTAACTTTCTTATATAAAATCCAAATCGTCAATACAAATCCTAGCTCTGAATAAATATTGTTCCATCTTTACAAATCCTATGAAAGCAAACTTTTTGCCTTTAGAACAAGCACAAAATCTTCTCCCAAATCCTATGCACTGATCTTTGAATGTCTCCAATCCCTGCCTTTGGTAGTCATTTTTGTGGCTAGAGGTCTATTTTAGATCCTCTCTCATACCTGATCATCCCCCAGGTATTAATCCAACTTATTTTAAGCATATTTAAACTTAATCCTATTCTCAATTCAACCTTGATTTCTACCATATTAACTTTTTACTTCCTTTATCCTATCTTTATTGACTTGTGATTTTTTTAAAAGCCATGAATTGGTTTCTACAACCTAGAAGAAAATTTTAATAAATAACTTTTATATATTAGCTATTAAAACAAGAATTAATCTAAGAGGCTTTCATAAATCTTTTCTTAAGTATCTTAAGTTCCTAAAGAATCAAGATGATTAAATATTAAGTAAGATTTATCCTTATTCATACTTTTTATTTTATGAACATTATTGCGTTATAATTTGAAACATAATGTGAAAGATATAAAAGAATGTATTAAAATAAAAAGATTAAGATTAGAAGAGGAGTGGATGAAAAAGATAAGGGGTTGTGGTTATAACCACATTATCTTGGAGGTTATAGTATTTATCACAAGCTTAGGGATGATAGATAGGCCAAATTACTAATTTCCTACTGAAATTCCCACTAGCAATATCAAGTCATGAAGCCAAGGATTTCTACAATGAAGTCAAGTGGATTCAAACTCACGTCAGCTCCAAAATAGCTAAGAACTTAATCACACAAGCTTCTTTGACTTGGCAGTGTAGGATGTAGTTCTTTATTTTTTATCTCTAATCTAATCTAAATTGTTTCTTTATACTTGTTAGGTTTCTTTCTATTTTATTTTAGATCTACTTTATCTTTATTCTCTTCTATTTTAGATCTAAATTTAAATGTTGTGGGTTGAAATTAGAAGAGAAGTTGGTAGAAAAATGATAGTAAGAAGGTAGAATAGAAATTTACCTCAAAAAGTGAGATTTCTTCAAATTAATCCAAGACAAAAAGCTAAAGAGGTAGAAAGACATGGATTGAGGTGTCTCTTTGACCAAGGCAAGAAGAGAGACCAGGCAAGGATGACAAGAAAGTGTCGTGAGAGAGAAGGAAGAGAGTTTTTTTTGGAGGTGGATAGGATTTTCATATAGGCAGTGTGTATTTTTGTGTATAGAAGAAGCTTGGAAAGGATTTTAAGTGAAATTTTTTAGAATTTGTAGTAGACAATATAAAAAACATATAGAGATAATTCTCATGTCTTTTGGTTAAATATCAAGGGAGATATGAGTCGTCAAAGTTGCAGGTATTTAAGACTATGGCAATGAGGGTTATTAAATTTCGGGCCTTGGCTCTTAGGAACCACTTAGACTCTAGAGGCGAAATTTGTTGGATTTTTGTTCCTTATAGAGTTAACTACTTTGTGTCAAAATCTCAAGTCAATATGATCTCTAAGCACAGAGTTATGAGTGAAATTGTAACCAGGTTTGGATGAAAAGAGAGATAGGATGAAGGTAGGATTAGGCTTTATATAGGCAGTGTATGTATGTGGGTTTTTTTGGGTATAAAGGGAGTTAAGAGACGAATTTGAGTGTGAAAATTAATAGACATGATCTATGTAAGTTAGAAAAGAGATGAAAGCAAGTTTGATACTCATTTATTTTATGAATAAAATATAATGCTCTTTCAAAGTAATAGGGGTCTATCTCCAAATCAGTGAAGTTTGAAGGAGCATATCTTTGTGATCAAAGTAGAATTTTGAGTAAAATTTAATGGGGTTTGTAGATATATAAGTCTTTTAAGTTGTGTAAAAAATTGATTGCTATTGGAGTTATGTTTGAAGAATTATGAGGAAATTTGAGGTCGGATCTAGAATTGTTAGAAGACAAAATTAAAGAAGAAGGGTAGAGTTTATAAATCTAGTTCAAAGAGGACTTTTGGAGCAAAAATTGGAGGACGTTTACAATATAAAATAAGCAACAAGTCTATTAAATTTTAATACTTAGGTCTTTATTAATGAGGAGAAATGAAGGTGTGAAGCAAAGGAGATCCAAAATCAAAGGCAACATAGAGGGATTACTTTGACAACATGGTTCTCCCTAACTACATGAGCTATAATCAAAAGATTTATGGAGTTTGCTTTCTTACTTTCTTAAGTATTTATAATTTAAATTTTGTTATAATTGATGTGATATCCTAGGATTTATGATCAAATATAGAGACAGGTCTCTAAAGGCAGAATAGATTAGGATTTATAAAGTATGTTGTTTTAATATAAATTCTTCAATTTTATGAACTCTTATGGATCTCATCTTGTACTTAATTAACTAGAGGCACAAAAGATCCTTTGTTTCTTAGGGCTAAGACTCTCATCACGACAGTGTATATAAGTAGCTGTCCTCTAAGATTCAATAGAACAGTATGTAATAACATACTCAAAAGAATTGTCAAAAAAAGACTTGATAGTCTTATTATTGTTTATTATTTCCAATTTGAATAGTTGTACCTTCTGTGACATTGTCATTGATGATACTACATATATGAAATCTTTCTTGTCTTCATATACTATCCACATGAAATTGTCAACACCAACATTAGTTGTTCGCTTGAAATTTGACAAGTGAATATTGGAGTTCAAGATAGTAGCAAAGTCTATATATACGGATCTTCTCACCTCTCTGATAGTTCTTTTGTCATCAAGAGGTGTACCCCTTCCAATTAAAGATTGCACTACATCCTTGTTAGCGCTCAGCAGTGTACAAAACGTATCTACAGTAAGCCTTTCCTCTGACTAGCTAATAAGCTTTCAAATAGACTATTCTATTTCTTTAGAGTACTAGAGAAGATATGTCGATACATCTTTATCAAATCCTTTTCTTATGATTGTTGTATCAACGTTCAAATAATAATTGATATAATAGTTTTTTAGTATCTTTTCTACCTCTTCTATATGTCTTGATTTATCATTAGAGATGAAGTACTTGTACATATCTATACTTGCAAATGGTACAAATTCTTCAGTGTTATTGGCCAGAACTATATATCTATAGATATGTATCAATCTCTCTTTTTTTTTAAGAAATCATGAGATTGATTCCTCACTACTTTTCCAATTGCTTGTACTATCGTTGACTTGTTCCAGTGAGAAGTGACAATATGAACTTGTTTCACATTAGTTAGGCTCATGCTCTCTCCACTAATCCTACTTCTAAGTAGAACCTTGATGTATTCTCCATATTTGTTCTTTGGGGATCCAAATCTATTTAGTCTCTTTTCTGGATTAGGGCAAGCAACAATGTCTTCAATATATATTGGATATCTCAAGCTCTTATCTATCTCATCTATATTCTCACCATTTTATAATTTGTATCCAAATAGTTCAAACATACAAGCCATCATGATTAGTCCACTTTCTTTAATCTCCTCGCAGAAAACAAATGCCAACATGTTGTCGTTGCTCTCTATGATGTCCAGCATAGTTGCATATTTATATGAATACAAGCCTATGTTGCTCCTATTTATATATCGAGCAACTTCTGGAGCAAACCTGTATATTATCTTATCTCTTCATTTGACCTTTATCACTTTAACAAATGCCCTTGTACCGTATGTTCCATCTCAAAAGGTCATCAAAGAGCAATATATAGAGTTTTTATATACACTGTCATCAAGGTGATCAAGGTTTATTTTCTTATATGCTTCAAGTTGATGACCCTTCATATAAGATGACATGACCTTGACAGAGCATTCTTTACAAAAGATCCCTTCTTTTGTGATTCTTACCATTCGATGGTTATTATTCAAGTATAAGATACATCTTTGGATGGCCCTTTTAAATTCATTCTCTGTAGAAAAGAGTGATATATCAAGCTAACAATGCTTATCAAGTATCAAATTAAGTATAAACAACAGTTTTTCAGGTCTATCTGTCATAAGAGTTGCGCTCAGCAGTAGTATCTTGTAATTCTTAACAAGGTGAAAAAGTCTCCACATTTGGCCATATATTATTTGTGCATCATAGTCTGACATTGAATGCTTCAGATTATGGATTTTATCCATAACTATTATTCTATTACTAAAGCTTGATATTATCTGACCATCATGTAGTTTCTTTAACTTGTTAGCAAAGGATATGTATTTCTTTATATCATAATCCTTTACATTTCCACTAGGCCACTTACAAATCTACTCTTTGAAGTTGTTAGTAGATGTCTTGCCTCTGACAAGCACAAGCACTCTATCTTTGTATGACTTGTGATACTCAATACCTGCTATAGATGTGAATGTCTTTCCTGATCCAACGTTATGGAACAATAATAAATTATTATAAGGAGTATTGGGAGCCATGAACCTTCTAACAAATTCCTGATGGGGATAGAGCTTTGATCCTTTAATCCTTCTTAGTTTGTAAAACTCGTCTTTTTTTCATAAATTATCTACAAAATTAGTATCTAGTAAAGATGGATACAATAGAACAAACTTATCCATAGCACTATTGTAAGTGAATTATACAATAAGGTATATGCAAATACAACATTCAACTTTACCCTACAAATAAGGTCATAATGGATCTACTATTAGAGTTAATAAAATCTAAAAATAGCCTAAGATCAAAATCTTTCAAGGGATATGAGTACAAGATAGAAATCAGGCTGAAAGATGTCACAGAAGATGAATTCCTGAAGGTCTCAAAAGCCAATAGCACTATTGTGACAAAAGAGGTTCTATACTCTGTAAAATGTTGTACCACTGTCACAATCAAAGAGATAGGCTTGGATTTTTTTATCAAAGAAAAAATATGTTCTAAGATCATCTCCAAGTTCAATGCAAAAATTGTATTGTCTCTTGAGAGAGAATATTATGAATAATAAGGAATGGCTTTAAGAGCTCACAGGCATAAAGAGAAAAATATTGTGCTCTATGATGGTTTCAGGATTGATGCTACAAAGATTACTTGTAACAACAAGATCCACTATGAGATTGAGCTAGAGATACATGACAATACTATAACATAGAAGTGATGAAATATGTCATGGAATACATTAGACCTTTTAAAAGTCTTGAGTTGTGCAAGAAAATTAGAAGCATCATATCTAATCTTGATCTTTGTAACTACAAGTTCCCAAAATCTGTTGATATGACGATTAGAGACCTCATTAAAGCGTACTCATTAGGTGGATCTGTAGCTCTAAAGCTCAATGGTACACGGTCCTTTTTTGCTTGCTACAAAGAGAAGGTGTATGTTATATCAACAAACGGTTAAGAAGATCTGATCAGAGTGAACGTGCATGGTCATGACCTTCTTACAATTCTAGATACAAAATGTGTAAATAGTATATATTATACATTTGATATAATCATACTAAATGGAATAGCGACAATAGCTAAGCCGTTACAATAGAGATTGGAGATGATACCTAAGATGTGTTTGTTGCTCAGTAAGTCTCTTGGAAGCAGACTTGTTGTAGGTAAAAAGCACTTCATATTTAGAACTTTTGACACCTTTTCTAGATACCACTAGATATTGGACAAGAAGATGCGAGAAGGTAGGTACGATGGTATTATATACACACACGCTTCATCATACTCTCATCTAATTATAAGATAGAAGCTTCAAAAGACTGTAGACCTTATCTACAATCAAGAGACTCTAATGGCGTACAGTTAAGGAAGCAATGTCAGCTCAGCCTTCAAAGTAGTATTAGAGGATGCAAAATCCAAGAACAATGTTGTATCAAAGTTTATAATAAACTCTAAAGAGAGTTTAATCTTGTTAAGAGAAAGAAAGGACAAAGTGTATGCCAATTCTATTGCCATGATAGAAAGAATTAAGAAACTATCAAAGGAGGAAGAAGACATGGACATTCTTCTTATGCTCAAGGGCCTAACAATGTCTATAATGAGGTGTTACCATAACGATGTAAAGAAGAAGTTATTGAAGGAAGGAGGTGGTCACCTACTAGATGTTGGATCAAGCTTTGGTAGGGATGTAAAGAAATGGAGTCACTACACTGCTGTTACTTGCATTGAGTCCTCTCCTACAAATGTCATAGAGCTTAAGAAGAGACTTGGGAGCAACAAGAAGGTGATTGTAATACAAATGAAGGTTGAGCACTTAAGAAGGTTTGATAGGTCTATAACAACAATATCATGCTTCTTTTGTATAGCACTTATCGGTATTAGTAAGTTCATCAAAGTGGTTGAGAGAGTATGTTCTAACAAACATGCTTGTACCTTCTTATGCATTGTAATGTCCAATAAGAGTATTATAGAGTTTCTCAATCCAAGATACAACAAGGAGTATGTGTCTAAAGCGTACACAATTAAGCTTAAAGATGATGATAATATGTACATACACATTTCTAACATAATTGTGTTAGAGGACCAAACAGAGGAGTTAGTAGATGTTGACAATCTCATTGCACAAATGGAAGGCATAGGATTTAAACTAGAAAGAAGAAATAAGCTTGATGAAAACAAGTTCATGTCGTATGACTAGAGCTTGCTATCTTCTATGAATGAGTCTGTGTGATAATGATCTCTAGTCATCTGTAGGTTCGTGCGATCGTGGAAGGTCAATTTGTGGCCATGAGAGCACATGCTGAACGTGTCGGCATGCCGTGCCCACCCAATCGTATCATTGCTACTGGTGGAGGCTCTAGAAACAAGCATCTGCTGACCTTGATGGCGTCCGTATTTGGGTGCGATGTTTACACTGCACATTGCCCAGGTAGTGGACATCTCTTTTTGTGATGCATATCACGGCTTCGCTGAGAGCTGTAGGAAATAATTGGTGGGACGATGTTGAGGATTCTTCTAATTTCAGAAATTTATGGTTTGAGCTTCCGTAGATTCAGCACCGCTGGGTGCAGCCATTCGAGCAGCCCATGGATGGATCTGCAAAGAGATGGGTGGTTTTGTGCCACTGGCTTCCATATTAGAGCGTGCAAGCCATGCGAGTGCGTTTAGGTGGACTCTTCTGGCGAAGAAAGGCAGTGATGAGCTTCATGAGCAGTATGGAGAGTTGGCAGCGATACGCGTGGAGATCGAGCAGCAGCTGCTTCAAGAAGAAAACTCATACCAGGCAGAAGCGAGAGTGGAAATTGAACAGCAGCTTTTGGAGGAGGTACATCCACAGCACGCAAAAGTCAGAGCAGGTCCAATGGAGCAGGGGATTTTGGTGGATGCATATTCTCAGGCAGCAGTTCAGGATTAGGTGTCCACATCGGGCTTGTCACTCTGGACGGTAGAAATTTCGCATCTTTGGACATTTGTAAACTGATCGGGTTTCGGGTTCGACCGACTCTCGCTTTTCTGGATCTCTTGATGTTAGGCTAGCTGCATTTGTCCATACCTCGTGCCATTGTAGGCTTTGGACCACCATTCCACAAAACCCGAAGAGATTGTACCGAGGAAACTGTACTTTGTTGTGTGTAAATAGCATTTGTGTACCGGCGCTGTATCGTGTATGCTCAGGTGGTGACTAATGAATGTCAACGTGTCGGTAGTTTCCCTGAACGCACTACCCTCCACAGTGATACGGAGAACATCTAGAAACTTGGAAGAACCATGAGACAAACAGTGGTCAAATAGAATGTTGAACAGGAAGAATTATAGAAGACTGTGAGTAGACCAAAGAATCATACTTCCTTTCTGGTATCTGCTTCACTCGCTGTGTAATTGTTGGAGCTAAATGTACGCGTAGAAATGGCCAGTACGTGTATAATATTTGAACATTGTTTATTCTTCTCCAAATTAAACGTTGTTCAAATGTATAAATTGTGTACTTGATTATTATTTCAGTACCACCTGGAATTTAGGAATCCCGTATATGAACTTTGAACAATTTCTATTAATAACAATATAATTGTTATCATAACATGTTTTCACAGAGTTTTAAAAACTTATATAAATCTACATTTATATTGAACATTTATATACATACACCTCTCTATTTATATTTAATATTTAACTTTTTATATCTAAATGAATTAAATAGTAAAGAATGATTTTATCAGCGTATTATATATTTTACTTGCACAAAAACAATAATATACTATAATTTGTTGTTGTTTTTTATTTTATTTTATTTTATTTTATTTTTGGAACAATACAACATTTTTTAAAATGATGCATGATAAATCTTATAGGACTTTAGAATAAAAGATAAATCAAAGTCAATGTTTGATGGAGATGTGTTCTTATAGACAACAATCTAACACATGAAGTGTCAATCAAATCTCTAAGTTTGTAATGAGTCTATTCAAACCCTCACATACAAACAAATCAATGATTATTTGTATTTGAATGATTAGATTATTATTTTGTTATTATATATATATATATATATATATATATTTAGAATCAATAATTTCATATAGGATTATATTCTATACTTCTAATTTATAGTTTTTATAATCTACTTGTAATATTATGTTATATAATTTTAGAATCTATGCTTCTGCTACAGATGCTTTTGTTTATATATATATATATATATATATATATATAGTGTAGGTTTTATTTCATAAAATAATTTAAATATACTTTTTCATTTAAAATTTTATCTACTTGAATAAGCTTGATTTATTTAGTTTCAATATAGATAGTTCTTTGAATTAAATATGTTACTAAAAATAAATTTATTAAAAGTTCTTAAGCAAATAAAATTATAATATACTAGGTTATTTCTCTTTTTATTCAAAATTATTAATCAATAAGCTAAATTGGTCTTGGTGTTGTAAAAATTGTTAATAAAAACTTTTGTGTATGTTACTTAAACTTTACTATCAACAAGAGTTTTTTCAATCTTCTATAGCTTTTATTTTATTTTTAAAAAAAAATATTAAAAAATATTAAATTTTACAAATAGAAATAATTGTTAAAAAATAGTTTTCTTATAATCAATTTTTTGATAAATTTATTTATAATTTTTCTAAAATATTTATACCATGATATTATTTATATATCAAAGGCTATATTTTTTAATATTATTATATTATTATATTTAAATATATGATGATGAATATTATTATATTATTATATTATTATATTTAAATACAATGATGATGAATACAAAAGATATCATATTTTTAATATTCCAATAGATAGTTTGATCAATTTTTTACAAAGCTTTTCAACTTTTTGTAAATCCATCTTATAAAGCATGTCTAATACAAATTTCAAGAAACAACACTATTCACATCAAACAAAAAAAATTATAGTCCATCTTATTTTCTCCTCTTGTATCATCTTGGCTCTTAGATAAATCAAACTAAAAAAGACTTTTAATTCCAACCAATCACAAGATTTAAAAATTGTGGCTTTTAGCTGTTTTTTCCATGCATAAAGATTTCTTAAGTAGGTCATGTCTTAGTTGTCTTTAATTAGTATTCCAAGAAAGACTATATTAAAATGGTCTAATATATGACATCACATTGATATAATATTGGTATTAATTTGATATTCAAATATATATTAGTTATAATTATTTATAATTATAATTATTATAGTATTTAGTTGATTTAACATGAATAATTGAATGTATACCATATATTTAATATGAATAATTATATATATTATATGATTTTTTGAATCTAAGAATACATGTAGTTTGAAACAAGTGGATTGACAAATCTTAATAGGTTTTTCAATTGCATATTTTTCCAACTTTTATTTTATCAAAATAATATTAATAATATTAATAATATAATGTAATATATTTGACCATTTTAATTTAATTATTTTTAGAATAGAAATTAAATTTAACTAAGATATGATATTTACAACAAGTCTTCATGCTTGAGAAAAAAGAGTAAAAGTAATAACTTTCAAATCTTGAAAAAAAAATTAATGACAAATCTTGATAGAGTTTTCAATATCATCTTTCATTACTTTATTAAGTGACATATAATTATCTTTTTAAGAAAAAGGCCAATATTATATTTGAACACATACTATATATTCATTAAAATTTAATAAACCATTCAAATCAAACTAATCAAATATAGTATAATTTTAAAAATATTTTAACTAATATATATTTATTTATTAAATTAATACTAATAATATACCAATTTGATGTCACATATTAAACCATTTCAAATTAGTTTTTTTTGTAATATGAATTGAAATAACTAAGACATTACCAATTTAGAAAATCTTTAAGCTTAAGAAAAAAGGCAAGAAGTCATAGTTGCCAATTTGTGAGAGGTTTTGTAATGACAAATTCTAATAGATTTTACAATGGCATCTTTTACTACCTAATCAAATTTTTAAGCATAAGGCTAATGTTGTGCTTTTTAATATGTACCATATATTTATTGATATGTATTCAATTATTCAAATTAAACCAACTAAGTATGCTATATTTATCAAAATATTATAACCAATGTATATTAGATTAACAAATTAATATTAATTTTATATCAATTTGATGTCATATATTAGACCATATCAATTTAGTCTTTTTTGGAATACTAATTGGAGACAACCAAGACCTACTTAGGAATTATTTATACATGGAAAAAAAGGCTAGTAGCGACAACTTTCAAACCTTATAATTGATTGGAATCAAAAGTCTTCTTTAGTTTGATTTATATATAGAAAAAAGAGCCAAGGTGCCATGAGAGGAAAGAATATGTTGAATCAAAATATTTCTTATTTAATATGAATAGTGTTGTTTTTTGAAATTTGTACTAGATGTGTCTTATAAGGTGGATTTATAAAAAGTTGAGAATCTTTGTTCAAAAATTGATAAAACTATCTATTAGAAAATTAAAAACATTAAACTTTTTATATTTGTCATCATTGTTACAATCATAATATGAATTGATATATTTAGAATTATAATAAAAAATTAATTGTTGCTAGAATATATAAAAAGTATAGTTATATTTAGCTAAAATCATATCAATAGCCAAATATATAGATAAAATATCTTTTTTAAAAATATAAATATTGAGTTATATATATATATATATATATATATATATATTTAGTTATAATAATTTTCTTATATTAACTTATATACATATTATTTATGTAATTATTTTGAATTATTACAAAAAAATAAAAAAATATTTAAAATTTTATATTGAACAATTATATAACAATTGTTTATAGAATCTATACAAAAAATCCAAAATATACACATTATACCAATATAATCATTTTCATAAAAAAAAGCCTACATTGAATATATATATATATATATATATATATATAATATTTTTATAAAAATATACAAACATTTTTAATAGAAGAAGAGAAATTAAAGTTACTCAATATAACAACATTGAAATAGATTTTTAAAACTACAAATTGGAAATATTGAATATAAAAGTAAGATATAGTTATTATATATATGTATATATATATATATATATATATATATTAAAATAATAATAAACTAATAATCTACTCATTCAAATACAAATAATCATTGATTTTGTTACGAGTGTATATTTGAGTAACTAATCAAAATCTTAGTGGTTTGATTGGCAATTCATGTTTTAGATAGTTGTCTGTAAGAATGCATTTCATTCATACCTTGACTTTGTTTTATCTTTTATTCTGAAGTTAAATTTTTTTTTTATGCATTTTCTTCAAAAACTATTGTATTATTACAAAAAATAAGTTAAAAAAAAAATTATAATAAACTATTGTTTCTGTATGTACAAGATATAAAATAACTTGATAAAATCATTCTATGCAATTTCAATAATTTTAAGCATGATATTATTATTGAACAAAATATTTTTTTGTCTTTTTAAACCAAGTTTGTTTACATATTATTGAAATTTGAATTGACATTTTAGTTGGTAATATTTTGAATTAATAATTTATATATATATAGATATATAATTTAAATTATTTATTTATTTATTTATTTTGATGATATTTAATAAAAGGGATAATTATACAATTTGTAAAAAAAATTGACAATTGCTTATCAATAACACTTCCTAACTATATATTCAATAAGCTATCACCACCAATATTTAATCTTAATATAACTAAAAACAATTTCACAGACATTTTAGCACAAAATCTTATAAATTTTATTCTATTTTCTTTGTATAATTTCTAAATTAATATTTTCACCAACATAACTTATGATAACAAATTTCTAAACTAACTTTTGATGATACAACCACATCTGTATTTAATTTTTACACTAATTGTTGTAACCCTTGACTTTTAAATTGAACAACATCAAGTTAAAGTCACTTATTACAGCAAAGTCCATCTACATGTATGTGTAAATATACTTTTACAAAACTTTGAAATCACCTCCAAGTGAAACCAACTCTGTGAAAACATGTTATGATAACAATTATATTGTTATTAATAGAAATTGTTCAAAGTTCATATACGGGATTCCTAAATTCCAGGTGGTACTGAAATAATAATCAAGTACACAATTTATACATTTGAACAACGTTTAATTTGGAGAAGAATAAACAATGTTCAAATATTATACACGTACTGGCCATTTCTACGCGTACATTTAGCTCCAACAATTACACAGCGAGTGAAGCAGATACCAGAAAGGAAGTATGATTCTTTGGTCTACTCACAGTCTTCTATAATTCTTCCTGTTCAACATTCTATTTGACCACTGTTTGTCTCATGGTTCTTCCAAGTTTCTAGATGTTCTCCGTATCACTGTGGAGGGTAGTGCGTTCAGGGAAACTACCGACACGTTGACATTCATTAGTCACCACCTGAGCATACACGATACAGCGCCGGTACACAAATGCTATTTACACACAACAAAGTACAGTTTCCTCGGTACAATCTCTTCGGGTTTTGTGGAATGGTGGTCCAAAGCCTACAATGGCACGAGGTATGGACAAATGCAGCTAGCCTAACATCAAGAGATCCAGAAAAGCGAGAGTCGGTCGAACCCGAAACCCGATCAGTTTACAAATGTCCAAAGATGCGAAATTTCTACCGTCCAGAGTGACAAGCCCGATGTGGACACCTAATCCTGAACTGCTGCCTGAGAATATGCATCCACCAAAATCCCCTGCTCCATTGGACCTGCTCTGACTTTTGCGTGCTGTGGATGTACCTCCTCCAAAAGCTGCTGTTCAATTTCCACTCTCGCTTCTGCCTGGTATGAGTTTTCTTCTTGAAGCAGCTGCTGCTCGATCTCCACGCGTATCGCTGCCAACTCTCCATACTGCTCATGAAGCTCATCACTGCCTTTCTTCGCCAGAAGAGTCCACCTAAACGCACTCGCATGGCTTGCACGCTCTAATATGGAAGCCAGTGGCACAAAACCACCCATCTCTTTGCAGATCCATCCATGGGCTGCTCGAATGGCTGCACCCAGCGGTGCTGAATCTACGGAAGCTCAAACCATAAATTTCTGAAATTAGAAGAATCCTCAACATCGTCCCACCAATTATTTCCTACAGCTCTCAGCGAAGCCGTGATATGCATCACAAAAAGAGATGTCCACTACCTGGGCAATGTGCAGTGTAAACATCGCACCCAAATACGGACGCCATCAAGGTCAGCAGATGCTTGTTTCTAGAGCCTCCACCAGTAGCAATGATACGATTGGGTGGGCACGGCATGCCGACACGTTCAGCATGTGCTCTCATGGCCACAAATTGACCTTCCACGATCGCACGAACCTACAGATGGAGTAGAATGTCAGTTTCAGACCAGAGGACACAACAACTGGGCATCTTCCATAACTCATCAAGCGAACAAGTGCAAAGAACCACCAATTCCCTCAGCTGACCTCCGCAGCAGCATCAAAATGTGGGACCTTCTTAGCCTTCTGGACGCTGTAAGCGCTCCTGGAGCCTTGCCCGAGAACATAACGATGGCATCCAACTGCAACACAAGGTAAATAGTGTCAGGGTCTTCTTCAATGCATCTGAAACTATTGCATCCTTCGTGTAACTGTCAAAGGATCCGGGGATGAAAAACAATGTCCCAGATGCTGATTCCCATCTGATGACACAAGGGCTGGGGAGAAATGGAAAGGGTTTTCACATGGTTAGAGCTCCACCTGGTAGAGGAGGCAGACTTTCCCACTCTTTGTAGTAGAACCCCATTCTCCCATCTGCATGGTACCATCAGTCGATTAGATGTTTCTCCGAAGTATGCAAACGTGATTTAGCACGTTCAGTATGTAACCGCTCGAACCAATACCGTTTCAGCTTCGGATCACTGAGAAGATTTGTGCTTCACATTTTTTACATATTGTACGGGGCTTCAGCAAAGAGCAAGGGTAGGTAGCCTGTTCAGCTGCACTGATTCAAGCAAAAGATGAATGATGAACCAAAGCATTTCAGTCAAATCTCCGTTATTCAGCCACAACTATGTTGCTCACTGTTCAAAGGGGATGTTGTGTCTAGAAGTTCGTTGAATCTCTCCCACGACCCATCGGCATATTGATCTCGTATCTCTGAGAAATCAACAGTTTTAAGGTCAGTACTTTATCGTAGCAGGAATCGAGACGACAGAGCTGCAAGAGATCATGTACCAAGAGCCAAGATAAAATCGCATTACACTGCTCCAATTTGTTTAGTTTAAATTACTCAGTGAACACACTGTGTACCTTCTCTGGAAAGTGATCCATTTTTGTGAACTAGCATAGCCACGTAATTACTTGGATCAACAGGGTTGGGAAACACATGTCCATCCAAGCCCGGGTAAGGGTTGTTGGTCACGCCAAACACCTGCAGCTCCGTATAAGTTAGAGAAAAACATACAGAATCCAACAACTTTGTGAACCAGAAGAACGAGCCCATGTGCAACTCGCCACAAATAAGATCTCAAAGTGCCAGTAGAGTCAACTCACTGTGTCGCCAGTACCCAAGCTTATTGCAATATCACCAGGATGGGTTATAGTCAGACCTGCACTCATGCATCATTTGATGTTCATAACCTTCATAAACAGAAGCAAGCTCCGTGAATCCAAGCGAAACAAAAACTACAGACAAACACAAGTCCACTCATTCTCTGTAGTGGATAGTGATGGAATGGATGAGTCAGAAGATGGCCAAAATGAATAGAATGGTCACGGACCTGCCAAGCTGCATGGATTGTCTCCGGACCAATGAACAACCTGACAGCTTGGACTAAACTTGTAGCTGCAATTAAACATCAAGAAGCATATCATTCTCACGAAACGTAATGAAGATCATCCAGAAACAACAGACCAGATCAACCATGAAATTGTGTGTACAAGATTTGTACCGATCCACATAGTAAGGATGCAGCGGTCCAGCGACTGAATGTGGGACCGCCAAGGGCCCAAGCTTTTCTTCCAAACCAGGTGCTGTTGCCTGTCAAATTGGTCACCTTAGCTATTCAGCATCCAGTTTTTCAGGACAAGTTTAGGAATGCAGGCTTACGAAGCACTGAGAAAAATGATGCGATGAATGGTAACAGCCCCACTGGAAAGATATCTTAGTAAGTAATGTAGTTACGTTCAATGCATCTGGAGACCAAGTACGTTGATGTAGGTCCATCAGGGTCATACCAGCAGCATCACTGTGATCAATAGCCACATAGCTACCCACCAGTAATGATGCCATGAAAGAGCTGATTAAAGACACTCTCTCTGTTGCATGATATATGTCTGCCTGTGTTTCATATATCTTTCGGATTTGTGGCCCCGTATATCTTTCTAGTGATCGAGAACCTGCCGCCGGAGTGATAACAAATTAGCGATAAAATCTCTTAACTGAATTGAACAAGTTTTATGAATTTTCAATGCAACTTAAAGATATAAATAAATAAATAAATAAAAACTGAGAAATCTTAAGCTTTCATTTTTAGAATAAGATGGACAAATAGAAAGGAAGAGAAGGAAAAATAGGAAGTGAGTAAGTGATGAGAAGAAGAAGAAGAAGAAGAAGAAAGACATTAATCAGATTGAAATGATAATTGCAGTAATGAAACACTCTTGCGCAAAAGGGGCAATGAACAGAGAGTATACTTTCATAGACATAATATAGGCTTAAGTGATCACCCCGTTCCTTACCTGTCAAAGCAGTGACGTGAGCAGCACCGCCAAGAGCTTCCTCTATTGCAGAGCACTGTTTTGAGGTGGTACTGTCCATCCACATTGGTGAATCCGTTGTTGCAAAAGCATTTTGAAGTTGCGAAACTAAACACTCAGAAGGATTCAGATTCTTCAGATGTGAAGTTCGCGCCCCTTTGGCCCAGTAGACACTGCCATGCTGTTGAGCACTTCCCGAAATGGCGATAATTTTATGAAAGGGAAAATCCTCCTTCGCCAGTTTAGCCAGTATGCGGTCGAGTGCTTCAACCCACATGAGGACGGGGCCAGTGGTACGCCCTTTGACTGCAGGTGACCATGACATGAAAGATTACGATTACACGAAAAGAGATAGTTTAATAGAATTCAAGAGCACCATTCGAAGTGTGAATTGGTACAAATCGTAGTAGTCTAGAAACGCCCTGAGACGATGAACAGGGCACAAAGCAACATTTCCCAGGAGTGCATGAATAGGCGGCGGGTAGCGGGGGTTTCTGTCAATCGATGCAAGGGATGGGTGCATTGATCCTCCAAGTTCAAAATTCTGAACTTAGATGTCACTAATACTTGTCATATACGTACCCTCACAGAAAAGGCAATCAATAATTAAATGACATAATAATTTTTGGTTATTAACGCAGGTTGGGAACCTTGTAAACAAAACATGAAACAAAAGACAAAAAGCACTCTAGTACCATAAACCGTAAGCGCAGTGGATTACCGTGAGGGTCTCGATGAACACCATCCTTGGTGCCATAATGCGAAAGATCGGTGTCGTAATGCACCTTCGCAGTTGTATACAAGCGCAACTGTGTATCAATAACAGTGGCCTTGAGTGATCTAAAACCATCGATGAAGAAAACGTCTTAGTTGGGATTAACTCTTTTATTTCAGTGAATCTAGCTCCGACAATTGCATCATGCAGGAAGCTTACAAAACACTACCACAATCACATGAATGTGCCCAATTTTTCCTTGGTACACTACTAACTGAAAGCTCCGCCATAGCTAATTCACTAAACCAAACACTCAACGTACTTAACCAACCAAAAAACTACGAACACGTTTCGCTGCAAAAGTCTCTCATCCTAAAAATCCAAGGTCATGGCAACGCATAAACTAAACCAACAAGCTCAACCCACAGCGCACATTAATTGTGAAGGGAGAAGAGAACGAACTGCGTGGAACTATCGAAGCCAAGAAACAACCCGTCCGCCGGAATGCACCCGGCAATGACAGGCATGGCGCCTCTGCTTCGAATTCGCGCGCCATTCCTGCACCCACCGAAGCGCAGACACAAGATGCTACGTGACGCATGACACCCCAAACCGGTTGGTATTGCGCCCGGGCGACAGATTCTCACTGCATGCGAGGCGGAGCTCCCATTGCGCGCCACCCCGCACAAATTAGCACCGGGAGAACAGTAGTACCCCGCGGTGGCCTGCATCGCGCCCGAATCCACCCACCTCCAATCGCGACACGCGAATGCAAGTGGCACTAAGATGGGGAGAGGTAGTGGCGCGGAGGTTCCAAGACTAACCGAGGGGCGTTATCCACAGCCCTGTCTGACTGCGTGCCGCAGCTCTGATGCTTCCCAGATTTCCAGACAGCGCGTGGGGGGGGCGCTATGGAATCAGCTGCTCTGGTCCAGTCCATTCCATTCCATTCCAAGCGGCGAGGAAGCCCGAAAGGAAGGGAAGAGAAGGGAAGGGAAGGAATTTGTGCAACAAAAGACAGGACCGATGCAACAAAGTGGGTGTAGCTGGCAGATTTCCCTGCTGCTAATCTCCAGATTCCCGAGGCTCCATTCCTCCATTCCTTCCTTTCCCTTCCCTTTCCTCTTCCCTCCTTCCCTCCAGACCCACGAGGAACCGGTCCTGTCGAGGCCTCGCCTCGCGGCTGTATAAGCCACCTGACATGGAACAGCTTTACCCCTCTGCTCTCGCACTCCGGAGATGGATGGATTTTTTGTTTTGTGGATGAATAAGCGGGTGTGGGGATGGATGACGTCGGCATTATTGTCAGCCGTTTTGGATAAAAGACAGGGGATTGCATTGGGCCCACTGGCACATTTCTCTATCTTGTTGCAAGCCAATGTGATTCTGGGATGTGGTAATAGTGAATAGTTTGCTTTTGGACCTTCTGTGGTAGGGCCCTTGTGGACGTTGTTGTCATTCTGTTTTCAAACTTGGGGCACTTTCATGCTTCTCGGTTTGATGTGTAATGGGATTGATGTAATTTAACTAATCTTTTCAGAAAAAAAACAAAAAAAACAAAAAAAAAACAATGTTGGCTTTTAGGAAAACAGTCGTTGAACGCCCTATTGATATCCTTGGTGGGAATAGAATTGGTTTCACAGGTAAGTTTGTTCTATGGGTTATTAATTGTGAGGTTAGGTCAAAATTGTGAGCAGCTTTGTGAGCCTTCCAGTGTCTCAGTTAATATTTTTCGTAAATCATGTTGTATTTTATTTTTTTTTATTTATTTTTTGTTCTTCTCTCTCCCACATGATGTACTCTCTGCACGAACTGATGTTGATACTCTATCATTGACTTTTCTTTTTATTAGCTATAAATTTTCACCAACTTATTCTTCTAGTCTAACGCCACCGCTTGGGAATATTTTATGACATTGTTTTCTAAAAGAATTATGTTCTTAAAATAAGAATCGGAATAAAAATATGGAAATATCATTTATGAACATATAATCATTGTTGGTTTGTTCAAAGGTATAAATTTATTTTTGGGTGGTTGAAATAATTTATTTTTAATTGAAGCATATTGTCACAACAATATATATATATATATATATATATATATATAAAATAAAAAAATACACATATTTATATGTATATATACTTGATTTTAAAATAAATTTTATTTAAATATACACATAATTTAAAAAATAAACTTTTAAATGTATATATATATATTGCTACAAACATACAGCATCACTTTGTAAGAACCATTTAAAATAGTTTGTAAAATCTTCAATAGCCCTTTTAAAACTTTATGGTCTATTAGAATCTTAGAAAATTAGTTATATAGAATTTTAGAACCTTTTATAATCCTTCAGAACATTCTATTAAAAGTTTTATGGAATTTAGATCTCAAAGTATAAATGAGATCTAAATTCGAATCATATCCTACTTGCTAACACAATTTGAGGAGCAATCTATGTATGGTCTTGTTTTTATTCCTTTTAACACTCACTGATATTAATTTAGTTTCTGATTTAAATTTTTTCTTTCTTTTTTTAATCTGAATTCTTGTGTCTTAAAACATAAATACATATGAATAATAAAGAATATATATTATTGCTTTAAAATAATAATTATAGCATAAGATCAAAATAACTTAAATTCAATCTTTAATAATAAAGCTACCTTCATATATAAAGCATTTTATGCATACATGTAAGAAATATGCTTTTTTAATCACATAATCCTAAAATGTATATTCATAAGTACATAAATACATTACATGTATTTTAAAATATGCATATTTGTCTAATTTTTTTGATTTAACAATGAGATCCTAAATATAGATATAAATATTTTTAAAAAGAAAATATATTTAATTAATAATAATTTAAAAAACGTAATTATTTTTATCAATAATATTTTGATTTTATATATAAACATATAATGAATTATTTTACTTATTTAATATAATTTGTTTTATGTAGCTATTTCATTTTTTACTTTTATAAATATATAATTCAAGGGAAATTTTATAAAATATCCTACTTAATAAAAGTATTTTCCAAAATACCTCATGTAGCAATAGTTATTACCAACCTAGTGAAACTTTATTTCTACTCATGTATGAAATAGGGTACTATGAATGGAAATTCATTACTACTTCATAATCGTGAGATGGTACAATTCCTTGCTAGGGGAGAAAGGATGGAGGAGGGGCAAGGGATAAAAATTTTAAAATAAAATTTGGATATTTTAGAGAATACTTTTATTAAGTAGAGAATTTTTAAAAATTCTCTATAATTTAAATATGTCAATTTTTAAAACTTTTATTTAAAGTATTATATTTAAAATAATTAATTTAAAATCTAATAAAATTTATCATTATAAAATTAATAATAAAATAAACATATTTTAAAATTCAATTTTATTTGTATATGTATTTTCATTTCTACATTTAAAAATGGAAAAATTATTAGATATTTTTTAACTTATAATTTATTAAATTAAACATAAGAAAAAAAGATAATTTATTCATATACTATTAAATACCCAAATAGAATATAACTTTTTAAACATTCTATGAATTTCAGTCATTCTTCTAAATTCAAATTAAGCAATTTTGAGTTATACTACAATAAAAAATAACCATATCAAACATATTTTTGAATTACAAAAATTTATTTTTACAAGTAAATATCAATCAAATTTGATATCTAATGTTGCATGACAATCACTAACGATTACATGCATACATATGTTTGTAAATGGAATCTGTATTGAAATTGGGCATTTCTTCTTACAAAATTATGAAATGTATGTATGTCTATAAATTCTCATGCTAAATTTTGTATTTTTCTGAGATCCAAGCCTATATTTTAGATTTGCTATTTTAATTGTTTATTATTGTGTTACATTTTTTTCTCTTACATTTTAAAGATAAGTTTTTCATTCTTATTTACTTGGTAGATGAACTTCCTTGGAGAGATTTAAGATGAATTTGTGAACTGATAATGTTCAAAAAGTCCCTATGAAATATTGTATCTAAATTTGAAAGCATTCAAGTTTATCACGTCAGCTTCTTAAATGTTGATAGGGGCTTCTAAAATTGTTTAACTTTTGAAATCTTAAAAATATAAGGGGTCTTTAGGATAAGCTTAATTGCTAAAAATGTTCTACTTCTAGGTTAATTGTTCTAGTTATTTTATCTTCATATTTTTTATTATTAGAAGATAATAATTTGTTCCAACATCTATAATTAGATTTTAGATAGTTAAAAAAAACTATATAATATGGAGGGATAAAGAGGAGATCATTTATTTTATGTAATTCTATCCCATGAGATTTATGTTTTCTACCCCATGAGATTTATTTTATGTAATCTCATAGGGTAGAAAACATATTAAAAATGATAATACTATATATATAATATAATATATAAATGATTTACACAAATATATGATATTGACAAATGGTTACACTGATACATTACAATCCAATCATAAATTAGATTTTTGACTGCAATAATAACATAATAAAGTAATAGGATTACAAATAATCTTAAAATTTAATAAAATAACTTTTATATATTTAAAATTTTTACAACCACATTATATAAAGTATAAGCTATGTATTTAAAAAACATAATTTGTGAACATGCATTATAATACATACATAAAGTTAATATATATATATATATATATATATATAATAACAACATATATAACTTTATATATTATATATTTATAATACTAATATAATATAGCAAAATTTACTATATTATATTAATATTATAAAAATTTTGCTACATTATATATAATTTTAATATATATATATATATATATATATATAAATAAATTTTTTTAATAAAAGATTTATTATTAATATGGATAGTTTTTTTTAGGTTAATTTTAATATTTATTTCTAGGATTAATTACCAGTATGTTTATAGTTAATTTAAAATATAATTTAAAATATAGCATATATAAATTTTTTAGTTTATTCTATTTTATTTATAACCTCATAGCCTTAAAACTTATTTAGTATGTTATTCAAAAATTACAACTTGTCTTAAGACTAATTAATTTATCATATATATATATATATATATATATATATATTAAAAAATATATTTTAAATATATAATTAAAAAGTACTTATATAAACTACTAAAAATAATAAAAACATATTCTTAATTATTTATAAATTTTTATAAACTTATGAAGTAGTTTTTATATTTCAATTATTAGTTTGTATTAAAAAATTGATAATTATAAAATATTGATCCAATAATATATACATGGACATAAAACATATATTTAAATTATTTTAAAAAAGATAATAATTTTATTAGGTTAAGTTATTACAAATAATAATCTTTATATTATTATGTAATTTTATAAACAAATATATGACATATGCAATGTATAATATCTATAGCTATCAAGGCCACGAATTAAAACAGATGCATAAGTTAGTCAAAACTATGTCAAAAAAAAATGAAAAAATAGAAACAAGGGAATATGTATATTCAAGAAGAAATTGGAATGGCTATTGCCAAAGATTAGAAAATACAAGAGACTCTTGAACTAGACTAGAAGCAAGAAAGGAAATGACAAGAGTGAAGAAAGCTTCACTCTTGTTTCTATATATACTATCTATGTAAGAACTACATGGCGGTGTCGTGGTGAGAGTCTTAGCCCTAAGAAACACTGGGTCTTTTGTGCCTCTTGTTTCTTAAGTGCAAGATGAGATTCATAAAGTTCATAAAACTGAAGAATTTACATAAAAACATACTTTATTAACCCTTGCCATATTCTGCCTTTAAAAACCTGCCTTCAAATTTGCCCATAAATCCTAGGATATCACATCAATTGAAGCAAAATTTGAACAAAAAGTACTTAAGGAAGTAAGGAAGCAAATCCCATAATCCTTTTGATTATAGCTCATGTGGTTAGAGAGAACCATGTTGTCAAAGAAACCCCTCCATGCTGCCTTTGATTCTGGACCCCCTTTGCTTCACACCTTCATTGCTCCTCATTATCAAAACCCCAAGTATTGAAATTTGGTAGGCTTGTTGCTTGCTTTATGTTGTAAACATCCTCCAATTTTTGCTCCAAAACTCCTCTTGGAAATAGAGTTATAGACTCTACCCTTCTCCTTTAATTATGTCTTCTACCAACTCTGGATCCGACTACAAATTTCCTCATAATTCTTTAAACATAACTCCAATAGCAATCAGTTTTTTACACAACTTAATAGACTCATATATCTACAAACCCTAATAAATTTTACTCAAAATGCTACTTTGATCACAAAGATATGCTCCCCCAAACTTCACTGACTTAGAAATAGACCCCTATCACTTTGAAAGAGCATAACATTTTTTTTATAAGATAAATGAGTATCAAACTTACCCTCATCTCTTTCTTAACTTGCTTAGATCACGTCTATCAAATTTCACACTCAAATTCACTCCCTAACTCCATTCATACCCAAAAAAACCCACACACACACTCTGCCCATACAAACCCCAATTCTGCTTTCACTCTATCTCTCTTTTCACCTACATCCGGTTACAATATCTCTCATAACTCTTTGCTCAAAGATCATATTGACTTAAGATTTTGATTCAAAGTAGTAAACTCTATAAGGAACAAAATCCCAACAAATTTTGCCTCTAAAGTCCAAATGGTTCTCAAGAGCCGAGGCCCGAAATTTAGTAAACCTCACTGCCCTAGTCTTAAACACTTGCAACTTTGACGACTCATATCTCCCTTGATACTTAACCAAAAGACATGAAAATTGTTTCTATATGTTTCTTATCTTGTCTACTAAAAACCCACAAAAACATTTGTACTTAAAATCCTTTCTAAGCTTCTTCTACACACAAAAACATATACTGCCTATCAAAAAGAAATCCTATCTCTCCAAAGGAACCCTCCTCTTCTTCTTCACGACCCCCTTCTTGTCCTCCCGGCTTGGTCTTCCTTCTTCCCTTGGTCAAAGAGACACCTCAACCATGTCTTTCCACCTCTTCAATCCTTTTTTTTGGATTAATTTGAAGGAATCTCACTTTTTGAGGTAAATTTCTATTCTACCTTCTTACTACCATTTTTTTTTCTACCAACTTCTCTTCTAATTTCAGCCCACAACACTTAAGTTTAGATCTAAAATAGAAGAGAATAAAGGTAAAGTAGATCTAAGATAAAATAGAAAAAAAATCTAATAAGTAGAAAAAAATAATTAAGATTAGATTAGAGATAAAAGAGAAAGAACTACATCCTTCACTGCCAAGTCAAAGAAGCTTGTGTGGTTAAGTTCTTAGCTACTTTGGAGTTGACGTGGGTTCGAATCCACTTGACTTCGCTGTAGAAATCCTTGGCTTCATGACTTAGTACTGCTAGTGGGAATTTCAGCAGAAAATTAGTAGTTTGGCCTATCTATCATCCCTGAGCTTGTGATAAATATTATAACCTCCAAGATAATGTGGTTATAACCACAACCCTTTCTCCTTTATATCCTCTCTTCTTCTAATCTTAATCTTTTTATTTTAACACATTTCTTTATATCTTTCACACTATGTTTTAATTTACAACGTGACAGCGGCATTCTATAAGACCTCCAATACATGTCCAATTTATAAGACACATGTCCAACTTACAAGATAAGTTTCATACATGTGCGCCATGTACTTAACTTATTCCACAAGCTACCAACATGTGCGACATGTGGCTAGCTTATTCTATAAGCTATCAACATATGTGACACTTGGCTAGCTTGTTTGCCAAATTTCTAGTCTATCAATCACTTATAGACATATATAAAGGTAAATCTGTATTTATGAAGCTTTTAGGAAAGCTTTCGTATTAGATATTATTAAATTAATCTATTTTTATTTACTTCTATCCATCCATATTAACTAGATGATTATTGGAATAAATCATATCTGTGACATTATCCCCCCTTCTAGAAACAAGTTCCAGAAGGAGCGATAATTATATGTTGAGGAAGTCCAAGATGTACCAAATTGTATTTGCCTTATATTCTAATCTTTGCTCCCTTTGAAGGTAATTGATAGGTCTTTTCAATCATCAATAGTGATCCATACTAAGACAAGAGAACTACCTTGTTATTTAATCATTATTGAGGTTTTCATAACTTCTTTAAAAAAAATATTTTGGAATTCCATTATGAATAATTCTTACTTCTAAAAGTATCACCAAATATTAGTAGTCTCTTCCAAGGTTGTGATATCAAACATATTATATTTTTCCATCAATCTAAGGAAGAACATACTATTCTTGAGGATCTTCATCTCTATTACATTGTCTTGAAGGTTGTGATAGTCATAATATCTTATCCAATAAATCAGCAAACAATGGCTCTTAAGCTAAATTTGCAAGTTGTTGATTCTTCATATCTGTTGATATAAACAAATTCAAATAAATAATAGATAGTAATACAAGATAGAATGAAACTTCTTTTAAATCTACTTGGTTGTATAGCAAGGATTTTTTTAATTCTTCATATGGTTTTGATGGATGTCATTGATGAAATGCATTTGCTGATGCATTTACTAGCTTCTTGGATGGCTCCTATGTGCATTCACTAATATTATATCCGCACCAATGTATAAGATATTCTAGTCGATTTTGATGTCGTCTCAAATCCAAGACCTCTTCCACTTCAAATTCTTCATTGTTGTCTACTTCTATAGGAGGCGGTGGCATTTATCTTCTTTCTTATATATCCATTGTCTTATATGGCTCAAAAAATGGCATGTAGAATACAAGATGGATTTTCATAGATTTTAGTAGATGTAATAATAGGCAACTGAATTAATCTATTCACAAATAAAAAATAGTCTAATTCTGATAATCCAACTTGTCACAAGGATGATTAGTCTTAATATTATGACAAAGTAACCATAATTTATTGCCCACATGGAATTGAAGCTGTTCTTTATGATAGATATCTGTATTGATTTTTTATCATTCTTGAGCTTCTTTTAATTGTACCTCAATTGTTGCATGTAGCTTTGACAATTGATTCACCAAATCTTCCGCCATAGGATTATCAGCTATTGAAAAGTTAAAAATATCAAATCGTGGATAATAACAATAATTTTCAAAGAATAGAATTTGTTGAGTAGACAAATGTATTGAATTATTATAAGCAAACTCTACTAATGACAAAAGAGTTGTCCAATCATTTTGATGATGTAACGGACACAGAATACAAAGAGAAAATCTAAGCAAGAATTTCAAAGAGAATTGGCAAGAACTAGATTGATCAGATGAGTACAAGAGCAATACCAGAGAGGTGAGCTAGAGCTCCAAGAGATGTGTTGTCGAGACTGAAGAATTCTTCACCGACCCTATATATACTCTTAAACAAGAAACTTAAGCGACACAACTTAGGAAGCTCTCACTGAAAAACCAACCCATTGTCTGTCTGACACAAAAGCACATAAGAAGAACTACGAACAGAGGCATGGTTTTATCATACAAGAAACTCAATGAACTCCTATTACAAGATAATAATCATCATTATCAGACTTGCTTCTAGAATGTTCTAATTTCTAGAAGGTTCTAAGACTATGTCCCTAACATCACTCCCTCCTTTAGCTTCAAGGTCTCCGAGAAGCAATGTTGTTGTCAGTCAATACCAACGCAAAAAAATAAAGATCTGTCGCATAACGTCTGCTATGAATTCCAATTGTCTTTCACGAGGCAAGTGGTTCATCGGTCCTTGAAGCCAACGGTAGTGGCCCACGCCCTCAACTTCCGACCAAGCATGAACTTCCGTGTCCTCATTGTGGAACTGTCCTGCAAACATACCTTCTGACTGACCATTGTAAGCAGGCTCGACTTCAAATACAATCACCAGCGATCGGTTACTTGGTATCCTCCGTCGTCGTCGTGGTGCAGGTGGTTCTTCATCTCGAGGTCACCTTCGTGAGCTAGTAGGTTGAGATGATATGATTGGCATGGTATCTATCTCTTGGCTATCCATGTCGAAAGACCAAACTATGGCTATCAAAAAAGATCTACTCTATCTTGGAGAAAATAACTACATCAACTATGAATTTTGGTAGTGTTCTCCCCTCCTTTTATGTTACTAGATGAGCAAGCTTCAGAAAGAAGTTATCCTCGAACCGGCTTAGGTTTCTGAGGATATTGTTGATGAAACTCTTGTACCTTTTGCGGCGCATTGGCGAGATTTTTGGCCGGCTCCCATGTTCGCTCATTGATATCGTAGCCTCTCCAATGTACAAAATACTCCAATTTTTCCCATTTACGCCGCAAATCTAGCACCTTTTCTACCTCGTATTTCTCGTGGTTCTCGATTTTGATACTAGGTGGCGAACTTTGCACTCTTCCAAGAAAAGACGATTCTCGATAAATCTCCAACAAAGAAACATGAAAGACTGGATGTACCTTCATAGCAGCTGGTAACCCCAGACAGTACGCCACTGGATTGATTTGCTTCAAGATGACAAATGGTCCCAACCTCTGGTAGTCCAACTTATCACACGGCCGCTTGGTCTTGATATTCCATCGAAGTAGCCATACCTTATCTCCAGTTTTGAAAATAGGTGCTTGATTTTGAAGTTTATCTGCGGATGTCTTATAAGACTCTTGAGCACACTGCAATTGCATCTTTAACATAGTTTGAAGCTCTGATAGCTGCTTCACAAATCTTGTAGCTGCTGGATTGTTATTCGTTGATAGACTTAACAAATCAAGCTTCGGATGGTACTCATAGTTAGAAAAGAATGGTGTTTGTTGAGTTGACGCGTGCAAGGTGTTGTTATATGCAAACTCGGCTAACGATAGATATGCGGCCCAATCATCTTGCTAATAGTTGATGCTGCATCTTAGACATTGTTCCAAAACTTGATTCACCCGTTCTGTTTGGTCGTCAGTTTGAGGATGGAAAGCTGAAGAAAGCTTGATATTCACCTCCAATATTTCAAAAAGAGATCTCTAGAACTTTGATACGAATTGAGTTCCTTGATCCGACACGATATCATCTAGCAGACCATGATATCGATACACATTATCAAGAAAGAGCCTTGCTGTATCTTCACTTGACGATGTCTTCTTGCAAGGGACAAAGTGCGCCATCTTTGTAAGTCGATCTACCAGAACAAAAATGCTGTAGAAAGAATTTGATGGTGGCAAGTCTGTAATAAAGTCCATAGAAACTGAAGACCATGATCGCCGTGGAATTGGCAATGGTTGTAAAAGTCCGTAAGGGCGATGCCGAGGATTTTTAGATCTTGAACAGATGTCGCAAGTGAGGACAAAATCTTTCACATCCTTCCACATTTGGGGCCACCAAAAATCTTGAGAAATAAGTTCCAAGGTCTTGTTGAATCCAAAATGTCCCGCTGTTGGAAAATCGTGACGAGATTGAAGAACTCGGAGCCGTACTGGTCCTTTCGGAATATACAACTGCTCCTCAAAGTATAAAAGATCTCCCTCCACTTTGAACTTGTCATTATTGGCACGTTGCTTGATATCAACTACTATTGAATCTTCAATGGTCGCGGTACATACCTGATTGAGGAAGTCAACATCGATTGGTACAATGGCAACGTGAAGCCGGAATTGCTTTAGCTTCAATAGCGTCGTACACTGTTGGTCGAATGCTGCCTCTCCAGCCTTTGGTGCAAGATACGATCTCCTCGATAATGCGTTAGATAGCCCTTGTTGCTTTCCAGGTCGATAAGTGATAACAAAGTCGAATCTGAATAGCAACATATTCCACCGAGCTTGACGTCGATTCAAAATTCGGGCCGACATGAAATATTCCAAATTCTTGTGATCCGTGTATATGGTTACCAGATGTGCAGCTCCTTCGAGAAAGTGATGCCACTCTTGGAAAGAATCCACTATAGTAAGAAGCTCCTTATCGTGGATCTCATAGTTGATCTCAACAGCAGAGAACTTTCGAGAATAGAATGCAACTGGATGGAGCTTTTCATTAGCACCCATCTGTGAAAGTACGGCTCCCAAAGCAAAATTCAAAGCATCAGTTTCTAAATAAAAGGCCTTTGCAAAATCTGGGTGGACCAAGATCGGAGCCGTTGTAAACGCCATCTTAAGATCTTGAAATGCTTTCTCTACTAGGAGTCCCCATTCGAGCTTGTCCTTATACGTCAACCGAGTGAGTCGAGCAGCAACTTCGGAATAATTCTTAATAAAAATCCAATAGAAGTTAGCAAAACCAAGAAAACATTGTACGTCTCTAACTGTCTTCGGAACCTCCCACAACACGATTGCTTCCACTTTCTTGGGATCTATTTTCAAGCCTTCTGTAGTCGCGATGAATCCCAAAAACTCCATCTCAGTTTGGTGAAATAAGCACTTTTCCAACTTGGTGTAGAGTCCTCGCTCACGTAGTTTTTCAAGGACGAGACGAACATGCTTTTCATGCTCTTTTTCGTTCTTAGAAAATATCAGAATATCATCCAGATAAATGACAACAAAATCGTCAAGATGCTCCCGGAAGATATCATTCATCATGTGTTAAAAAACTACCGGAGCATTGGTAAGACCAAAAGGCATGACATTATACTCGAAATGGCCATACCTTGTACGAAAAGCTGTCTTCCATTCGTCTCCTTTTTTAATTCGTACAAGGTTGTAGGCTCCTCTTAGATCAATTTTTGTAAAGATCCTTGCTCGTCCAAGTTGTTCAAGAAGACCAGATATCAAGGGTAACAGGTAACGATTCTTCTTTGTTACCTTGTTGAGACCTCGATAGTCCACGCACATCCGTAGCGAGCCATCCTTCTTTTTTACAAATAAGATTGGTGCTCCAACTGGTGACTTCGAATGGCGAATGAAGTTCTTGGCTAGATTCTCATCAATGTATTTTCGTAATTCTGCCAACTCCGTCTGCGACAAATTGTAGATTGGGCCAAAAGGGGATTAAGCTCCTTCTTGCAAGTCTATGGCACAATCATATGGTCGGTGCTCCGGTAGCATATCAGCATTCTTCTTTTGAAATACATCTTGAAAATCTTTATATTGCTCCGGTATACTTGTTGTTGAAATCTTCTCTTTGCTGGTTAGAGTCGCATAAATGACAAACGGTGTACCTTCCTTGGACGATCTTACAAATGTTCTTGCTCCAATAAATAAAGGTTTTTTGATTCGGGGTCTTCTAATTGGTTTACTCTTGGAACGTTCTATTAGAAATGTTATCTTTCGTAATCTCTAATCTATAATTGGATTATACTTTTCCAACCAGGAAAGACCAAGAATAATAGGACTTGACGGAGTCTTTATAATGTTGAAGATAATATAACTACTATGGTCCTTAAATGCTATTTCTATAGGTTCTGATTCATGAGTGACACTACCAGACAATAAAGGTCGTCCATCTATGACTTCTACATAAACAGGTTTAGGTTTCCATACTAGAGGGATCTTATGATGTTTAGCATATTCTTCATCTAAGAAACAAGCGGATGCTCCTGAATCTAGTAATGCTAAGGTTTTAAACTTCTGAGGACCAAAAAACAAAGGGATTGTAAAACAAAGGGCAGGTTGGGCAGAGAGGGAGGAACCTGATTGTTGTTGTGATTTTTGACTATCCAGCCGCACCGTTCCTATTGTGGCTGGGCATTTTTGTTTTCTTGAAAAAACATGCCTCTAGTCTTGATAATGCGTCAATTCTGCTTCTTGGGGCAATTTCCAACCTTGTGGCCTTCTTCACCGCAATATAAGCATAGTCCTTCCTCCATGCGCCGCTTCTTCTCTTCTGGAGTGAGGGATTTGGCACGTACCGCATCAATTTGCATGTCGTCCGTCTCGGAATGTGAATTCAAACTGCTTGCTGACATGGTTGAGGCGTGACGAGTCACATGTTGTCTTGAGCGTTGGTCTTGGCGACGCTGAAATAGGCGGTTGTCACACTTCACAACTTGGCTAATGGCTTCGTTGAGCATTCGTGGATCAGGAAGAGATAATAGCAAATCCTTCACATCATCCCTCAAATCCCAATAAAATTGACTCGTCAATGCTTCTTCATCCTAGTTGATGTCACATGCTAATTGTCTGAAGTCTGATGCATAAACTGATGCAGAGCGTGTCCCTTGTCATAGTGATCGAATCTTTGTTGTAGCCCATCGAGCCTTGTCATGCTCGCCAAATGCTTCCGCATACGCTTCCAAAAAAGTTTCGAAGTTGTTCAAAATTGATGATCTCTTCTCGAATAAAGGAGCAAACCATGATAGAGCGTGCCCCGTAAGTAGGGTTCCAACCAGTCCAACACGTGACTCTTCCGTTGGATAGTGTTCGGATTGTAAAATTGTTATTAACCTGATTTGATTGACAAAACCTCAAAACTTGGAGCGTGTACTATCAAACTTATCTGGAAGGCTAACTCAAGGCTCCTTTCGTTGTAGAACTAGTAGTTCTTATCGAATTACAAGCAAAACTATTTCTTCTGGTGCAGAAACTTGAGGTTGATGAATTCTAGATTGTGTTACTCCAGATGCTCCATCATTATGAAGTCTTGCAAACGCTCCTTCAATCTCCGCAGTTCTTTGCGATAACATAGCAAAGGCATTCATAATGGCATCGAACTTGGACTCCGAACTTTCAGTCATACTAATCCCTTGACCTCCAGCCATTCTAAAAGAGAGAAATAATTGATTCTACGAAGAAGAAAATATTGGTTTAGAGGAGGGTACTCCGCAACCTCTAAAACGTCTAAAATCCTTCAAAAAGAGGGATAATCCACTCTCTCCAGGAAGAATAAGACTCCAATATTGTAATGGGAGAGATATCAATTTAGAGGAGGATAATCCGCAACCTCTAAAACACTAGTATACCTTCAAGAAGAGGGATAATCCACACTCTAATAAGAAAGACTAGCTCTAATATCTGAGATGAGAGTAGTCTCGACAAACTGTCACGGACACAGAATACGAAGAGGAAATCTAAACAAGAATTTCAAAAGAGAACTGGCAAGAACTAGATTGATCAAATGAGTACAAGAGCAACACCAGAGAGGTAAACTAGAGCTCTAAGAGATGTGTTGTCGAGACTAAAGAACTCTTCAGCCTTGATTCCTATATATACTTCTAAATAAGAAACTTCTTGAGCGACTTCCAACAACTTAGGAAGCTTCTCAAGCAACTTCTATTAGCTAGGAAACTTTCTCAAGCAACTTCCACTAATTAGAAAGCTTCTCAAGAAACTTCCACTAGCTGCTAATGGAAACTTCTAGAAGGTTCCAGGGACTTGCTTCTAGAATGTTCTAATTTCTAGAAGGTTCTAAGACTATGTCCCTAACAGATATTATAGAGCAAACTTAAATAGACCTATGTAGCAAATTTTTTTATCTAAATTTTAAGGAATCTTCTTTAAATTAAATAGACATTGATGTAATTGAGTAGTGACTATTAAAGATATATACTTTGGAAGTTCATAAAACCTTCTAAAATAATCTATAGATTTCTCAATTAGTGAAAGTCACTTTAGAAGCTTTTTAGTTGGTGAAAGTAGCTCGAGAAGCTTTGTAGTTAGTGGAAAGAGCTCAAGAAGCTTCTAAATTGGTAGAAGCTACTCAAAAAGCTTCTTAATTTGATGGAAGCCACTCAAGAAGCTTCCTAGATAGGTATATATATTGGAGCTGAGGCTGAAGAGTTCTTCAGTCTTGACAATGTTTCTTTTAGAATTCTAATTTATCTTTTTTTGGTATTGTTTGTATACTCATTTAGATAATTAAAGTTCTTATTGGTTTCTTTTTAAAATATCTTTTCACTTCAAATCTCTTGTGTTGTATTCTTATGACTTTGACAATTTGTCAAAATTGCCTTCATTTTAAATATTAGAATTAAATCCTTTTTGTTAGAAAATAAATTATCCCTGTACTTAAAGATATACTAGCACTTTAGAGATTATAGATTATCTTCTTTTAAACTAATATTTTTTTCATCACAATATTAGAGCTTTATTTTTCTTATGAGAAAATAGATCACTCCTCTTTTTAAAAGTCTGAAGGCATTTCAAAGGTTGTAGATTATCCTCTTCTAAATTTATATTATATTCTTATAGATTCATTTTTTTTTCTCTTAGAATAGCTAGAAGTCAAGACATTAATATGATCAAATCTTTTGCATTTAAATTAGACACTATTATAGGCGCTCTTACTATTTTATTTGTTAAGATTGTGGACATTGAAGGAGTTATTGTAAAACTTCATAACGATGTAATATTTGAAATACCACAATCTAGACTATATTCACTTCCAACTTTTGCACTTGAAGATGCAATACTATCTATACTATGCTAAAAAAATCCACTTGCTCAACAATATAAGGAACCTCCAGTTAGTCTTCTGGAAAAATATGATGATACGTATTCAAAGTTTCAAGGATTTGTCAACCAAATTTGATTGATAACGATTCTATAATCTAATACTATCTAATAAAAGAATCACAAGTTGGATTAATTGGCACCTTACTTATGGAACAAGCATTATCATAGTTTGCTTCTTTGCTTGAAAAGAGATCTCTAATTTTAAGCAATTTTAAAGCTTTCATAGAAGCATTTGCAGAAATATTTGGAAAACTTAATAAGACTTATTGAACAACAATCAAGATTCAAGCATTGCGACAAAGAGTGTGCTTTGCATTAATCTATGTATTTGATTTTAAAAAACTAGTACGCAATATCAATTAAGATGAAGAAGCCTTGATGAATCAATTCTATTAGAGATTAAAAGATAATTTGAAGGATTTGTTATTATTGCTTTTGGATCTACAATTGCTCAATGAAACCATCAACTAAGCCATGAAATATGATAATTGACTATTTCAATGTTGTTAAGATCAACATTCATGGACTTCAATAAGACAATATGCAATCCAATATACTCTTGCTATATTCATAAGCATTTTACATTCATATTTATAAGCAGTTTAAATTCACATTTACAAGTAGAAGATATACAACTTGATATAATACATTTTAAACTTCTTAATCAACAAAAAAAGAAATATCAGATGAAAAGAAGTCTATGTTTGTATTGTGACAAAGAAGGCCACAAGGCTCACAATTATTCAAAGAAATAAAATCAATGTATTATCAAAATCAAAAGTATAATTGTTCAAGAAAACAAAGATATTCACCCACAATAGACACCATGCAATTGAATAATTCAACATTGCAAAATTATTTAGATTCTTCTCTTTTTGCTTAGTATACTTGTTGCTTTGTAATTCCTTTGTGTTTTGGTTTTGAAAAGCTTCATGCAATCGCCTTATTAGATTCAAGGGTGTCCACTTGTTTCTTAAATGAGACATTTGCTAAGTTTTATTAAAAAACTTTGATATATAAATCCAAACATGTTCATATAAAAGTAATAGATGGATGATCTTTATCTTTTAGTGGTGTCATCCATAAAACAACGCCTATAGATGTATCATTTAAAAACCATAGCAATCAAATTATATTCAATATTATTAGAACTTCTTCAAATCTTATTATTCTTGGACTTTCTTGGTTGAAAAAATATAATCTATATATAAATTAGAAATTATAAAAAATAATATTTTTTTAGAAATTCCTATAAGAAAAATTTATAAAAAGTCATGAGTTGATAAGCCTTTATTTATTGGAGTAAGGACCTTTATAAGATTGGCCAAAGAAGGTACACCATTTGTTATTTATGCAACTCCAATTAAAGAAGATTCAACTTTATTGAAAATTATTCTAGATAATATAATAAATTTTAAGATATTTTTTTAAAAAATATTGATATATTATCAGAGTATTGACCATACAATTGTGTCATAAATCTTCAAGAAAGAATGCAACCATCTTTTGGCCCAATTTATAACCTTTTTCAAAATGAACTTTCAATATTAAAAGATTAAATTGATGAAAACCTTACAAAGAATTTCATCAGACATTCAAAATCTCCTATAGGTGCACTTATATTTTTTATAAAGAAAAAAGATATTTCTTTGCATATATGTATTAATTATCAAAGATTGAATAAAATAATAATAATAAATTATTATCTACTATTATTAATTTCAAGATTTTTAGAACAACTAGACTAAGCCAAGATCTATATTAAGATAGATCTTTTTAGAGCATAAAATTTGGTATGGATCAAGAAAAGAGACAAATGAAAGACCGCATTTTGGACAAGGTGTGAATATTTTGAATATAATATCATAATCTTTGGATTAATAAATACATCTACTATCTTTTAGTAGAAGAATTCTTTAAACAAGTGGTACGAGCAGCAAATAAACTTGTTTATGAATCTCATGATTTATTTAAAAAAACATGGTTCTTGAATGGATTATATGAAGAGGTAGGAAAATATGTAGCTTTGTTACCAACACACATACTAGAAGAAGCTTTACGGTCAACCAGGAAAATAGAACTTAATATACATAGAAAAGAAAAATTTTATGATTTAGATTCTGAAAATTTGAGTGATGATTCAAAAGATGAAAAGAAGAAGAGGGTGAAAAAAAAGATTAAAAAAATAACCAAAGATGATCTTAAAGAATTAAAAGAAGAATTAGCTCAGTTAATAACTGGATCCAAAAAAAGTTGGACTAGAATAATCTACCAAAAGTGCAATAATGAAGGACATTTTTCCATAGAATGTCATTTGAAATTTTACACCATTTACAATATCCATACTCATCAAACTAATGAATGTACTTACAATTGACGGTATCAAGATAGAGGGTTAGAAGTGAATCAAATACAACCACAATTGAATAACATACAAAAAAAAGAAATTCATAGAAGAAATCTACCTATAAATCAAGAGACAAAGACTTGTGTATTACCAATACTATAGGAGAGAAGAACCACCAATAAAATAATTACTATAGGAGAAAAAAACCACCAAGAAATAATTATTATAGGAGGGAAGAAAGATATCCTTATAGAGAAAATAAATCAAACTACTGTGAACATAAAATAAGGCCAGGACATGAAAGAAGATATGAAAGAAGAAGCTATGGAAATTCATCAAAAAGAAATTATAAAAATCAAGCTCAACAAAGAAATATTTTTGAATGTTATTATTGCCATCAAAGTGGCCATATTAAGATGGATTGTCAATTGTGGTTAAAGCATCAAATAGAAACTAAAGAAGAGGAAGGAAAGCGTATTGTAGCAGCAAATGTAATAACTCCAAAAGTGTGTGTGTTAACTAGAGCTCAAAGACAAAAGATTGAGATTGAAGAAGAAAATTCAAGTAATAACAGTAGTGATGAAAGAAATGAATACAAGGCCATAGAACAACTTGAGCTGATTAATTCAAATGAAGTAAGAAAAAAAAAGTCCGAAGAATGGAAAAAAGAGAGAAAGGTACACCAAGATGTAACCAAAGACATAAGAAAGCTGCAATAAGAGTTTCGAGAAGATCTAATAGCAGAGGCAAGAAAATCAAATATAAACATTAGTGAGCAATCAGTATATGATACTAAACAAAGGAATGATAGAAAAGTGGTGGAAAATGAAATAACAAAAGCTAAAAAAGTTGAGAAGATTATAGGAGATGTATTCCAACAAACAAAAGCAAACATTACTATAGGCCAACTATTATAATTAGTCCCATATTGCAAAAGAAAAGTTATGGAAGCCTTTCTTCTAGAATACATACCAAAATCAAAGATACTAAAAAAATTTCAAATAGAGAATCAAAATTATGATATGACAATATCCATTATTATGATCAGAGTAAAACACTGCACCATATACAATGTATTGTTAGATAGAGGATCTGATGTGAATATCATCAGAGATGAGTTATGTAGAAAATTAAGCTTCAATCAGATTGAATCAGCTCTATTTACAATCAAGATGGCAGATTAATAAAAAGTGGCACCACACGGTATTATTCGCAATTTACAAATAGAAGTCAGAGGATTTTCCTATAATATTGCAGTAACATTTATCAAATTAAAACAAAAGTCTCAAAGTTATTCTATGATATTAGAACGACCATGGCTTAAACAAGCAAAGTCTAGATAGGACTGGACTCATGATACTTTAATAATTTTTTTCAAAAATAAAGAAAAAAAGATTAGTATCCGAAAAATTCCATGTCCTTCACCATCAAAACGACTTATACAATTGAAGTGTTATAATTAGGAGGAAGGATTGACTAATATAGAAGAACAAGTAGTATATCAAGTTGTACCTTTACTACATCTTATAGCTGATATTGAATTAACAAGACTGAAAGAAATGTTTAGTTATGACTGTAATTTGGTTGAACCAATGGCATAGAAAAATAAAGAATTAAAAAAGCAATTGGGAGTAAAACAAAAGAAGCAAGAACCACCAAATAACTCAGAAGGACAGATGATTAAATATCCAAAATATTTTTACAAAGCCAAAGAGGGTACAATAAAATTAGATACAACTCTAGCTATAGAAGTAGTTAAAGGCAAAGCCATTACTAGTTGGACTATCAGTGAAGAAGAAAAAATTGACAAAGTAAATTTAGGTTTTGACGATCAACCAAAGAAAGTTAAAATAAGAAAACAAATCAATGAGAAATTCAAGCAAAAGCTAATAAAATTACTATAAGAATACAAAGATACTTTTGCATGGAGCTATGAAGACTTAAAAGGTGTACTAGCACATATCTGTGAATATCGAATCGAGTTAGAATTAAATGCATGACCAATTAAATAAGCAAGATATTGAATAAATCTAGCATATGCCATCAAAGTCAAAGAAGAGATTGATAAATTACTTAAGACGGGATTCATCTTTCTTATAGATCAAAGCAAGTGGTTGTCACCAATAGAAATTATATCTAAAAAGAATGGAAAATTACGATTATGCGTTGACTATAGAAAGTTAAATGGAGTAACAAAAATTGACCTTTTTCCATTACCATTCACAGATGTTGTCTTTGAAACAGTAGCTGATCATGAACTCTATTCAATATTAGATGGATTTAGTGGATACAACCAAATTCTAATGGCTATATAAGATCAACTCAAAACTTGTTTTATCACTAAATGGGGACCATTTGCATATCGAGTAATGCCATTTGGATTAAAAAATATACGTGCAATCTTCCAGAGGGTAGTTATGCATATATTTATAAAATACCCGAACGACTTTATGCAAGTTTTTCTTGATGACTTCACTATATATGGAATGAATATTTAACACTTGGAATATTTGAGAAAATGTCTCCAAAAATGTAGAGAATATAGAATCAGTCTCAATCCGGAAAAATATACTTTTGCAGTAACTTCAAGTACTCTCTTAGGTCATATTGTTTGTAAGGAAGGATTATTATTAGATCCAGCAAAGATTTGAACTATAGTTGTTTTACCACCTCCAAAGAATCTCAAAGAAATACGTGAATTTATGGGTTCTACTAGTTATCATAGAAGATTTGTACAAAATTTTGCAAACGTTTTTCAACCATTATCAAACCTGACCAAATCCAATATCAAGTATAATTGGACAAATGAATGTCAGTAAGCATTTCACTTACTAAAAGAAAAATTAATAACTACACCAATATTGATTACACTACAATGGAACAAGCCTTTCTATATACATTGTGATGCTTCCAATAATGTAATAAGAAGTATATTAACTCAAAATATTATTGGAAATTTAGACTCACCTATTTATTATCCTAATCGATTACTTAATCAAACAAGGAAAAATTACAATATCATAGAAAGAGAAGTATTAGCAATAGTATACTCAATACAAAAGTTTAGACATTACTTGTTAGCAAATCACTTCATTTTCTATATAAATCATCAAGTACTATTATACCTTATCAACAGACCAATAATCTCAAGAAGAATAGCGAGATGGATGTTACTACTTCAAGAATATGAATTTAAAATTGTACACAAACCAAGATGATAGCATGTTATGGCAGATCACTTATCAAAAATAACTACAAAGGAAGCACCAACTCGAGTAGAAGATCATCTTCTAGACACAAATTTATTTATGATACAAGTTGATCCCACATTTGTTCAAGAACCAAAATCATTTTTTTATTGGCGAACACCATTAATTGATTTTTTTAAAAATAATAGACTTACTACTATTACTTTGATCAATATTAAAAGACAAGTAGCAATTAGAAGCCAATTTTACTATCTTGACAAAACAAAAAGACTAATTAAAACTTGTTTGGATGGAATTGAACAAGTATGTTTAGCAGGTCCCATTACTAAAGCAATTAAAGCTGAAGCTCATGAAGGACTTGCAAGAGGACACTTTTTTGCTACAATAACATTACATAAGATTCTTACAGCTTTATTCTAGTAGCTAACACTAAGAAAAGATGTTTATAATTATTGTAAACAATGTGATATATATCAATGAACAATAGCCAAACTAGATAAACAAAAAAATCCTTTACATCCAATTTTATCTTTGGAAGTATTTCAATGATAGAGAATAGATTTTATAGAATCTATTGATCCAATAGCCAATTTCACAAAAAATAGATATATCATCACAACAAGAGATTATACGACTAAATAGATAGAAGCACAAGCATTAAAAGACAATACCGCCAAATCCATAGTCCGATTTCTATATGAAGAAATTATAACTTGCTATGGATGTCCAATAGAGTTAATTAGTGACCACGGGATACATTTTATCAATGAGACAATTTAATTACTAACCATAGAATTTATGATAATCCATCAAAAATCTACCACTTATTATCCTCAAGGAAATATACAAGCAGAATCTACAAACAAAGTTCTTAAGGCAATATTAATCAAAATAGTTAATACAAATCAAACAAATTGGAATACTAAATTTTATCCTATATTATGGGCATATTGTACAATATATAAAATAACTATAAAATATACACTTTTCTCTTTAATTTTTGGAATTGAAGTCTTATTACCTATGAAATATTTGGCAAAGATAAAAAGGTCCGCTATAATAAGGCATATGCAAGCTATCATGGAAAACCACTTACATCAGATTCAATAAATGGACTTAAAAAGAATTGAAGCTGAAGAAAATATAGTTTGAGCTCAACTACAAAGAAAGTTTTGACATGACCATATATATCAAACCAAATCTTTTAAGAATTGTCTTAAGACAGAAGTACCTAATATTAAATCTAATTTGGAAAAATATCAGATTTGGAGAGATATATTACAGCAAGAATATCAAGATATTCCTATTAAAATTAATAAGTATATAGAAGATGAATTAGTTTTGTAGTTGAAAACAATATCTAAAAGTAAAAGAAAAAAATTTCAATACAAATGGATAGAATCTTATGTGGTGAATTCAATATACTCAAACGAAATAATAGACTTACTACTATCAAATGACATAACTATAAGAGTAAATATTAATAAGCTTAAACCGTATTACAAATCAAAAGGATCAAAAATTTATTCATGATTCATGAATATCAAATAAAGATGTAAAAACTTATCTGATATTAAAAAAAAAAAAAAAAAAAAAATCAAAAAAAACTTTTGAAATAATCAAGAACAAAAAATTTATGTATTATTAAATTTCCAATGCATATCTACATTCAAATCAATCAATTATAAAATTAAATATATTGCTATATATATCAAATTAAATTAAATTAAATTAAAATATTAAAAATATTAAAAATATATATAATTTTCAACCAAATATCATAACTTGATGTCATAGCAGCAACCACATTAAAAGATTACCTCCATAGTAAGTTGTCTAAGGTGTATCACTACCTTAGAAATACAACCAAGGTTGGCCACACCTGCAATATGTGTATTGTATTGCCGCTGCGGATAGAGAGTACAGAAATCAAATAGGATAATCACCTAGAATAGAACAGCGGGATGTTCATCTAGCAAGCTAGCATCCAGTCCTATAGGATGGTACTACCACGAGCCATAATAATTGCGCTCAAGTTGGAGAGCCCTATCTTATCGTCCGGGGTGGAAGTCTTGTCTGTGATAGAGAAGACAGATTAAAAAAAAGAATAGATCTTCTTCAAGTACTAGTTGGTATAAAAAAATCAAGATGTACAGCATATTCGAATGACATCAAATATTCAAGATTAACAAACTATAAACCACCTAGAAAGATGGCATGTCAAATAAAATGATGATTAAGTAGTAGAAGCTAAGAATAGAATATTGACAGGTAGCACGTATAGAAACCAACGCAATCAGCAGTCAGCAAACTATGCTAATCAAGATCAAGCATCACGAGTACATTCACCACTATCAAAGAATCTGCAATACCACCATCGGCGTTAATCCAATGTAGCGAATATCAACAGTGACTCAACCCGAGAAATTTTTTTTGATTATGAGCCATGACTTTGAAGATGATATAGCTGCCTTTCTGATCATCAGTACATTGGAGAGAAATCAATGCTAAGATTGCACGATGATCACTTGCTCTTTCAACAGTGGCAATGTTTTGTTCACCTCAATTATGAATTGAATGACTATACTACTCTGCCACCGTCACCACCTAGAGCAACTACACCACAGAGCCGAGATGCAAGCAGCAAATGTAACAATCTACACCTCTAATCCAAACTCAGAAAATATATCAACTTTTGTACTAATAACTACCTGATATACAATGTCGAATGAGGTGGCTGCTTATATCCATCACCAAATGACTACCATGTCAATCAACATCCACGTGCCAAGTCAAACGACAACCGTATTAATCGACATCCGTACACCAAGCCACACAACAACTACGTTTTGGCCGCGACTCTTTTCAATAAATATGATCCATAAATAATACAACACCCACTATGATTGTCAACAAAGAAATTACGGATAAAAGTACCGCAAAAATAAATAAATAAATAATTTATATATATATATATATAATAATTAAAATTAAAATTAAAATTATTAAAATAAATTTAAATTCAAAAATTAAATTTTATTAAAAATTAAAAATAATAATAATAACAATTCATTAATAATAAATTTTTGAATTAAAAAAAAAAAAAAAAAAAAAAAAAAAAAAAAAAATTGCTATAATACAAAATATTCTTTAATTCTTACCACTAAAAGGATAATCAGGTGGAACCGATTAATTTTGAAAAAGAGGAAATATTAATATTGGATTATATATTAACTTCTTAATTTTTTTATTTATCTTTAATATATAAAAGATCATTATTAAAATAAAGAATGATCAACAAAAGACCTAGTGTAAATAGATTAGAAAAGAAGAACTTAAAAATACTTAGTGTGAACAAGGGGTTGGTTAGCTGCCCTTGTATTTAAGATGTGCTTAATTAGACAAGGCAGTTAAGCCGCCTTAGGAAGTTAAGAAAAAGATAGTTTTACTAAGATCAAATAATAAGAAAAGAAATTTATCATAAAATAGCTATAAATAGCTAATATTTTATTTTATAAAAGAGAAGAAAAAATATAAAAAGATATATAATTATTAGCATACAATCTTTTAGGCATGAATAATTTTAGCTTTAGATTATAGGACAACTCAATAGTAGAATAGATTCATGGAGATTTTTTAATTTTTCTTTAAAAACTTAGATATCAACATTTATGAATTGATGTTAATATGAATACAGGGATAGATCCTATACAGAGACATAAAAGGAATATCTGACACTTCTTAGAGTATAAAAAGTGAGGTGTTGAGCATTCTATATGGAAACTAATGCTTTGGATTTTATACTAGAAGTTATACTTTTACAAATAGGCATAGACAATAAATTCCATCCTATTGTATTTTATTTTTAAAAATTTTCTATTATCAAAATTAATTATAAAATTCATAAGAAGAATCTTTATTACTGTGGATTCTTTGGTCCTTGATATTAACTATCGTCTCAATAAAAATGTTAATAAGTTTAAGTTTAAGGAAGACCTCTTATATTTTAAAAAACATTTATATATTCTAAAAGGACCAATACAACTACGTATTCGTCAGTCTTGCTATGACTTTCCAACTACAATTCACTTTGGATTTAATAAGATCTTAGAACTTATTTTTTGAGATTTTTAGTAGCATCAAATATAGAAGATTGTGAAGGATTTCATGCTTACTTGTGACATTTGTTTAAGGTCCAAGAATCCTCAATATTACTCTTATAGACTCTTACAGCCCTTGTCTATTCTAAAACAGTCATGGTCTTTTATCTTGATGGATTTCATTATAGATCTACTATCATCTAATTCATTAGACAACATCTTTTTGATGGTTGATCAACTCACAAAGATGATTTATTTTATTTCTTATAAGAAGATTATTTTTAGTAAAAAAATGAGAAGGCTCTTTCTTAATAATATATAAATCAATATCATGGCCTACTAAATGATATCATATCCAATCAAAGACCTCAATTCATATCTAAGTTTTAGAGATGTTTCTTTGAAATATTAAAGGTAGATATTAAACTTTCTTTGGCTTTTTATCCTCAAACTAATGGCCAAATAGAATGAATCAATCAAATTTTAAAGCAATATTTGTAATATAATATTAACTATTGTCACAAACATAAGATTTATTCTAATAATTATCTAGTTAGTATAGATAGATAGAAGTAGGTAGAAAAAAATTAATTTGATAATATTCTAGAGAAAAGCTTTTTAGAATCTTTATAGATACATTTTCACCTTTATAAATCGCAATAAGTAATTGATAGGCTAGAAACTTGGCCAACAACTTAGCCATGTAGTGCACATGTTGGTAGCTTGTGGAACAAGCTAAATACATGGTGCACATATGTTAACTTATCTTACAAGTTTAATATATGTCTTATAAATTACACATGTGTTGGAAGTCCTATAGAATATTGCCACATAATTTTTAGGTAGATAGTATATATAGAGACAAGAGTGAAGCCTTCTTTAGTCTTATCAACGCCTTTCTTGTTCTTAGTCTTATTTCAAGAGTCTCTAGTCTTCTTATATTTTGTAATAACTATTCTAATTTTAATAGTATTCCATCTTTGAGTGATTTTGAATAATGTAAGAGTATATTTTATTCTTTTATAATTCATGTCCTTGTCCTTAACAATTTGACAAGAGTGAAGATTCATTATTCTTGTTTTGTATTTAAGAAGTGAATGGATTATCTCACTTCTATTATTACATTTGAAGATTGCGGATTATCCATCTTTAAACTAATATTCTTTATTTTCTAACCTTGATTTTTTCTTTAAAAGAAAAAGGATCACTTCTCTTTATAGAGATTTTTATTTGATATTAGAGGTTGTAAATTATCCTCTTCTAATTTTAATTGTGGAGTTATTAAGATAGAAGGAAAGATCATAGATGCTATACTTAACAGAAGTGAGAATAAATTTGCAACTATCATAAATCTTCAGGAACTTGTCAACATTCTTAGGATGGAAATTTCATGAATCACTAATACCAATTATAAAGGTACTATTCCTACATCTATAAAAGAAGTCCACAACCTATACCAAGAAATTATACAGTTAAGGAAAGCAAGTAAAGTAGCCTCAAAAGCAAATCCAAGAAGCCTTACTTCTATAAGCATGAAAGAGGTAAAACTTAATATGTTTGAGAAGTTTAATGGAATAAGATTAAAATTTTGAGGATTTTTGCAACTAATCAAGCTATATATAAGATTGCATCATTTCCAATATCCTAATGGATTTATTCAAGTTGAATTCATAGATGCACTTCTATCTGGAAGTGTTCTTTTTTGATTTGCATTTTTGATAGAAAAAGATTCATAACTTTTTTATAATTTGAATTTATTCCTCAAAGAATGTGTTCTTCATTCTTCCTCAAAGAATGTGTTCTTCATGATTCTTGTTGTAAAGATAAGTATTCTTTCTTGATTTGCATTTACCTTTTTTTAGTCACTTTCTCCAAATGTGGTAGAAAAGACCAAGCTCTTATCTTTACAACAAGAATCATGATTAGCTATAATATATGCTATAAAATTCTAAAATCTTAATCTCTCCTTAGATCTCTCACCTTGTTTTATAATAAATATGTTTTTAGGACCTAAAAATTATAAAATCTTTACTTTATTAGATTCAGGAGCCTCAACTTATTTCATAGACAAAGACTTTGTCAAAAAACAAAAAATATTTCTAGTCAAGAGAACTAAATTCATACACGTAGAAGTCATAGATGGTTGTTTGTTATCTTCTAGAGATGTTATCCATGAGACTATTCTTTTAAATATAGTAATTAAGAGATATAATAGCATAATAATATTTAATATGATTAGATCTTCTTTCAATCCAATTATTTTAGGATTATTGTAGTTAAAAAAGTATAATCCTCAAATAGATTAAACTTCTTGTAACCTTGACTTTTCTTGTAGTTTAATCCAAAAATCCATTCATTAAATAAATATATATAATTTTAATACATCCAAATCCTTATCGATAGGTGTAGAAGCTTTCATACATATGACAAAAGAAGAATCATCTTTTGCTATATATGCCACACCTATTTTGGATGCTGAAAAGACTACAAGTGGTATTCTTAGCCAGTATCAAGACTTTCAAGATATTTTTGAGAAGAAGAACGTAGATATTTTTTCAAAACATTGACCTTATGATTGTTCAATTGATCTTCAAGAAATTCAATTAATAAAAATTTACATATGTCTTAATAACTAAATTGATAATAAACACATCAACCTTGAAGAAGATCAAACTTACCAAAAAGAAGAAAAATCTATAAATTTGCTTGGATATCGACCGGCCTCCTTCTCCAATCTTGATGCTAATATTCCATTGCCTAAATCTCCTATTCTCACCATTCAATTGCTTTTAAATTTTACATGTGAGTAGGAAATTAAATCTTCTATCTACAAACACAAATTTTACTCAAATTCAATTGTTAGATTGCTCAAAATCTGCAAAATCCTAACTAACCTTTAAAATCCAATTTCCAAGATCTTAATCCACTTAGACCTCAATTAATTACAATTAAATAATTAGATTAAGCTCAAAATTGTAGCACACATTGATAAAAATAATACCAACTAACTTACAAAATTTTAACTATAGATCTGCTATAAGACTTCTATAATTGTCCAAAGAAAAAATCCTATTTTATTTCACAAAACAATCCCAACTTGCAAAGCTCTTACAAAGTTAATTTTGATCCAAATCACTCCAAATCAAATCCTATGTAAAACCTTTCAAGTCTGCTTTCTAAACTTGCTCTTTGATCTACCAAAAAGCCCTTCATCTACCATAGGCACACTGTTTTGTGCCTCAGGGTCTGATTTTGACCCAAGTTCATAATCGGCCTTCTCTAGATATCAACTCTTAGAAATTTGTGGTAAATTTTTTTAAAACCTATTTTCAACTCTTTTCTAAAGATGCCTATATTTTTTATTTTTCTAATCTATTTTTTTTTTGCCTTATTTATAGTCATACAAAACAATTAGAAGTCACTTCTATAAAAGGTAATATTAACACCTTTTGATTTTTTTTCTACCTCCTTCTCTATTATTTATTTTTCTAAGATAATTTTCTCAAATATTTTCATTTTTTATAATATAACCACTCCTTTCTTCTTTCACCTAATAGTCATATTACTACATAATACTATATATACTGATCAAAAATTCCTTATCATCAACCTTACAGACTTTTTCAACCATTACCTGTATCAAAAAAACCTTGATCTTTTGTTTCTATAGATTTTCAAAATTTAAATTCATATGACTCTATATTTGTGATTATAGATTTTTTCACCAAGATGGCTCATTTTGTATCATGTACAAAATCTATCATAGGTGAAGAAATAGTTAAACTCTTTTTTAATAATATCTATTGCTATCATAGATTACCAAAGGATATTATATCAAATAGAGGGATGCAATTTGTATCAATATTTTGGAGGATCCTTTTCAAAATATTGAAGGTAGATATAAAACTATCTTTAGTTTTTGACCTTCAAACTGATAGACAAATAGAACATGTAAATCAAGTTTTGGAATTTTATTTAAGATGTACTATCAACTATCATCAAGATGATTAGACAATCCTTTTGCCATTGGCAAAATTTGCTTATAATAATTCAGTACATTCTTCTACTCAATAAATTCTATTCTTTGTCAATTATGATTATCATCCACAACTTGATACTTTTGACTTTTTAAAAGTTGATAATCTTGCAGTAGAAGATTTTACAAATCAATTTTTAGAGCTACATGCAACTATGAAGGCACAATTAAAAAAAGCTCAAGAACAACAAAAGATCAATATAGATATCTATCATAAGGAACAGCTTCAATTTCATATAGGAAATAAGATATGATTATTTTATTATAATATCAAAAATAATTATCTTTGTGACAAGCTAGATTATTATACATTTGAATTATTTCTAATTTGTGAACAGATTAATTTAATTGTCTATCGATTATACCTCCTGAAATCTATAAAGATCCATCATGTATTCCATGTGTCAGTGTTTAAGCTATATAAGATAGTAGATATACAAGAAAGAAGACAAATGCTACTACCTCCTATAAAAATACATAACAATGATAAATTTGAGATAGAAGAGGTCTTAGATTCAAAAAGGTGTCAAAATCGGTTAAAATATCTTGTACATTGGCATCGATATAATATTAGTAAATACACATAGGAATCATCTAAGAATCTAACAAATGCATCAATAAAAGTCAATATGTGTCATTAACAACATCCATCAAAATCACAATGAAGAGTCAAAAAAATCTTTATTATAAAGTCAAATAGGTTCAAAAGAGGTTTCATTCTATCTTGTATTATTGTCTATTATTTCTTTGAATTTATTCATATCAAAAGAAATAGAGAATCAACAACCTGCAAATTCAGTTCAAGAGCCATCATTTGTTAATTTATTGGACAAGATATTACAACTATCACAACTTTCAAGACAATGAAATAGAAATTAAGATCCTCAAGAACAACATGTTCTTACTCAGATTGATGGCAAGATATAATGTATTTGATATCACAACCTTGTAAAAGAATCTCGATATTTGATGATACTTTTAAAGGTATGAATTATTTTTGATGGTATTTCAAATATTTTCTTTGAAATAAGTTATAAAGGCCTCAACAATAATCAAATAATAAGATGCTCATCTTGCCCTAGTATAGGATACTATAGATGGCTAAGAGGACCTATCAGCTATCTTCAAAGGGAGCAAAGATCAAAGTATGTAGCAAATATAATTCACCACATCTTAGACTTTCTTAATACATAATCACCGCTTCTTATGGAACTCGTCTTTAAAAGGGGGGATAACATCACATTCATAAGATTTACTCTAATAACATCACATTCATAAGATTTACTCTAATAACTATGTAATTAATATGAATAGATAGAAGTAGGTAGAAGAAGGTTAATTTGATAATATTCTAGAGAGAAGCTTCCTAAAAGCTTTATAGACATAGTTTCATCTTTATAGTTGGCTATAGGTGATTAGTAGACTAAAAACTTAGCCAACAAGTTAGCCATGTATCACACATGTTAGTAGCTTGCAAAATAAGCTAAATATGTGGCGCACATATGGAAAACTTGTCTTGCAAGTTTAACACGTATCTTGTAAATTAGACACATGTTAGATGTCTTATAAAATGCCACCACATAGTTTTTAGATAGATAGTATATATAGAGACAAGAGTGAAGCCTTCTTCATTCTTGTCAATGCCTTTTTTATTCTTAGTCTTGTTTCAAGAATTATAAGAGATTATTGATAGTAGAATAAAATTCTAGATGATTTTGCAAGCCTTCTAGAAATGATTTAGAATCAATTCATATTTAAAAATTTAGGAATTAAGCAAGTTATACACTTTAAACAACAACTAGATGGTTTCTAGAAAGTAATACAAGGAGTGGCTATTTCAAAATTAATCATTGTTGATTCTTACTACTTTTAAATGGAATTTTTGCATGTTCTTTATATAAGACAAAATTTAAGAGATACGTATAAAAACTTCAATCACAAAAATAGTAATACTTATAAAATTGTTAAATGTGTATTTGGATGATTGAAGGAAATATGACACATTTTAAAAGAACCAATAATAAATTAAGAAGTATTATTTGTGCCAAAGTTAATATATTTGTGCTATATTTTATATAATATCATATTAAATCACTTAAATATTATTGAAAGTAATATAATTCTTTTAGAGCATAATAACAAAGATAAATAATTAATAAAATTTTGTAGAATTATTAATAGTGAAGCATAAGCTATTCATGCAATAATTTTGGAACATTTAATATTTGCAAAAGCTAGATAAGGTAGGATTTAGAAATTAATCATATTTATATTTAAGATACAAGTAATTTAAAAATAATATAAAGATATGCTCAATTATAGATCCTTGATGTAATTGACTATAACTAATTGATATTAAATTTGAATTTCAAAGATTTTTATGTATAATTCTATAAATTTTTTTAAAAAATATACATAGTAATTTTAAAATCTATTTCAATCAATACAATACATATTAAAAAAAATTTAAAAATAATACCATAAATATCATATTTTTCTCTTGTAATATTATAAATATTAAATTATAATCCAAAACCACAATATATATAAATATTATAAATTAAAAATATAAAATAAAAAAATATTCATACTACATATATAATAATGTTTAGAAAACCAAGTAATTAGCACAATAGACTAAATAATCATGATTTATAATACTTAAATTGTCATGATTATAAAATATAAAACTTTAAAAAGAATATAAATATCTATGAACCTCAATTATCATCTATTATGAGACAATAACATAGAAGCTATATATTAATGCATCATTAAAAAAAACTAGTATATCAAAATAATAAAAAATAAAATATCTTGAAGGATTTGAACTATTGTATTATCAAATAATAAAATATAAATTTCTAGTCTCTTTACAAAGAATTAGTGTTGATATCTAAAGTTATTCCAATCAAATTTAAAATAGCATCAAAGCTAATCATGGAGTCTTTTATATTTTGTGCTAATTTTTAAGCAGCCTTTAGTTTTTGTGAATTTAAATCTATAATTCCCTTATATTGCTTTTTATAAATTAAAGCATATCTTTATGCCAAGTTCTTCTTTCTTCTTCTTCTTCTTCTTCTTTTTTTTTTTTTTTTTTTTTTCTATCTATTAAAGCAACAATCAATGTATCTCTATTATTTTGTATAATTTTTTTTTACTAATTCTCCAAGGTAAGGTTTATATTAACAATTTTTTCTATGGTAGATGCATCTACCTTAGTACAAGCATTAAAATCTATTGTTAACACATATAAGTAAGATGGACTTGTAAGTATTACAAAGATATAATATTCAATTATTTTAAATTATTACAATTTATATAAGTCTCATGATACTTAATTTATTTAAATTTTTATTAATAGTATATTCTAAAAATAAATAAGAATATAATGATTGCAAAATATAGTTACTAATGTCTTTGTAAATTTATAGCAATTGTATTAAGTTTTTTTTTTTTTCTAAACTCAACATCTTTAAATCAAGTAGTCATTGACCCAAGTAATCAAACACTTTAGAAACAAGAATTTGTTTTGTCTTTGAAGCACTATTCTTCTCTTTTTTTGCATTTGTCAATACAGAGATTTTTTATTATATATATATATATATATATATATATATATATATTTATAATATTTTATAATATTTTTATAATATTTATAAAAAAAAATTATTTGATTTTAATAAAATTTATTAATTTAAATATTTTAAATTTATTCTTATAAATTATATATTATAAAAATTTTAAAATCAATAATATAATTTTAATATAATTGAAGATACAATAATTAACCAAATTAACAAATAAGATGTAAAGTAGTTATTTTAGTTTTTAAAAATGACATATTTTTATATATCTATTTTTAGTTTAGAATTATAAACTTTTGAAATTAGATTTCTATTGAAAATTGCCTCTATGTTTGTTGATAATTATAAATTTTTAAAACATAAAACAAAAAATTAGTATTGAAATTGCTTATCCAACTCCAAAATATGGAATTGATTTTTTATAATTTACTATGCAGATTTTTAATTTATTCAACAAAATCATGTAGATGTAAAATTCAAACAACAATCATTTATGTGCATTATATCAATGAAACAAATAAAAATAATAGAATTATCCACAACTTTATTTTGTGGATTTATTCATATAAAAAATTTAATATAAACACTTGTATAAAAATTATTATTATAATATATGTTTATATTGTACAAATAAATAGAAGAAAATAGAATATGTAGAAACATGTTAGGTAGATAATATCTTCTTTAAGAAACTTTAAGGAAGTTTTTTAGATGCAAATTAGATATTTAGATATCTATAGATATGCCACATGGTTATTTAAACTTATTCTATAAGTTTTCTACTTTTAAAAAGTTGCATTGGAACAACTTACGACTTGATGTTTGGGCCACAAGTATTGTGCTCTTTAGGAAATGTCTACAAGACCTTTTTGGTAGTTAAAATATATAGAGGAAAGAGTAATGATATCTTCAATCTTATCAATATATTTTTGTATTTTAATCTTGGTTTAAGACATTTAATTTCTAAGTATTTAGCAAAAGCTATTCTAGTTCTTTTTTTATCTTATGAATATCTCTTCTTAGCTTACTTTCTTTCTTCTTTGTAATACATAAGTATATTGTCTTTTCAAAGTTTTGTCTAAATTCATATCCTTGAATTCATCTAGATTGTATTCTTCCTAATTCAACTTGTATATAATACAAGTTATTCATTACTATTCTAAAAAGATCTATTACTAGATTGACCTTAAGAACATTAGGACTCTCTTTTCTAAATATCTTCTTTAATAACATTATTGACATCATTGAAATCAACAAAAATAAATACCAAACTAATAATTTGGTTTGTTATATGATAAAATTAAGACCTCCTATATAAAAGAAATTTGAAAAAAATAATTATTTATTTAGTAATTAGATTAATTTTAAACATCAAATTGATTTAATTTTAATTTTAATTTTAATATTAAAAATATTTTTTTTATTCAAATTAGATTTATAAAAAAATTAATAATATATAATAATACTAATGTGCTAGTATTATAAAAAAAATTAATTACAAAAACCATAATTTATATTACAATTGATACTATAAAATTAGAAATCATAATAATATTATTATTAATATAGAACACAAACATGCTTGGAGCTTGAAGAAGAACTTGGCAAAGTTAAATATATTATGAAAAAATCATATCTTCTTTTCATTTCTATTAGCTATTATAAATAATAAAAAAATTATAATTGAACTATTTGTTAGAATTTTATTCTTATAAAATCTTTAATACAAGTCATTTGAAGATGTTAAATAAATCAATATAACAATTCGAGTATGAAGATCATAAAATCAATCCTCATATGTTGAAACAAAATAAAATTAACTACCACCCATGCATGACCCGTTTTTATTTATTTTTTTTACATTTTTAAATAAATGATGGTTGGATTAAGAGCAAGGTACAAAACAAAGAGTTCTCAATCAGAAGCACTCCCAAGTTCACCTACGGAGTCGATTCCGGGGAAGCGGCGCCCCTCGGCACTGCAGGCAGGTGAAAGAAAGAGGGTTCCTCCTTCCTGCAAGTCAAGTCAAGTCACCCCCTGCAAGTGTGAGCAAGCAAATCAGGTAGATTTCCAAGGCCAGGGCTACACCGGACTGTGCGTGCGGCGCCACCGTGCCTCTCTCCCACTCCTCCCTCGATTTTGTGCTGCCATCCAGTTTTCTGCTCCGTTTTTGGGGACTCATGTATAGTCCTGTCTGTATTTCCCTACTTGGATGCTTTTCTATGTCATCGTCCAGTGTTTGATTTTCATGAGATCGTTGCAGTGCTCGTGGAATCTCGTGGAAATTGCGGATGTGCATGCGTGTTCTTGGTGGGTTCGAGCTTTAGCAAGGGTTTGGGCTGGAAGGAGAGTCTTAGGGTTTTGGGTTTAAGGGGTGGCCATGGAAGCCTGAGCTGTAGGAGGTTAGGCGGCGGATTACTTGAGTAGAAGCTGAGTTTTGGATCATTGAGGAGGACGGGGACGATGTCGTGAGGAGAGCACGTTTTCGTGTGCTTGACAGACATTCGTAAATAAGATATTGGGAAAGAGAGAAGGATTTGCGCTCGCAGAATATGAGTACAATGGGTCGATTGTGGTCCTGTTCTGCGAGGTCCCCGTTAGTGCGATCCTTTCGGATTATTGCAGCGCGTCTTTCGTTGCCAGGCTTTCATTTTGAACCGTCAAGAGTAAGGCTTCTTGGCAGCGCCGCTGCAAGTGAACTTGATTATGATCCTTCGGAAGCTAGAACACCTCCATCTGAGAAGATCCAGAGGATTGCGGATGAAATCTCAACGCTTTCGATGGTCGAAGCCGTGGATCTCTCCACTTTGTTGAAGAAAAAGTTAGGACTGCCAGCTGGGATGGGAATGATGCCAATGGGTATGATGCCACCAGGAATGGGGATGCCTGGTTCTAGTGGTGCAGCTGCAGCTGCAGAGGAGAAGAAGCCGGAGAAGTCTTCTTTTGATGTGAAGCTAGAAAAATTCGATGCTGCCTCCAAGATCAAAATTATTAAGGAGGTGCGCACATTCACTGCGTTGGGACTGAAAGAAGCGAAAGAGCTAGTTGAAAAGGCACCAATCGTGCTGAAGGCTGGAGTTAGTAAAGAAGAAGCGGATCAAATTATTGAGAAGTTGAAGTCAGTAGGAGCTACAGTTGTAATGGAATGAGGCTTGGTAGGTCCCGTGGTGCATCTTGTAAGTGTTGCAATTTATAAGAATTTTCCTGTGTCTCAGTATTTCATACGTAAGCTTTTCTGCTTCTTCTTCTTCGTCCTTCCTTTTTACTTTCTCCATTCATGCTACATTACTGTCACTTGACTGGTTCCTATAGCTCGGTGTCTGACGATGAATGGGCACAAGTGTTGACAGTGCAATTTTCTTCGACAAAGGGTTGGTTTTTAATGTTTTGTTGCAATAGCCAAATGTGGAAAGATGATTCGGTAGGCCCAGATTCTGCCCGTGATGCCTGGGGCACGGGTGATGGAATAGAGAGATTTCATGCAAAGAGTTGAAGTAGTGGGTAAATGATGTGGAGTTTTAAGTTTTCCGGGAGGGAGGAACTAGATTAAGTGGTCATTGCAGAGCTGCCTGTCGGCAGGACATGAGGTGATTTGGCGGGTTGGCCGAGACGGTGGCTGTCTGTGAGCTGCAGAAATTTATCGGAACTGGAACTTCACGGGTCGACTATGAATTAAGCCTGAGAGACTCCAATCGCAACCAGCGCCTGTAGCTCAGTGGATAGAGCGTCTGTTTCCTAAGCAGAAAGTCGTAGGTTCGACCCCTACCTGGCGCGCGAAGGAGATGTGACCCCTACCTAGTCGTCTTCTGAAAGTTCAGATAATATTGAGCGTGCTCGGTGATCCATGCCAACTACGTGTTTTGAGCAGTTAATTGGTGTGGTGGCTCTATTATTTCTGTTACATCATTCATTTAGATGACCCTTCAGAACTGTCTTCTTGTTCTAATTTTTGTTTTATGATTCGGTTAACGTGCGAAAAGTCCATGTGGCTAATCCGGATTACATCACACAGACGGATAATCGAGCTTGGCCGTCCTGAAACGAGCTGTCAGGACATGCACATATGCCGAACTGTCATAGCATCCATCAGATGCAACATCTCATCAATCATGGAACTGCAATTGAAGAATCATAAAAATATGCTTTTACTGCGTGGACACCCCTGCCACACACCTCCACGTCCCTTCGGTGCACAGTGTAATTTACGGAAGGTTTTGTGAACTACGATTCGTCCTTTGTTTTTTTGAAGTCAGCTCACGCTGGGCTGGTGGGTTTCCGGAAGGTTTGTTGAATGCGCATAGCTGACATCCTCAATGCGCAAAACTCGCACTGACCATGCAGAAGATTCATCACGTTCGTCATTGACCTATACAAATCAACTCCCACAACTCGAGCGGAAGAGCGATGTGCAACCCCTCCACCCCCAATCCTCCAGACATATTCATGTAAAGTTGGCAGAGATGTCCACACAGTAAAAAGGGGTGTCCACACAGTAAAAAAGGGTGTCCACACATTAAAAATCATTTATGAGCAATTAGACATGCTTAAGGGCTTATTAAAAATCATTTATGAGCAATTAGACATGCTTAAGGGCTTATTAAAAATCATTTATGAGCAATTAGACAGGATTAAGGGCTCATTAGGATTAAGGGCTCATTAGAATTAAGGGCTCATTAGGATTAAGAGGAACTGCTAGGTGGACACCCCCTTTTACTAAGCCCTTAAGCATGTCTGATTGCTCATAACTGATTTTTAATAAGCCCTTAAGCATGTCTGATTGCTCATAACTGATTTTTAATAAACCCTTAAGCATGTCTGATTGCTCATAACTGATTTTTAATAAGCCCTTAAGCATGTCTGATTGCTCATAACTGATTTTTAATAAGCCCTTAAGCATGTCTGATTGCTCATAAATGATTTTTAATAAGCCCTTAATCATGTCTAATTGCTCATAAATGATTTTTAATAAGCCCTTAAGCATGTCTAATTGCTCATAAATGATTTTTAATAAGCCCTTAAGCATGTCTGATTGCTCATAAATTATTTTTAATAAGCCCTTAATCCTAATAAGCCCTTAAGCATGTCTAATTGCTCATAAATGATTTTTAATAAGCCCTTAATCCTAATAAGCCCTTAAGCATGTCTAATTGCTCTTAAATGATTTTTAATAAGCCCTTAATCCTTAACCCTTAAAAACCCCAAACCCTGCACCCATTCTACTAATTCTACTAATATTAGGGACTCTCAACAATTGGTTGCGAGTTAGTGAGCAGCTCACAATATCTGAGGCAGTTACTCGACATTTATGTCTGGACACACATACGGATGACGGACGGATGGAGTAAAACGATCAGAGTGCGAGCTGGGTACCTTCTTCAATCTATCAACAATTAAATTATTCTTCACCTGTGCAGGTAATGCGAACTTTAATGATGATGAAGAAAGGCAATATATCATCAACCAAAAAGGTGCCAATAAACATATGGAAAACATAGGAATCGGAGAAAACAGGACAGAGCTTCCTTGCAACAATCGCAATCAATATGTTCCATTGATCCAAATAAAGATACAATACATGCCAAATGGCTCTTGTTCTCAAGAAATTTACATCACTAACTACGCTTCAAGTTCACATGTGAAAATCTCCACATCTCTACATATATATATACAAAAGTAGATGTCTAACAATCCCTTGCGTAAGTTCTTGTGTTGGCTTAGAAGCTTACCAGCTTAGTCACACCAGTAGCAGCTTGGGATCGTGTACGTGACAGCGGAGTCCACCTGAACAAGAATCCAACCTCAATTTTCTCCAGGAGATATCACTAAACCCTAGAACAAGGAACAGATATCATCTGCATGGGCTTTGGCTAATTCCCCCAAAAAAAATTCGCCTACATATCTATTATACACTCAAAGCTCAGACTTACATGATGTTAAACACCAGCGAGAAACAGGCTTGCTCTTTACAAACGAATCCCGATGTACACCCGCGAGCTCCTCAATGCTAGCAGGTTTTCCAAGGAATCACAAGCAAACCACAGATCAAGTGGGCACAACCATGCATACATAAAGCTCATGCTGAGCCTAACTGCAAATACACGACTGCGAATCATCACTTTCGTCCACGTATTCACCAGGTTGACCTCCTGTTAATCTTTTCCTAAGTTCGTTGGATTTTTGCTGTATCAAGGAAAGACGCCCTTTCATGACAAGATTTTCATTCTCTAAAAATTCTATATGAGCATCCTGCCTTGTCAGGCGCGCTTCGGTGAGCGCGTAATCTGAATGCTGGGGCGAAGAGCCAGTCATCTCGAACTGGCTAAGATTTTTGCCTATCCGCTGCATCACTTCATCTGCGGAATCTGAAGGATGGACTGAAGATAGCTCCACACACATGTCATCAGCAGAACTGTTGTTGTCAACAATACTTCTGCTGCTACCACTGGTACGATCACCATCTTGAGCAGATCGAAGACGGATAAGGCCTGTCATTGAGCCATAGCCATAATCCTCACAATCCGCCAAATCCTCACCAGGACTTGATTCATGATAAGAAACTGCAGGAGACAACAAAAGGTCAGAAGAAGGCGCGGGGGAAACACTACAGTCTAAACCTCCGGACCTTCGAACTCGCATAAGAAAAGAGTTGTCATTATAAGGGGCTCTAGGAACAGTACTAAAAATCGATTTCCTCTTCCCATGGAACTTTCGGGGCTTCAAACGATTCTTCACTTGCAAATCTTTTACCCTAGAAGAATCGAGACCCTGACTCTTCCCTCTCACTGCATTACGAGTGTTCACGGTATACCTTTGATCGATGCGTCTCGCACCCTTACCCCGCCACCGGCGCTGAAATGGAGCAGTACGGAACGGCGCAACAGGATATCCAAGATGCTGCGGTCCAGCATCCATGCTCACAACCATGGCCATATCCACCACGAAAGATACAAACCTTTCGTCAAAGTAAACACCACACACCCTTGTGCACCAACCACCTAAACAATGACAGTGTTCACAAGCAACACCTCCAGAAATACTCAACCACAGAAACCCTAAATTATACCGAACGCAAGAACACTTACGGATAAAATGCAGCAACAACAACGACGACGACAATCACAAAGACGAAAAATAGTGACAGTGATGGAGACGGCCAAGGTGCATAAAAGGCTGGGAGCCTTGACCGACACTGCTGAACAGCCTTTCCTGCGAAGCAACCGAAGCAATGTCGATGACAACGATGCTTGTGCCGCACGACGAACGCCACATCTCATCCATCGTTGACGCGTTCCACTTGACCTTTCCACCCTGCTGGCTCTTTACTCTGTTTAGAGCTTTGGTTTGCTTGTTCCACAAGTTTTGGATTTAGCGGGTGTTTTAGACTATATTTGAAACCATTTTCAGGTCAGGTAGTTAATATCTGTGTAACAAAAAATAAGGAGGATAATTAACTTTAGTTTGTGTTCAAGTGAGAAACCAACATTACAGTTTGTACAGTTAATTATATTAAAGTGGTAAATCTACGTTGCTCTAACTAATCTTTTTCATGAGAAGAATTGGTGTTGAGGATCAAGCTACTCGTACTTGATAACTCTTGAACGTGTGTGTTATGACCTTGAATGTGCACTAGAAGATAATAAATTTTAAATGTCAAATGTCAGTAACTACACAGAATGTTTAAGGAAACGAGGACAAAAGTTCAAAGAACAATTGTTAAAGAATATGAAATCTGCATAATAGAATAAAAGATGTGCCAAACATTAATTGGTTGAGTTGCACCATTTATGGTATTATATAGCAAAAAAAGAAAAAGAAAAAGAAAAAAAACAATAATCATCACATTTTTCATTGTATTAAATAATTAATTATGTAAAAACTTGTAAATTAATTTGATAAGAAATATGTATATGAACAGTGTTACTGATTTTAAATGGAATATTTGATTATCTATAACCCACAGAATTGAAACATTACTATTGCAAATATAAACTTTTGAAACTCACTATATTATTAATAGCAAATATTCATTTTGATGGTCATGCATCTAATTTGGCAATACAGGTGTTTCTCAACGACTTTTATATTTTGGAAAGTTGCAATAATAAAGGCAATACTAATAAAGATTTAGGCTCTTCAAAGGTTTGAAAGCAAACTCTCATTAAATCTTTGTATTACTTTAATCAGAATATGTAATTAGATGGAAATTTTAGAAACTGTAGTAAGGAGATTTTTATAACAAATTTTTTGGCTATATTTTCTGAAAAATATTTAATTAGTCTTGAAGCCATTTATTGCTTCTACTTTTTAGTTGTCTTTGTATATGCAGCTTGATGCTTTCACTTCTTGATGCTTTCACTCAGATTTCTTTTGCATTTGTACAAATATTGTTATCTCCAAGTGTTTAAAACATCACATCAAAACATTTACAATGATTTTCATAAAAATTCTTGCTATTTTTTCGATTATTTATTGTTATTTTATAGCTACTTTCTTTTACTAGCATGTTATATAATAAAGTTTCATTTGCATATTTTAAATCTGTTTTATATGTAAATGTAATTATAATTTCAATCATTATTAAATCTACAAACAAACTTTATTAACAATCAGATTAATAAAACTCCTATAAAATGTTTGTTGATAGTATGATGTAAAATAAATAAATGAAATAGAAAGTTATAACAACAATAACTACAAATGCTACTACCTGCGTTTTGGCACTGACCAAAACAACTGATCTTGAGGAAAATGAACTTGATACTTACACATCTCATTGTATGCAGGAGTAGAAGTTTGTCGGAGGAAAAGATGTGTGGCTGCTGGGATTCGAGCCCAGGTCTCCACGGCCACAACGTGGAATTCTCACCACTAAACTACAGCCACTGGCGGATGTACAAAATTGTATGGTCGTATTAATTTATTATGATAAAATTCTACAAAACTTTTTTTTAATGTAATAAGAGAATTACTTTGGACTGTCTCTTGAAACCTAGATTTGCTTCTAGAATCACAACATCTCAAGACGATACATTATCCAGCATGAGGTGTATTAGCTGAATTGAGGCGGACTTTTGCAGATAAAGACAGAATCTGAATCTCGTCGGTTATGTGAATGTCTTAGTTTAAATAGTTGTGCAACTTGAGCAAGTTGTAGCTTGAGAACGAAAGGCAAAGTTCTAGGGTAGATGTTGAATTTTCCACTTGCTTAGAAAATATGTCTCCACACCGTTCGCTAGCTATTTTTTTCTGGATAGCTCAGTCTATGGATCACTGTTCACGAGCTTGAACTTTGATTCTATCCAAGCTTGGGAGGATAGTGCTCGGAAATTCCACTTTTCTGACATTGCTTACTGGATTTTAGAACAGAATGTTCAGTTCTATGGCGCCTCTTTTGGACTTGGCTACGAGTTTGTCCCTTGATGATACTCCTTTGGAGTTCGGCGTGCTGTTCCAAGCGCACTGAGTTTTATTAAAGAGTAGGTCTCCCGCTGTTCTTTTATCTCATTGCTGTTTTAATCTTCCTACATTACTGCTTAATCTACGTCAGCTTTATCTGAGATACCAAGGAAAGATCTGCGACACGACGCTCACAAATTTGTCTCCGGATCACCGTCATCACCATCCTCTGCAAAGATGACCTCATCTGCAACTCAGAGAATCGAACCATGACCTGAGCTTGTTCAGAATCACTGTGCACGTTCGCATTACTTGTAAAGAATCATGCAACAAATATCGTTTCATACTTCATACCCAATCCATACAGGTTATTTATCTGACAACATAGGACATCTTTAAACACGTGAATGTAGGAATTGCAAAACCGTTCTTAATGTCCTTCCCACAACAACAAGGTTCTCACATCTTATATAGTTAACCAATGCATGGACTTCACATATAATGTACAACTTTATTCATTGTATCTGTCTTTAACTTTTAATATATTCAAAGAGGTGCAGTGGTGTTTAAATTAAAAAAATAAGATAAGAAAATGCAAGAAAACTACACAATATAATGGCGTGAGAAAAACATATTAGAAAAAATGAAATAAATGAATAGTTGTTATTGAGGTACAAATAATCCTACAAGCCCCTTAGTTCCAAAAAAAATTAAAAGAAGTTAATTTGCTAAAGTTAGAGTAATTTAATTATTATTTCTACATATGTTGTTTGCAATGCTAAAGATTTTTAGCTTAAAGTCTTAACTTCTTACTATCTAAGTTATTAACTAAGTTTCTTATTTTTTTTAAATCAATTTTTTTTATTAAACTACATTAAAAATTTGCACACGTCCTTAAAATCAACTTTTTGTGTTTAATGTTGGGATATAATAATCACTTTAAATTTTGATTTTGATTTGTTATGTGATAAATGTCTCTACATAATAAAAGAGCTACAATTTAATTTAAACTATTTTCAATCAAAATCACAAACAGTAATCCAACATTGTCATTCCAAATATGTTGTACATTTAAAAGTTGAAAATAGAATATACTAAAAAAATAAAAACAAGACATGATTAGTTAGGACATCAATATGCATGCAAGAAAACCAAATACCAACCTTAGCTAATGCACCACAATATATAAACAAATCTCATCAAACACCAACCATCAATAACACATATAGCTAAAAGAAAATAAGATAAGCATAAATCAGTAACTTTTCTATAAAGGAGGAATCAACAAGATTGCAAAAAGTTAAGGCATGCACATGGCAATAAATGGTATGAACAACATGGGACAATGGCCACACCACCGACCAGTATCACTCAATCTTTTTGCGAGTGCACACTCATGATTCCATGTCCATGGATTTAGAAACAGGATTCAGGCAATATATTTGAAAATGAGGAGGGGAGTGCGGAGACGAAGGGTGTCCCTGGATGGGGGTCGGGGCGGGGGCGGGAGCAGGGGGGTCCTCTGGGCCCAGAGCGCGGGAGGGGAGGGGGTAGGTGGGGGTCGGGATCGGGGTCAGGATCGGGATTAGAGTGGCTGGAGCAGTCGCGGCGGCAGCGAGGCCGAGAGGGCGGGGGCGGGCAGCCATGCCCCCGAAGACGGGGGATTCCTCACATGTGCAATGCCCATCCCCTCTTTCTCACATTCTCCTTTCCGCTTCGCCCGATTCTTCACGTTTCCGTCAGGGATCTATGCGTCCTGTGTTCCAAGGCCACGGTTCTCCGCGCTCTCTTCCTCCTCCTGCCTATGATTGAGACACAATTCACGTGAAAACTGTAGCCAACGGGGGTTCTGTTTCAGTTGGTGGGTCTTGTGCATATCTAGTCGCTGGGTTTTAGTGTTGTCAAATTCCTGGCTGGGATACCGGGGAGATGGGGCGTCGAGGATTCGAGGGTTGTGATTTGTAATACTTAGCGGCCGTGGCGCGTTCGAGAATTCGTCTCTTGTTCTGTTCTTGTGACGCTTAGCTTGCCTCTATGTTTGTGAGAGTTTCAAGGATACAAGCGTCCGCGGAGGTATTTGGGTCTCTGACCGGATTTATATTCTGGGATTGGGTGGCGGGTTTTGAGGATAGAGATGTGAGATAGGAGCTACAAAGAAGCTGTGAAAAGCAACAATGCCAATGAATGGAGATACCAAGGATGTCGAGTTCAACCTCAAGTGTGGTCGGACCAGTCTATCCACAAGAGGCCGAAGAGCCCTTGCACCTTTTTCTCCTTACATCAAAGCCGTCAACGAGGCGAAAAAGAATCCGTGGAGCCTCAGTAACCCTGAAGGCTATTTTGTGGTATCTTTCTTTTGCTTTACCACAGTTTTTGATGGTTAGACACTGTGTTTTAAAGCAATTTCCTGGTAGTCTTGGTTATGATGTGGCATAAATATTCTCTACCAGATGGCTTTCAAATAGCTTCTTCTGTTGTTTTCGACTCACAAATGTAACCCTCGTCTTTTTTAATCTGCTTTGTACGCACGTGAATTTAGTAGAAATGGTGACACCACATAATACGATGCGCTTTGAATTAGACTTTCCCATAGCTTGAACGTTACAGAGGATCGCTTCATTCAGCGTGTTGCAACGCGATTCTGGAATGCATCCTAGTGACGCTCTACCGTCCAGAACTATGCAGATCTCCTCTTATAACACAATTTTACACTTGCGAGAAGTTAGTAAAAAGTTCCGGTTAGAATTCTTAAGCACTAGGTGTGATGTGAGGTAGATCAATGCACTTGATACAATTGTACCGTGGTGTGTTGGGATGGACAGATGGCCACCGCCGAAAGTATCCTATCTTTTGATCTTGTCCACGATAAGATACGGTAAATTCAACGTTCTTCATTCATATGTGATGGTAGCAGAGTATTATTTAGAGAGTGATAATCTGTGTATGCGTTGGTCTCACCGTTTTGACTTCGAGGTTACTATGACCTCAACATGATGTTGATGCTCAAAGATCACGGGTGCAGGAGCTGTAGGGAAGTTCCAGCTACGGTTGGATTATATGGAAATTTCCGAGGAGGCGAGAGGCTTCGGAATGCTATTTCTCGAATGATGGAGAGGACATTCATGGGGGTTGAGGTATTTGCAGCTCACCTGCAGGGAGTATGTCTCCAGTCTTTTGATGCATTCAGCCTCATAACTTTTCAAACTGATACTTCACACTCGCTTCTAAATTGTCTTCGTTCGGGATATAAATTCCGCTCATTTTCAAAGTAGCGCGACCATGGTCTCTTCAGGGAAAACCAACTCCTCAAGTGTTCAATTGTTGATTTGGAGAAATTTCTGGCAGGAGCGGAATTCTCTTGTAATAATCCCCGGCAAGAGGAACTTTTGCTGGCCCCTAGTTCTGTAGGCAGCTCGACGAAGTGTATGCGATGGCATCAGTTTCTAACAATCTTTTTAATGGTGATCGAACTTATGGTGCTTCCTTTCCGCAGGTTGATCCGAGCCATATATGCATCTCCAGTGGTGTCACAGCGTAAGTAACCTGAGTTTACTCTACATTTTGAAGGTCTGATCAGTTGCGTGCACCATATTTCGCCGTACTAAGGTTTCATTAGAACGCAGTAAATTGTATGCTTTTTCCAGTTGATGGTTATTGGTGTAATTGAGATCTTAGGTATACTGTCAGTGTCCTTAATCATATAAGCAGCTGCTTCTCAATTAGGACGCGTTATATGATTAGTCTTTGTGTCTCATAATTGTCGATTTTATGCAAGGTCAGCGTGCTCGATCTATTCTTCTTCGCAACCTGTAATCCTGGTGATGGATGCTTGATACCAGCTCCATATTTTCCTGCGTTTGATAATGACATGTCCATCCGTGTAAGTTGTTGCTACTGTTCGTACTTCTTAGAGTTGGCTTTTCCATAGAATTCAGCCCGTGTTACTTTGTTATTACTGTTCTGTTTTCGTGACTTTTCCTGGCCTTTATTTTATATCTCTGCTCTTGCTGCTGTGCTATGCAATAAAGAAACTTGCCTCTGCATCATTGTTTCAGAATGAGGTCATTCCAATCCCAGTGCAGCCGACTGATACTCGCACATACATCCCAACTGTGCATGAGATGGAAGAGGCCGTACTGGCTGCGGAGTCGAAAGGCATACGTGCTCGGATGCTTCTAGTGACTAATCCTGGAAACCCATTGGGCACTCTTTATCCAGAGGCAACTCTCAAGGTAATAAATGAAATTGGCCATTTCTTCAACTTGGTGTTGATGGACAAGGCTAGTAAGAATTAAAATAAAGGGGGGGACCAGCGTGTACTCTATGCTTATTGCAGGCGTGTTTGTATGAGCAGGAGCTGCTACTTTGGGCTGTCAAACGAGGTCTACATGTGCTCTCAGATGAGATTTACGCAAATTCTAAATTTGGGTTAGTACTTTACTTTTAGCGTTTACACCCACCTTTTGTGTGGTTAGGTTATTTTAGTGTATGACGAGCTAATGTTGTTTTATCTAGGAGTTGAAGAAGCTGAAAACATTTTGACCTGACAGACTAGCTTGTTGTTCAGATTTCTCAATCCAAAAACGTTGTTGGTCTAGGCCCTCAGTGGACGAGTTTGTGAGCATGGAAAAGGTGACCAAAAATGCTGTAATGGAGGGTCTTCTGTCTGCGGAAACTGCGGCTGAGCTTGTCCATACTGCCTACGGCATGAGCAAAGACTTCGGAATGAATGGATTTCGTGTGGGTTGTCTTCATACAAAGAACAAGGATCTACTTGAGGTGACATGTTACTTCTTAAGCTTCTTTTCTTAAATGCTACATACCTACATGAATTTCACTCTTCTGGCGTATTGTGTGCCGGATCAGAGTTGTTTGGCTGTTGCAGTGGTGAGGTGATTGACGTAGAGATCTTCTTGGTTGGTTCCTGTTTGTTGCGTTTCATTTTGTTTTCTTCTGATTAAAGACATACCACAACAGCACCCATTATGTTCTGATTAAAGGTGAATGTGTGATGCTCAGTTTTGGCAAAACATGGGCATGTTTGCAGCAGTTTCAAACGACACTCAGCATGCGCTAGCTATCATGCTGGAAGATGAAAATTTTGTAGATAAATACGTCAAGGAGAACAACCGGTTGGTTTCCAATGTGCAACACATAGTGTTAAAGAATCATTTCTACTTTACTTGGCATGTGGTGTATCGATACTGAATCTTTGAGAGTTGACTGGATTTCTGCTTCGTATAGTTAAGCTCCCAGTCGTTATATTTCTCAGAAGCTTTACAAAGTTTCATGAAGTTTGCTTCTTAGCTTGAATCCAACGTTGACTGAGTCACTCGGGTGGTGGATGCAATCTCAGGCGGTTGAAGAAGTCGTATGAGCTCTTAACTAAGTCTTTCGAGACAGCAAATCTTCGATACATGCCTGCATGTGCAGCAATGTTTTGCTGGCTTGACTTGAAAAACCTTTTGACTGAGGTATGTGAAACCTAACTAAGACCCTACGTTAATTCTTGGCTAACACCAACTTTAATGATGGCATGGCAGTAAAAATTCAAATCTAGTGGTCAAACGCATACTATGCCGTACCTGAGCTTGTTTAATTGGCAAATTGAGCAACCTGATGAGATGATGTTTTAACCCGTTTGCAGCCCACCTTTACAGCAGAAGATTATCTCTGGAAGGAGATTCTTGATGAATGTCGGATAGTTCTCACACCAGGTGAGGTGTCCCGTTTCTTTGACTGTTGCAGTGGGTTTTTCGTTCTAAATTAACTAAGTTTTTAGAAACTGAAGCTGAAAAATGGTTTGTAATTTTATATTTTCAGCAAGTTTCTTTGTATTAGGTCTACGGTATGTGAGCACGCAAACTAAAATATTAGTATCACTTTTCAGGTCAAGCATGCCATTACGCAGAACCAGGGTTCTTTCGAGTTTGCTACGCGTCCATGGCACCTGCTAGTCTTGAAATTGCATGTGCGCGACTGACCGGATTTGCAGAGAAGAAACGACGAAAAAGGAAATCTCGAGATGGTGAAGTTGATGTCGATATTCTGCGCACTAATCATTGACTCAAAAAGGAAGAGAATGGGTTTATAACCTATGAGAATAGTGACAGAATCAGATTGAAAACAGCAATGTAACATTACACAAGTAGATGCCATTGCTACTTGATTTGCTAATGTGCATTTGTGTAACACAAAAAATGTTATTGTTAACTGCTCTTAAATTACCGGTATTTGATCTCAACAGTGTCTTACACATTTCCAAGTACTATTGCGACCCAATAACAATTGCAGTTGTCAGATTGTTTTTCTTTGAAAGCCATTTTCGTTCGCATAAAGTACATAATTTCATATTGATGATACAAACATATGCTGGAAAATATACTCCAATTCACATAAATGTAATGTCACTAAGTTCCGAATTTCATGGTTTGATTAAGAGCGAGTGTGAATAAAACATTCTCAAACAAAGAAGTGTGTCTGATGCAGAACAAATAAATGTTAAATTTTTTCCTAAAGCCTGATTCAATAAAAACTTCTGTTGACTTCACCCTCTAATCTTGCAGATCTCACCAATCGTTCATCTTGTGTCGGGCTGCTAAACATGCCTATCTTTGTCCCTGCACAATAAATTCAAAAGTAAATGTGCATTCAAGAAGTGACTGAAGATCGTTGTCATCAAATATAGTAGCTGGAAATCCTCAACGAAGCCCTGAAAAAGGCAAATATTATACAAATATTATACAAGCTTCTGAAGGCTGACAACGCCACTACGGAACATTAACATAAGGCAACTCATGAAAAGTAGGAATATGTAAAAATATAAATAATGCTGCGGAGAAACTCACAGCTTCACACTACACGGCTCCAACAATAATGTTGTTGATGGGGATAAAGATGAGCTTTACGAAGAAGCCGATGAATCCCATTACTATAAACCCTAGCCCGGTCCTTATGGCAACCTTCGAGAATTCTGTATCAAAGAGACAAAACACATTCATCAAGCCATTGAACGAGGCAAACATTTCAATGACGCTTATAGAAGCCATTCACGGCTTCTGCAAGGTGATAGAAACAGTAAATCAACTAAGATTAAGGAGCTTGTGCACTGCTAAGAGGGCGCGCTGGAAGGTCAGTTGATTCAGCGCATCGATACAACCGAACAATGCGTGTCCGTTGAGAATAAAAAGATCGATTGTTAAGGCTCGCCGCAGGGCTAATCGAAACGGCAGAAAAAAGGCGATAGAGAGTTGGTTGTGATTTAAATGCGATGGATTTTACATTGTTTAGTACTCTCTCAATCTCCAATTCCGCTATTCCCACTCCCTCACTTCCGGTAGAAAACCAACAACCCATTCTAGGCAAGATCAAAAAGGGAAGAAATGAATCATTTCGATTCAGAAAGAAGACCTACTCATTCAGAGTTCAGAATGTCACAAATCATCGCAGCTGCGCTGACATTTCTGTCGGATCTGACTTGGAAAACTCTAACCAACATCGCTAAACCCAATAGCAACCCGCATCCAGAATCTCAACGTGCGGGTCCTCCGAAGGATCCTAAAAAAAACCCAAAATGATGAAAAAACTAAAACATCACAGCAACCACATTCGCACAAAAACTTGAAGAGAACCAAACAGACGGAAACAAACCTTTCCGATCTGGCTTGTGGCATCTTTTCACCAACCGCACACTGTCCTTGGCAAAGTCCTTCACAGGCCTCACAACAGTATCTACCGCCTCCATCGCGAGGACTTACGACAACCAAATACAGAGAGAAGGCGCTGAAATTGCAACGATCTCTGCAAAAACCAACACGATTCTGCAGATGAGAGACTAAAACCGCGAGTGTGAGGGGATTCGATCCTCCAAAATCCAGCACAGGTCTTCAAGTCCGATGCAACACAACACAATACAACCCCGCCCAGCCTGAGCCTCGATGAACCAGTTCGGAAGCTCGCTACCAGACCTGAGGTTTGGGATGTGGTTCGGACGTCAGGTGATTGGCACGGTGACGAGGGGGTTCGGTGCGGGCGGAGGCTCGGTGAGCGTCTCGTCATCGGGGGCACACCATTGGTGGGATTGGGTGGCCAGCTTTCATGGTTGTTGTGTTGACTTGGGATTGTATCATGGCCTTTAATAATCCCTCAGCCCTTTACTTATGCTTGTGGGTACCTTAGCCCAAATAACACCTTGGGAACTCTTATGAAGTTGGTCTCACTCATTCCTTTCTTTGATGCTACCAATAATCATTCTAATAAGAGTTGGAGAAGGTGTATGTAGTTATTTTTACCAAAAGAAATTCTCAAGTATTACTTGGTGAGTGGTTTGCTCAAGTATATCCAATGTTAGATCTATGTACCCAAAAAGAAGCAAAAACTAAATTGTTGTGAAAAAATGTTGTTATTGTGTGTCATATGAGCAACATTTTTATTTTGGTGTTTTGATCTAGAAGATATTATTGGTTAAATATTCAATTATGATAAGTTTTAAAAAAATAATATTTTAATCATAAGATGAATTGTCTAGAAGTTCATCATTTTTTCTTTTTAAAACTTTTTAGATTTAAAATTTTTAAATTTTTAAATTTTAATACTTATATCATGTATTTTAAAGTATTTATATTATAAAAATATTCAAAACTTGGAATTTTTTCTTTTAATTTTGGCAATTTTATATGATTCAAATTTAAGATATTATAATTCTAAATATGATTTATTTGGGCTGCAAAATTAATGAAAAAATGATCAAATTCTAAAGTAATAATAATAATAATAATAATAATTATTATTTATTATTATTTTTACTTGTCATAATATCTAACATCTCTATTTATTTGAAGTAAGTTAAAACACCATTCTAGAAGTAAGTATAGGTACTAAAAATATAATCAATAGATATTTAAAGACTCTCAACATGTATCTGATTATGTTTAATATTTTACTTTATATTTTATGCAGATATTATAGTAAACATGAACCAACCAAATATTACTTAAGAATTTTAGTTTATTAATATATATATATATATATATATAATTTTTTTTTATAGTAATAAAAAATATACACCACATCTTACATTAAATATATACTCTATGAAAGCTTATTACTATTTATTTTAAAGTTTATCAACTACTTAATTTTAAATAAATATAATAGTTGGATTATTCTATTAGATATCTTAACTATTATCTTTGTATTTTTCTAATATTTAAAAATATTGATGTATAATTGTTTATCTTTTTAAAATATTTTACAAAAAATATTTAAATTAACTAAAAATTCTACAAACTTACTACCAACAACTTATCTTATATATGATTGAGGAATTAATTTTAATTTTTTAACAAAAATATTCATAACTCTTCCAAGACAAGCAAATTATAGATAATAGTTGTATGAAAACTTAAATATAAGAGCAATAAGAAGTCAATGTTTGCATTAAATTATTAAAATAAATATAAATCTATCTAAAACCATCTCCTGCATGCCAAAGATCCACACAATAATAATAAAGTAAAAATTAACTTATACTTATATTGCTTTATTATAACAAAATGATTTGCTTCTATGTTATAATATAAAAAACTTGAAAATTTAAAAAACATAATCTATTGAATTACAAAAACAAAATAAAATAGATAAAAAAATATTGCCATATAATCATATGCTAGTAATTTATATTCTAATTACTCAATCCTAACACATAACTGCCATAAAAAAATATTAGTTCACACTCAAATACATATCACTACAATTTAAATTTCATGCTCTAAAAATAAAAATAAAAAATAATAATTAAAATTTTTTTGCCACCCACATTCATAAAAATTGGTATTGTTGCAAACAGAATCAGTACATATTATGCAAATTGTATGAATGGTGCTTGTGTTACAACGTGTTGCTATACAAATATAGAATACATGTTGCAATAAGTACCCATCAATTATGGCTTCTTCTAGAAAGTTCAACAACTATCTTTCATTCTACAAAAATGAATCCATGGTAAATTTGCAAATAGGATACATGCAATAGGTATACTTAATGGAGTTATGCAAAAAACCCTAGCACAATACACATATGTATCGGTAGACAAGGAGAAGTTGGGCTTGAAGTGATTTGAGGGAACAGCAGAGAGGCTGTTACTGAATCCCGATCTTTCATGATTTTAGTGTTGAATCACACGTTTGCAGCAATCGATTTGTTCTAACAAGAACCGCATCGGGGACCAATATGTATGTGTGTATATATACATATTTATATACACACACACTGCCCAAGAGTGACTAAGTGGACATTCGATATCATGCACACACAAGAAGTTTCCATCTCCTCATTAATTTCTACCTCTGGATGCAGCCGCAAATGTTTGAGTAATCAAACAATGTGTGAGAGATAATAGCTAGTTATCTACATCCTGTATGCTATCCTCTTCGTCTTCCTCATCACCAACATATTCTAGCAAGTCGGAACTATCTATTTGGTCCAGCAAGTCAATGACAGGTGAGAATTTCTTGGCTTCTCTACTAAACTTGGGCTTCCCAGACGGAAGTTGATGTTGGCTGATGCTCGCTTTCCATTCTAAATCATCCTGGAAATCCTCTTCGTCACTCGCCTCGTCCTCATCATCGTCGTCTTCGTCATCATCATCATCAAGCTGGCATGTAATCCAAATACAGAACCATAAGCACTTCAATCAACAACCCACAATTAGAAAGCCAAGCAAAATCGCAAACCAGTTTACTGGTTTTTTAAAGTATGGCATATATTGTTAGCCACGCAGCACATCCCAGTCACATTCATACCTCTTTGTCACCAATATCGATGGCTCCTGTCATTGCATCCTCGTCATCCTGCGCCAGTAAACCGGTTTAAATCAATTCATTGTCCTAAGAACTGCTACACGGTTAACCACATAGAAATATCTGCAACTACTATGATTCACCACCTGGTTGTTTTCAAAATCAACACTTTCCGGGTATTTATCATGTACCTCTGCCCATGGACTGGAGAAACAAACTGTTAAAACTTCATGCATATTCCGAGTGGACAACATGAGTCACAATCAAAGAAAGAGGTGGGAAATTATAACATAATAGTCTCAGACGATAAAAGCTCGTTCTAGACTCTATGCATTTTTACATATATTAATCTGGCAAAGCTGGAATACCTCTAGCAGCTCCTTTTCTCTCTCTTCTCTCTCTTCTCTGTCCAGTATTTCCTGAAGTTCTTCTCGAGTAATTAGTATGCCATCCTACAAGCACAATTTCAACTCGCGGTTAGTGCAAATCCAATCGATGAGGCAATGTGAGAAAGGAAAACATTTAAAAAGACTCGGATTAAAATGACGAACACTTCTATCTAACAGTTATAGTTGCTAGTTTCAAATGCCCAAATCGCATAAGGTACTGGTCAAGAGTCTCATGTTGAAGCACGACTTATTGACCCTCAACTAAACAAGTCCTGGACTGTGAGCAGACTGCATGCTTGAAATCATATGATCTGGTATTCATGCAACACAGTTGAAAAGTTACTCGGACATGGTTCTGCTTCCTCTGGAACAGCACCAAGAACAAGAAATTGCCGAAACTGTTGCCAAGTAGGAAATGAAAGAGCAGTCCAATAACTTCTTCAAGACCACGTTAGTAAGAGCTGGACTCAAACTTACTTCTTGCAATAAATCAACGATGTCCGGCGTAGGCTCATGCAAATTCTCATTCCGATAGTCAGCTACAGCGTCAGGATCCTGCTCATAGTTTTTAGTCGGGTAAACGGGATCACCTCCCCAAACTGTGTTCATAGCCCAACAAGATTTCAAAAAGTCAGATCTCCAATTCTATAGTAAAAAGATACAGATGATCGTGGCTGAGACTCCACACGTTTGTAACTGGATATTATTCAAAATACACATTGATATATGTACCTTGTTTAATTTCCTCTTCAGACATCCGCAAGGTCAAAGGATCACGAGCAATACGAATATCGGTTCCCTGCATGCGTCGGTATTCCCTACGAGATTGATGCTGTAACATGTCGAGCAGCTGGTCCACCACCCCTTCACCCGTGCTCTTTGCCCTCTCCTCAACAGTCACCTTCGAGGTATCTTTCTTCCATTTTCCTACCCATTCTTTGTAATACGCAACTGCCCCAGCCTCTTTTCTGCGTTCTTCCTCCTCTCGCATCCTGCATGCCAAAAGAATCATTGGCGACCCAAGATAGAGTAATAAAGAAGTTTAGCACATAAACACACGCAGCCCATTAATATATTGAAATTCATCAAGCCCAACAATTGAGCTATACTCAACACAACTCAACAAATCAAGGACAAACTAATCTAATAGCTCGAAATCAAGAAGATGCAGTCTGACAATACAAACAATTGCAGCCTACCGCTCATCATAAAACACACGCTTCCTAGCTCGCGCCAAACTGGCCTCGGCAATTGTTGGTTTGTCACCATAGAGCTCAATTTGACCCGCTTTTGCCATTGCTGTTGCGATAACCTGTAACGAAGCCATCATCACCCATCAGTTATCGATTCTATCCACAGAAAGATCACTCGTCTCATTCATACTAATTATACACCCATCTGGACAATAGTTACAAAACAAGGTTCTCATCATAGCTTCAGCCTGACTGTTGAATTGCACATCAGCCATCCTCATCATTCAAAAGAACCTAATAATCCTGGCTGTAAACCAAATTCAAAAACATTATTGAGTTCCGTCATAGGAATTACACTATCACCGTCACCCATGCGCTTTTGCCATGCACTCCAAGGCTCCTTATCCTTGGAGGGCTTCTGATGATTCCACCACAGTTCGTCATTTTCCAGCCGCTGGTCCGACTCGGGCACGAGACTTTCTTCACTCTGCTGGAGAACAAGCCCAGCATCCTCCTTTTCCTCCTCCTCGTCAGAAGCATCCTTCTCATCATCTTCCTCCTCCTCAACTTCCTCTTCAAATTCATTCGGCACTTTCTGGCCGGCTCGACTCGCTACACTTGCGTTCTTCCTCTTGGAAACAAAGTCTCTACCCGACATTGCACCACCCCGGTTCTTTGTTCCCGTATCACTGGGAGTAGATGCCTGCCCTGACCTCACAACACGCTTCACATCTTCCCCCCAGAATGCGGCTGGGGGCAATGGCGCTCTAGTACCGTAGGAAGGCGAAGGCTCGCCAGTGTTAGGATCAACGTAACTAGTGTATGCCGGGTCCTCCGGAGGCATGTCCACTTCATCGCTCTCGTTACACCTCACCACGAGTCCTCTCCTTCCCTCCCCGCTACTCTTTCCTCCCCGCAAGCTCCAGAAACTGACACTTCTACCCCTCCTATACACCAAAGACCCAGAAATTCCACCACCTCCTCCACAGACCCACACATTCCTCCTGCTCTTCAACAAAATTCCACATCCTGCGGTATTGCGCTGTGAGCGAACGGAGCTCGAATTCCTCTGAAAGCAAGCACTGGAAGGATACGAAAGACGACCCTGCAACATGATACCGCGAGTCTCCATTTTCTGCACCCAGGCGAAATTGGACTTCCAGCTAAAACACGTTCGCTCTCATTTCACCTGTACTGTGACATACGCTACGTGATGCCAATGATCTCGCCTCACAAGCTCCGGGGAGCCTCGGCAAAAACCCATTCCCAGGCAAACACCGGTGCTCTCAGAACGAAGAGCTCCAGTCAGGGTTTAGGATTTATCCACTCGTGTTGAACAGATAGGCTCGGACGGATGGCCTCGTTCGTCACAAAGGATGATGTGCTTCATTCGGTGCATAAAATTCATAAATTTGTAAACATCAAAAGACAGGCAAATTTTACCTTTATAATATTTAATATATTTATGAATTTTTTAAACTACTGTGAAATATTTATTATAATTTTTTTAAAAATATTTTTTTACTTATATAATTAAAATTTTAAATTTTAAAATAAAATAATATTTAAATAAAAAACTTAAGATTTAAAGGCACATTTATCATGACTTGTATTTTATACTGTTTAAATATTTTAAATTTATTTTCATGAAAATATATGTATTTTATTCTATGTTAGGTATTAAAGTAATTTACATACTTTATATTATTTTTTATGTTAAAAAATTAACTAAAATTTTCAAATATATATTATATATTAAAAAAGCTTTAATTATAAATTTATTTTAAAAATAGAACCATTATCTATAAAGAGCTTCTATTTCAATTATATCTTATACAAATTATAAGAATTAAAAGTATTTATAATATCAAGTGTCTCAAATTTCTACATTTTGAGTTCAATATTACGTATTATTCCTTAACAATAAGATTTGTTAAACATCTTCTTTAGAGACTTTTTTCTTGTATGAAAAAATATATTATAATTTATAATTAATAATAATAATTTTTTCTTACAAAGCTAAAGAAATAATACCTTTTAATTATAAATTCATTAATTTTTTTTGACTCTATATTTTTTTAAAAATACACTTAAGTATGTCAGAAAAAAATTTTGTACTTGAAGTTAGATAAAAATTATATAGTTTTTATGATGATTCAAATAAATTTCAACTTTTAAATTTTTATTAACTTATTTTAAATATTTTTTATATTTTTAAAAACTAATTAAAAATATATACATTTTAATCTTAACATTACTTTTCAACAAGACATTTTAAGTTTTAAGAGTTTTAGAACTTAATTTAAGATAATTTTAGTTTCTTCATTTTAAAAATTGTTGCACCAATTACTTTATGTAGGTCATAGAAACGCAATTACATTTTATAAGGAACCAAGAGTTTTTATTCAAGAAAATTTTGTTGGTATTAAATCTAAGTTTTGAGGATTTATCAACTAATTACAACTTGGTATTAAACTCCAACCTTAATGTCATTTGATCCAAGTATCTCAAGTTAAGTTTATTAGAACATTATTTAGCTAACTTACTTTTTTTTTGTAGATCTTACCATTTGTAGAATAACAAGATGCAATAACAAATAATTTGGATATATTTTTAGTAGAATTTAAATCTATATATAATTAATATAATTTATTTTATATAACAATCAATAAAATTTAGATTTTATAACTAAAAAAATCAACATACATTAAAATTTTAACTTACAATTGATGTCAAGTAAAACAATGTTGTGCTTGTTAATTAATTTCTTTATGGATTATAATATACTACAAAGACATTATTATTTGACTAACTTAATTTTAAAAACATTGAGTCAAGTAATTGATTTTGATATTAAATGCAATAATTAAAATTTTAAGCTCTATTTAGAAAGTCATATAAAAACACTTAAGAACTTTTATAATGGCTTTCTAAAAGTAAAAAACTTCTAATACAATTTTCTATAGTTCCATAGCATATCTAAGAGCATTTATGAATCTGATTTGCATTTAGAAAGCTTTTAAGATGTTTCTTACAAAAAATATTATTTACCTAATATATCTTTACTTACTTCAATCTACTTTTATTTACTTTTATTTTAATAATATAGGTACCAATTATAATATATATGAAGATAAATAAATGTTGTATTTTATTTTTTAAACTTCTATCTTAAATCTTGTTTTTTTAAAGGCTTATAAAATATTTAGTATCTCTTTATAAATAATTAATCATATTATTATATTGCAATAATTTTTTTAAATATAATTTTATTATTTTATTAAAATATTATATCCTTAATAATCATAAATAATAAAAATAATGATTAGATTATTTAAATTTAAAATTTATATATATTATATTTTTAAAATTTTTAAAATTTAATTTTTTTTTTTAAATTTCATTAAAAAATTTAAAAAATTAAACTTGAAAGGTTAATTTTTTTCAATAGATAAATAAACATATTAAATTATTTCTATCTTTATTAAGATGTAGAAAAAAAATACTTCAATACATTTTTTATCTACAATAATTTTAATTTTTAGTTAATTATATTTTCTTTTTATTTTTTGAGAAGAATGATCTTAGATTGTTTCAGTATTTGGCATTTTTTGTATTTAAAGAAGCAATATAGAGATACACAAAAAAATCATAATCTAAACATAATTATTTTTTAAAATCATAATCTAAAATATATCTTTATGAATATATATGTATAATGGATATATTTTAAATTAAAACACTTGAAATTTTATACCACAAGAGTTAACAATTGAATATACACTTGCACATCAATCAATTCAAACTAAAATACCATAAAAATATCACACAAAATTAGCAGTACTTAAGAAACACTTTCATACCATTTCAAATGCATGATCTAACTTAGCATGAAATGTTGAAGGTATTTTGCAGGGCTTATTCAATATGAGTTGCCAAATGAAGTTTCAACAGACTCCAGCATGACCATACCACACAGCATAATAGCTATCGTTGTGAAATTCATTCCACTCCATCAATTACTTCATAATTTTTTGTAAAATACAGCGACTTTATCCACTATACAGAATCAACTAACACCAAATTCCTGTTATGCTCAGTGTTGTTGAAGATGAGAATACTCTTGACAACCATCTTCAACAGAGCAGAGAATGCTTGAAGAATGAGGTGAGTTAGTGTAGACCATCTTCTTCCGGAGCCACCAAATACTACCATATAATACAATCTGGTCTTCTGCTGCCATCGTCCAATCTTCAATCCATGCTTTACACTGACACTGGTAGCGCAACCACAAATTGATAAACTACTTCACTCGGAGTGTGGAATTTCCAAATGAAAAATAACCAAACCAACGCATCCTTGTACACTTTTGCTCCATTTGAGTTGCACGTTCACTCCTGTGATGACTGCGAAGGGAGCAACGGACGAATTCAGTATAGGAACTGGTTGAGGACTTCAACTTGAACACGACGTTGCCAAATGGGACCCGACGCAAAGATTGCCAACACGCCATTACAAAACTCATGGTTCCTGCCATGGAAGAATTCAAGCCAGAGCACATCGTTTTGAATGTATTAAGTCGTTGAAAATTCACACTGTTGTGGGTGTGGTTTCATTCATTTCTGAAGTTCGATGTAAGCAGGAGGACGTGTTTGACAACTGGGGCTATCGCTGGATAAGCTTAACTATGGTGGAGCTTGCGGACTAGAGTTCTTGCCGACGGTTGCATTCGTGTTGTCTAAGAATTAAGGTAATATGCATCATGCTTGGTATGTTGCGTCCATGGGACACTGAAAGAAGTTATTAATCTGCCTCTGTTCTCGGATCCCATGGGGTACTACTCAGGAAACCACTCATACTCAACGGCACGTATTGCAGACATAGGAAGCTAAAAGGAACGAAGAGTTGAAAGTGAACTCGAAGCAGGTATTTCTCACATGATAAGCTTGGAGGGAACGTCAGTAAGTTGCTTCTGTGAATCTATAGTTCACGCTGAGGAAGAGTCACTGAGCGCATCATTCTCGATTTGTTACAATTGACATCAAAACCTAGTAGAAGTATGAACGGAAACCACGCATGGAAGTATGCAATCAAATTACAACTGCAGAGCTCAAATATATCACAAGTATAAAAGCAAAAGCTTAGCTCAATTGTGACTCTACGTTCTGAATTCCTTTGTATTTACTGTATTTTTCACACTGCTTGGAGAAAATTCCTACTTGTCTACTCTTCAACACATGACTCTTCGTGAAACTATGTGGCCGGGACGGGTAAATGGACCTTAAAAATCACGCCAAATATTTCTATGTAGCTGAACTCGTTTAGCTGAATGAGCTAACAAATAGATATCAAAAGAATTGCTAGAAATGCACTCAAAGCAACGGATGGAGAAGATGAAATGCCCGCCGACAATTGGCCTGGTGGAGACGTCGTAGTTGGTGGACCTGGTGGAGGGGGTACTCTGGGTGATGCCACAGACGCGTTCACCACACTGCAAATTCCTGGGCCAGTGCTGCCCTGTATTACAAAAGAAATGGAACTCTCAACAAGAAGCTAACAGAGCGGAGGATAACTGTATCGCATAAGAGAATTGAGAAAGACAAAAAAACCAAAAAAAAAAAAAAAAAAAAAAAAAAAATTAAGGTTGAACTCGAGATGACAGAATGAACCCAATCTAGGAGGGATGTGGTGTTCAGAAAGAACACACATGTGAAATGGAAACTTGCCTCGCAGGCTCGAATATCCTCGCAACCACAATGCAACTGTCCATTTAGAGTGTTAACCCCCTTGAACACTCCTTCACTGGTGCTTCTCTGCATATGAGACGCAAGGACAAAAACTTAAGACCCACTTAGACTTCACGGTAGGAGCAGTAGTCGGAAATGGTAGAGTGAACGTCTCTCTTTAAGCGACTTCAGCTAAGAATCGGACTCACCTGGTAAAAGTCCACAGCCAAAAAGTTAGCCCACCGATTTCCTGCTGCTGTATGGCATACATTGAGGGCCGTGCTGAGACTGTCAGAGTTGTCAATGCAAGCAGTGGTCCTGTTTGGATTCGTAGGAAAATAATTCTGTAGAAACAGCGACTTCGTTTTATCTGTCAAGGGAGAAGAAGATTCTCGAGGAAGACAGGTTTGATTCAAAGTTCCATCTGCGAAAACAGTCACAGTATAGGGTTAGAAAACCCCTGAAAATCGTGAATTTCTTCTCAACTGGGAATTCCTTTTCCTGAAGGTCCTCCTCAATAGTTTCTAGTTTTCATAGGCCAAGATACTAATATTTATGATGTAGCATTGCTTTGACAATATTACCTCCAAAAGCATTTATCAGGTACATCTGTTTCTAACATGAGTTGGAAGAAGTTCGACTGTATCGATTTGAAATTATAATTGTTCTTTCGTGGTAAAGAATTCTAATGACCAGAAAAGTCATCATAAGAAAGAGGCAACATGTCAACTCACACTGGTTTTCAACCACATAGTTCCACTGGTAAGCGAAGCCCTCACTGGCCTCCTTGTTCTTATCCGAAGTGAAAACCAACAGTCTCTGATTGTCCGCTATCATTGTAGACAGAGTAGGCCAATCACTCCCGTCTTGCGGCATTTTGGCCAACGGAAACAAGTATTTGGTCAGACCAGCAGCTTGAAAGGCTGTGGTGAGGGCGTTCGTGGTGTTAACATAATCCTCGAAAAATATGGTGACTACCTCAGTCGGATTTGCCGCAAGGAACGTCTCAATCTCGATTAATGTACCGTTAAGTGGTCGCTGGATCAGAGAAAAGACCATGTACATGAGTTAGTGAGTTGACAGTACAATTCTACTGCTTAATGGTTGAATGTGCAGATCTGCCCTAAATCCATGGCGACAAGTTGTGCATACGTCCTAAGAATCGAGGAGCATTAACCTTGTAAACATTGATATCTAGTTGTATATTGTAAACAGACGATTGCTCCAATCTGAATGCAGTACAAGAACCTGTAACCAAGCTGGATCCTGATCTCAAAACACACATTGCAATCTTAGAAGATCACCTCAGAAGCACTTACAAATGCAGTGAAGTCATAGCACCGGCGATAAACCGAATGGCAAAGCCATAAGTCCCCGTTCAACTCGTAAATGTCAAGCATGAGGCCCCGGACGCCTTTCTGCACATTGCATCAAAATCACCTTCAGTGCATTGTTCCAGACGTGTACCTACATGTTGAGAAATCCAACCATTTGCGGTCCTCGGAAATACACAAATTTAGCTGATTTTACCTGAAATAATAGAAAGATTAAGGTTACAATCAGTCAGTTCAGTTGATATTCAGATTAGTAACATTTCTGGAAGATGTACTATGCCAACGATGGAGACAATGTGAATACTATGAAACTCCCCCAGCGGCTAAAACCAATTGACAATATATGTGTTGCATTGCAGTTCGGTCGACATGGGGGCCTCGTGCTCTCACAGCATTATTGTGAGGAATAGATGTTTACATATAGAAAGGAGAAGGTATGAATAATGTACATTAAGTTGGCTGGTAATACTGTCTTCCTGATTCTTTTGGGAGACGATCGTAACTCCTAAAACCGGATCTTCACCCACAATAGCGTAAGAGTTGTGCGTTGTGACCCATGCATACTTGTTGAAGGGCTGGGAGAAGTTCTGAAAAAACATACCAATCCAGGGTGTAATATTCAATCACGATATTGTGCGGGCAGGTATTCTGAGCTGAACATTAAAAAAACATTCTAAATGGTGTTACATCTCTTGAGAAAGGACTCGTGCTGGATTCAAACCTGTGCAAAAGAAGAGACCGGGGAAGCAAAATCAAGAGTGCAGACAGAAGAATTTCCATCACAAGAAAAACAGTAGAACCCTTGTCCGCAGTCCTGATCTGATGTACAAGGATCTGAGGCCTGCATAAAACATTTTAGTGGGCTCTTAGCTCACACATTCTACAATTTCACACATTGAAGTGAGTTCACTTGCGCTGTTGACGCTGTGCTTCTGACCACTACATGGCGGTGCCTATCCGCGAGATAAGCACCTGAAAAGACCACATTCTTACTTGGTAAGATGGTAGACAAAGCCTAAAATAATTACAACTAGGGATTGGGTGGCGCAGAAGAGTTCTCAGCGCGGTACAATTTAACTGAGCTGATAACCTCCAAATGTTTAAAAGTTTGTTGAGGATCTTCGAAAACCAAAAGACCATATAAAAAGTCGGAAGAAATTTCATAAATGTGCACATCCTTTAGAGGTGAATAATGAAACATACTTAACAGCTGTCTGTGCGAAGTATCTCAAGTTCCTAAAAAGCATGAAGAAATTCCAAACAAAATCAGGAAGCACATTCTGCAAAGTCCTCAAAGATGGTTTTAGGCAGCCTTCTGTAAACTAATTGGTACACAAGTGATCTGAAAAGAGATTGAAGAGCGTGGAATGGTCAGGCGTGGCTCTTAGTACAACACCTTTGAAGAAGAAGAAAAATAATAAATAATAAAAAAATCTAGAGGAAACGCCCGGAACATCAACTGAAGCTAAGAGTGGAATTGAAAATTTTCACTCCCTTCATACACTATCCGCCATAAATCTGGCTCTGACAGGGCCCCCTTAGAAGTACCTAGATCCAAAATGACCAAACTGCAGCCGACACTGCGATACAGGCTGAAGCGAGTGCGCTTCACACTGTGATCCACTCGTACGACACCTCAGGGCAGTAATCAAAATACTAACTTTACGTAATCGAGGATCTGGAGTAGAGCCAATTGCCAGTGTCTGCTTACCACTCCAAGAGCATGCACGTTTCCAGAGCCCAAGCAAACGATTGTGGTCACAGCCACCAACAATATCACAGCTACTTTCGACATCCTTGCGCCTCTTGGACGCTCGAGCTCTCGTTACGTCACCTGCACTTGCAACATTTTAGTGAGTTACAGAATGGCGTCTCTCTGTTGCGATCATCGTACTAAATGAACCCACGCCAACTATTTTATCGAAGAAGCGCACATCGTAAATGAAAGCCCCACTTCAGTTTGTACCACGAGCTTTAAGACAGGCGATTATTAGAAGCCACCACGATTTCCTCCCAGACCGCTGCTCCAGACTAGTGCCCTTCAAGATTTCCGCCCTATTACCTTTTTCTTTTCCACTTTTCCCTGCTATTCCTGCATGCTGCTGCACGCAACGACAGCGCGCACTCTAGTTCAAAGTGACGCGAGATCACGCGGATTCACCCAACTTTGTCTAATCCTTCCGATCAATTCAAGCTTTACAGAAGAAATGGCCTGCAAGCTCGGTCTCCTGCCCCTCACCACAGACCTGCTCACAGAAGCGTAATTCTTCCGATCGGAACAACGTAACCCACATGTCAACAACCATAGATCTCCTCACGCAACTTTTCCTTCTGTTCGATGGCTGTTGTCTACCTAGTTCGCTTTCCTTAGCTTCCCACAATAATGATGTGTACCAACCGTACGAGCCTTTCTCAATTCTCCACCGTAACACCATCAATGGCGACCTCAAGCTTAATCTTCATCCACTAAAATGTCTCTTAAGACCAATCAAATGAGCATTAGACTTAACTACGCAGCGGCTCCTCGATCAGATCCTGGCGACTGACTGACACCACCATTACAAAGCACTGCCTCACGTGACGCGCATAGCAACGCATCATAAATCGCCCGCCGAGGTTCCCTTTTCAATAAGAACGTTCACAGTCACGTTCTACTCTTCCTCTGCCGAGCGTGTTATTTTGGTTTTCCCATTGAACCTGGCCTCAAATTTGACCCCAGACCCAGAGTATAATAAAATGGTGCTGCGAGTCTTTCCCTGAGACATCTTCTTCGACTGCAACTTCGTGTGCTATAAAGTCATCACGCCGTCCACACATCAGCCCTCCCTGATTTTCAACACCAGCTTTGACCGGATGCTTCGATCGCAGCGTGGTGAAGCCCGCGGACCTACAGTGCAGATCCCCGTCAGTCGCCGCGCTCGCTCCTCGCCAGCCCTCGTTTCTGATCGATCGATCAATCAGCACGAGACCGGGTTCCGCAACAAACGTGACCACCAACACCCAATCGCGATTCCGGAATATTGTGCTAATTAATTAAAGCGATCGTCAAACATTCCCCCGCTTTGAGCCTCCGGAGACTCCCCCGTCAACGCTTCCGTTGCTTTGGTTGCTTCATGTATACATCCGGATACTGTTTCTGTACGAATACGTGTTCCCAACATATACGATATTTTCGGGTTCCCAACAAAGGGAGCATAGAATAATGTAATTTTGGTTGTTCCCCAATGATTTCCTCAAATCCGTGGCCAATACTATTTAGTGAAATGCTGTTCCCCTGCATCTTCGTGTGAGCTGCTTGGACACACACACACACACCCCCATTTCCGAATAAAACCCAATATTTTTTGGGGGTTTTTGCTTTTGTTGTTATGTAGTAGACTTTCCTTTACCGAATAAATTCAAAACTCCACTTTTAGAAAGAGAGGCCAGCAATTGGCTTCCTGTTATATGAAAATGTAACACGGTAATTCAATTTAGAATAGGTACTCGTTTGACTCCTTGATCAGAACGACCAGCTGTCAGAATACTGAAACTGGGGCCCGAATCAAGACATCACTGTAATTTAAGTGCATTCTAATTCAAAGTTGGATCAAATTAAAGAAAAAGTAAATGTAAAAAATCCTGAACCGAAGCAGATGGGTTGGAACCCAATTGGGTGGCAAAGTTGCTCGGGTTCCAAGTTGCTTCTTTGATGGAGCGGCGTTCAAGTCAGGGTCTTCAACTCGGGGCATTCGGGTCTTCAAATGACGCCATGGGATTGCTATAGAGGCGCCGCCAAAAAGTTGGGGGAAGGGAACAGTAACACCGGCCCCGCTAAAGGAGCCACCAGAGGCAACGGCATATCCACCAACCACTTGTGCCTTGCGATCGTCACCTTCTAACACGCTTCCCACACCACATTCATCTACTCATTCATTCATTCATTCATTCATCCAAGAAGCAAGTCAAGATTCTATCGTTCATCTAATTTGCACGTCAACCCCCGCGTTCACCCAATTCGCACATTCATCTTCCAACGTTCATCCAAAGTATGCGCCAAACTTTTCTGTTTATCAAAGGTGTACAGGAATGGGATCCAAGTCAAAAGTAGTGACTGTATCAAGCCTATGCATGCAAACAACTGCCATTGAAACATCCAGTGAGTGTATTGTCAGATTTTCTGTGTCCTGGTGTATTTTCAATAAATGGGTCTTTACAAACAACTATATATTATATAATTTTAAATATATATATTCACAATCTGACCACATGGACTTTAATATTTAATATACATACTAATTATAAGAAATAGTTTTGATTGATTTAGAAACAAATGTCAAATACAGTGAAGGAATATTGAATTGATCGTCTAAACCTTCTAAGTAGCTCACCTAACCTAGTTCAATCTTCAACTTGGGAGAATTTTAAGTACTATTTTTAAACTATTTGAATTATATATTGGTTTATTTTGTACTCTTTTATATTTTTAAAAGTACTTTACATATTTATTTCTTGTTGGATACACATTTAATTTTTTTTATGAATACAAAACTCAAATTATATTTTACTTTTTTAAGGTAGTTGGTATTAGTAGATTTTTTTATTTCTCTTGCACTGATATATATATATATATATATATATACACACACATTCATACACATATTTCTTTCTTTCTTTGTTTTACTTTTATAGAGATTAAATTCATAAGTTGCAAAAAAAATTCTACATAATTTTTAAAGAAAAGATTCTTGGTGTTAATAGAACTAACTATAATATGTGTGTGTGTATATATATATATATATATATATATATATCAACTATTTTATACATATAAAATTGAAATTAAAAATTAGTTATAAATGTTTTTAGTTCAAAAAATTTTGATCAAAGAATCAATTAGAAGAATTTTTTTTTGAAAAAAGATATCAAATTATATTGTATAACAAACTTTTTAGCAAGCTATTAATTATTTTTTAATTATAAATGAGGGCTTAATACAGGCTACTTCAGATGCAAGTCTTAAGATGGTATATGTTGCAAATAACTCTAAAAATTATAATATCATATGCTCTAAATGTCAAAGCAAACATGTGCTTTTTATAAAATTTATTTTTTAAAAATAAAAAATATCAAGTATAAAAAATTAAATTATTATTATTGATTTAATATTTTAAAATATAGTTTTAGAATTCTTAGAAGCATAGTAATAAGTTTTTTTCTTTTTTTAGAAAACATATATTATTAAAAAATTATATAAAGAAACTTTGACCTATGACAAGATTATCTTATAGTCCTAAAACTCTTAATAGGTAGTTCTATAAAAACTTGTCGTAGTCAAATCTACTAAATTATTACATTATTAGGCCCTATTATAGTATTCTACTATTAGAATTTTAAATAGTATCTTCTTGGAAACCTAAAAAGTAGTACTAAAGAGAATCTACAATTAATCTTGGAGAAATTTTCTAAATCTCTTTTAAAAGAATAATAGTAAGCTTGATTATATATATATAGATATATACATATATTTTGCTACTATAGTTTTTGCTACTACTACTATAATTTACTCTTATTATTATTTTAATTATTTTTTATTAAAATTAAACTTACTTTCTATATAATTTGAAAAAATATATGTATAGAAAATATTAAAATAATTTTTTATTGGAATTAAAAAAAAACTAAAGAAATATGTCAAGTGGTAGAATTAGTAATTATCAATATATATAATAAATTAATCCACCTAAATCTTGAATTAATCTACTTATTACAAAATACAATTGCTATATTTACCAAAATAATTGTTAATCATTTTCATCATTTGGCATGCTCAAAAACTTCTCTTCTTGCCATATCTCTTACCAATTCTTCTTCATGGTTCACCAACTTCCCTCCAATGTAAGATCACCAATCTCACCTGCTCTTCTTTTTAAGACTACTCTATTATAGCCCTTCCTAAGAGTTCCATTCTCTACCCCTTTCACCTCCTTGCAGAATCACCACATTATCCAGATTGGTGAGGGAGTGCAAAGTCCTAGGCACTACAGGAGGAGCAAAGTAAAGACAAGTGGGTTGATTTAAGTTTGAAGTAGGTCAACTTAATATTCTCCTATATATATATATATATATATATAAGAATGTTAATAGAATATGTATATATTTATATGTACAAAATGTGTGCTTTGATACAAAGTAATTTACACTAAAATTTATAAAATTCTTAAAAATATATTATAATATTAAATAATAAAGTATATATATATATATATATATATATATATGCTTTTTTTAAAATAGAAAAAAAACTAATTAAATTATAATATTGAATGATATTTTAAAATTTTATAGATAATTTTTAAAATTAAAAATTAAAAATCTATCATTTATATGAATTTTATAAATTAAATAACTTTATAGTCATTTATATTAATATTAGACTAATTTACTAAATATTATTAGATAATAATCATATATATATATATATATATAGTATTTAAAAACTATAAGATAAAAAGTTTCAAGCATATATTTAAAAATCAAAATATCAAAAAATAAATTAAAAAATAAAAAATATCTTATTACAAATGTTGGTATCAAATTAAAATCAAAACATATAGAATAAAATAAAGTGTAAGAAAAATCAACTATATAATTAAATTTAAACTTTTTAAAGTTAGAAATTAAACAAATGATATATTTTTTCAAATCTGATTTTGAAAAAGAAATTATATACAGCTTTCTAAGAAATTGTTATCTTTTGGCACAAATTTAAATTAGCTTTTTTTAATATATTATAAGCTTTTAGGTTTAGAAGGACCTTTATAGCATAAATAAGTCTTATTTATTTTTCTATTATTGTAATTATTTTTTTATGAATATATCTTATTTATTTTCTATTAAAAAAATTAATTACACATATATATATATAAAATAATAAAAATTTCATAAAAAATTTGACCAATTTAAAAAAGTATATTATTAATTAATAAAAATATCAAATATATATATATTTAAATAATCTTTTGAAAGTTTTAAAAAAGTTATAGATATTGATGAATACAAAGAAATTAAGGTTCCATAACATCTTTGCATACATAAATGTAAAACTTTTCTACAAAATAAAAAATAATAATATGATTTAAGATATCTTAAAGTAAAATTAAGATTATTTATAGTTTTAAAATAACAATAATAATGATATATCAATTAGTATTTTAAAAAAAAATTATAGTTTATTTTGGCCTTTACTTCTAATATATTTTTTAATAAAATATAATTTTTATTATTAAAAGATTAAACACAAGAAATTTTATACTAATCTTATTTTCATGCAATAAAATAAGTATATCTATTTTAAAAATATTAAAAAAAATAATAATATATTAAGAAGTTTTTTAATATGAATAATTAAATATGTATTGTTATATTCTTTTTGAAATTGCTACAACTTTGCATATAATGGTATTTATAAAGATTAAAAAGGGTAGTAAAATACCAAATATTTTTGAATTTATAACTTTGATTTATTTATATTTAATAATAACAATAATAATAGGATTAATTGATATACTAAATATTTGACAATCTTAAAAATTACTTACAATTTGTAATAAATATATTTCAAATATGTAGATAATATAATGGTTATTGTGTCTTAGATTTTATGTTAAATCATACCAAAATATTTTTAAGTTCCAAAGTTATATATAGATTTAAGAATATTTGGGTGTAACTAAAATATATTCTTTATATTGTAAATGGCCTAGTTTCTTAATTAAAACCATAGATATTATACAACAAATATTTTCTTAGATAAAAAAGTATAATAATAATTTATTTATTTTCAATTAAAAATATTATGGTGTTTTGATTATAATATTTTTTTAGATCTTAAAGAAAAAAAGAAAATATACAATTGCATATAGCACTCATTTAACCATTGTCTTATTGAGATTGTTAAAATAATGGATAGCATGTTAAAATGCTTGAAAACTCTAGTATCTAAAACTTGTTAATTTGATAAAGTGGAATAATTATAATTTTGTCCAATTGCCAAATTGGTAGCATGATATTAACATTGTCAAACAACTTTATTAGCATATTATTATATCAGAATGAATCATTTAAATTTAAGATTTTTTTAAAAATAATTATATTTATTTTCTTAAAAAAGTTATAGTTAATATTGCATGATTGGTTCAGATAAAAACACATCAAAACAACATGATAATGAAAGAAAATATACAACTACTAAATATTAAATTTTTCAAAGTAATAATTACTTGGTTTTGTGTCTATATAAAATTCATGTACAAAACTATTTAATCACATTGGAACACAAAAACAACTAGATTTGAGATATATTAATTAATAAATAAATATAAGGTTCATTTTTTAAATTTTTCTTATGCTTAGAAAAACATGATTTGATGTTTTTATTTATTTACGTACTTATTTATAACATGTTGTGCAGCAATGATTTCATATATTCATCAACTGTCAATTTAACTGAAGCACAGGTTTTAGGGGAAGCATATGTCGCTAGAACCCACAAACAAATTACATAAAATAATTGCATCATCTTGCAATTATTTCATGCCTCCTCTAACTAAGATGATCAAAGGATCCTGTGGTGGACCCTGTCACTAGCTATCTATAATCCATTCAACTGACGAAGGCATGAAAAAAAACAAAACACAAAATAAATCACAAAATGAAACAGTTGTCTTCAACAATAATGAGCTATGTATGTCGACAGATCATGGAGTGAAAAATGCCGTTGAGAATAAGTAGTTTTGCTCAAGATAGTAATCGTTAATAGCTCAGTCATACGTGCCTCAGCATTGCCAACTTGAACTGAAGTTCGTGTGGTGATCCCTTAGCTTTCCGTGTTTTGGTATGATTTGCAGGATGGGACGTCGTGAATTGAAGCTCGGTCGAAGCTTGGGAAGGATTCTGTGGGTAGCCCTTCTAATCTAGATAGATCATGCAGCTTTGGAGTGCACATGCTTGTTTTTTGAGCCCACATCGTGCAACATGGGTTGGAGTATGAGGTGGACGCTGTTTTTCTCTCGTCGCACTTTAGATTGCTGAATTTGCCAATTGGCACAGTGAAGCTATGATACACAATGTTTATTACTCTTCACGTTTTGAATATCAGATAGATATTAGCCTTTGAAATACGGGTTTTACAATTTGTACCAAGTGAATGAAGCTCCTGAACTGGGGAAACTTAGACCATGTTCTTCATGCGCATCTTTGCCTGGGTTGGAACTGCCTAGCTTGACATCAGTGTAATTGTCCACACACGATTTTTGAAAGTGCAGACCGCTGAAGTTTCCAGACCTCAGCTACCCCGCTTGGGCAGTATTTGAGAACGGAAGGTTATAGAATGCTTGTTTCGATTTGCCTTAAGTTTCCACAGAAGTGCATAAAACCATTTAATTGGTCTTCATTATTTGTCTACTGCACCTCTTGAGTTCTTCACTCCCAGTGGACAGCATACGAGGATCGAGCAAATATTAGACGTCGTGCGCATTGTTGCATCGAACTAGCACGATAATTGCTCTTCAAGCGTCATTCCGTGAACAATTATTGGTCTTTATATACCAATCGAAGGGGGATGTGCTATCATATCTGAACGTCTTCATCACACTCCTCTTCTGCACAAGTGATCAGTGTGTGTCGATCTAGCCAGTTTGTTTGACTAGACAGGATCATCCCTGACGTCTGCTCCATCATTCATCGTAGATTTTGGCCACAGATGACCATGTTCTGGAGGTATAATTTCCAGGAGCAGCAATCACAGTGTAGCTTGGATGCGACACCATCGAAAGCCAAATCAAGGAATCATCATTTCTTGGGGACAACACACTGGCGGCCGTGCGCTGTAAATCTCCGTGTGGAAAAGTTTCAATTTGCTCCTATATTTCTATTCATGAAAATCTCTACTTAAGACTCATGCATTATTTAACTTACAATGAAGTAATCATGGACACATACATTCGTACTCATTTCTTGTCGATTTGAAAAAGATCCACACTGATTTTTTTATTACCTAGCAAGCAAGGGCATTTTCTTGTTGGTGCGAGCAAAATGAGTTGCAACGCTTCAGGAGTCTTATTGGTGAAACCCTGGTTCACGAGATAACCAACATACAATCAAACAAAAACCAAAAAACCTTACAACCGGTAGAGTTTACCTCTGAATTACATCTCAAATGTAAGTTCACAGCATGTAAAACATAAGACGGGAACAGGAGAGAGGAATTGAACTAGTATTCAAGTATACAAGTTCACCAGCTCGTATTCACAGATGCGGCATAGAGGACTAAGAGTTGAGATTTTTAAAAGCCATTGAAAAGCTGAAGTACACAAGAATAGCGTTCAGTGAAAAATTTAAAAAATAAAAAAAAGAAATAAAATGCAAGAAATCTGTAAAGCTAAGGACACACCGGAACCGAACCCCAGGTCGTGGCAGAGCAGAACAGAGTGTACTAACATCCTACACAGAACATCTTCTCATATACACAAGGCGTCAACTGAAAAATCAGGAGTCCAACACCTCGACTGCCCGCAACTTTGTCAAGAATGTCAAGGAAAAGAAACTGCTTGAATGCATCCTTGATGTTCTTTCTCCTCTACGATGCATCGTATCAATATCATACTTCATTGCAGGACAGGGCCCTCCTGAGCTATGAAACTGCGGATATGAACCTTCTCAATCCTTCTTCGATGTCTTGTTAATTAGAGACTTGTGAATGTGAGGTATAACTCCTCCACCGGCAATGGTACCCTTGATCAGAGTATCTAGCTCCTCATCTCCCCGAATGGCAAGTTGTAGATGGCGGGGTGTTATACGCTTCACCTTCAGATCCTTACTCGCATTTCCCGCCAACTCCAACACCTCTGCAGTAAGGTACTCAAGGATGGCTGCTGAATACACCGCAGCAGTTGCCCCCACTCTCCCATTTGCGGCCACTCTTGACTTTAGCAGCCGGTGAATACGCCCGACGGGGAACTGTCCAGCACACAAAACAACGTACGCACATCGTCAAGTTCTTCACTTGGAGCACTCCCTGCGGTGAAACGCATGTCCTAGTTAAGAAGACTTCGGAATCTAGAGGCCCTTTGTCATAAAATTGCACTGTTATTGTATGTCTGGTGCAGTCAAAAGCGACAACTCAATCAAGTGTAGCATTGGGTCCGACACTCTGTAGCGTGTCATCAATGCAATTCCAACGCCAGTGCTGGCTGCAGAAACTCGTGAATGCAGTGTTATCTTATCACTTGATTTACCTACTGTTGTATAGCTTCCTTTTATCTTGGAGCTCCCACATGCGGTTCCAAAAAGGACGTATCCCTTAATCACTTGTTTGACTAGTCACCTCTTTGAGAAGGGAATACGGTGGTTTAGCAGATTCTCACTTTACCCTCAAAATGTGCTGCTCATGATACAACAAGACTTCCTTCACACCATTCTTTTAGTTAAGGTTGGGAATCGTAGGAAAGGTGTTACAATGCAAGCAGCAATACCGACCGAGGCGGAAGAGACGAGATGAAAATGATGATAACTGCCTCCAATTACACAGTGGATAAATTTCGCAACCCAACTAAAAAGAAGACGACAGAGGATCCATAATAGAAACAATGCCAAGAAGGTTAACGAATCATAAATGTGATACATGATACCAACTGCAAGCAAAATATGGTTGGGAACACGAACCTGAAGACCAGCCCGGGATGATCGAGAAGTAGGCTTCTTCTTATCCTTGTTCTTATCGTCTACGACAGGAGCAGGTGCTTTACCCATGAGCAGCCCTTTGGCGCCTTTTCCCGACTGGTTCCCACCCACCACCATGGTGTCGCTCTACTTGTCGTGGGTTATAAAAACAGGGTACTCTGAACTCTTTAACTAAACAACCAAAACAACTGTTACCAACTGAGCACTTCACAACTAAGCACTCGCTTTTCGCAAGTCAACCCAACGTAAAGAAAGCTCAAGAAGCGCACTGGGAAGAGAGGACTTCTCAAAATGCGAGTTAGCAGAAAAGAATCGAACAACCGCGAACAAACGCCCCCCCCCCCCCAAATAAAATAAAAGCACAGATAACCGACACAAGCGACGAAAGAAAGCGAACGCTCAGTACGCCCAATTCCCCCCAACACTTACCACTCTATAACCTCCAAAACGAAAACGCCCCGCTCACACCTCACACGAAGAGGGCCAAAATCGAGTACCGGAAATACTGCCCCCGCGTACACGCAGCAGCACTGCACAGGGCGACGAGGGAGCAAACTACAAAACCCCGCGGTACCACACCTATGTACCACTCCCCAAGAGAATTTTTCCCGCCACAATGACCAAATAGCCCCCCAAAACAGAATAACCCGCCACGGAGTCGCTAATTTGAAAGGGAAACTCACAGGTGACGCAGCTTCGGAAGTGCTGGAAAAATGGAGAAATGCGGAACGGGCGAAGGGTAAGGGTAAGAGAGGAAGCGGAGGGTTGGAAGATGCGAAGTCGGGAGAGCGTGGCCAGGGCGACGATGGAGATAATTGTCAGCGCGACGATGGAGATAATTGTCAGCGCGACGTAATGAGTGCTGATGGGTGCGCAGCGAGGCGGGGGAGGGAGGGGAAAATGGAGCGTAGGATGGCGAGCATGGGGATGGCGATGGGGTTTGGTTTGGTTTGCGAGCGATGGCTAGGAGGGAAGACGCCAGCCAGGGGAAAAAAAAAAAAAGAAAAAAGAACCGCGACCTTTCCGCTGCTGCGCTTCCAAGCACGTCTTACGAGACAAGCGCCCGGCGCCGCTGCTCCCCACTCCCCGCAACCCCGGTCTCAACCCCCACCCCCTTCCGGTTCTTCGTCCCCTCCCCCGTCGTCGTCGACGTCGCCCATGGCCACCTGTCACATACCCTGGCATCCGGGTTTCACCCCGTTCTTGACGCCCGGGTACTGGGGCACCGTTATTCTCCCGCCGGATTATATCACAATTCTGCTGGTACCTAATCAGAATTTTCATGGGACACCACACCGGGTATCGGACCTGGTATTGAAGTTTTCAGGGTATGGTAATGTTCTTTTTGTAGTTGCGTTTAACATTCAAGACAGTGGTGTGTTGGACTTTAAGATACAATGTTATTAAAAAAATTATAATTGGCATGACCTAGATATGTAAGGAGGAATAGTTGTGGAATGTTATCTTAAACATAACACATTCATTAATATGAATATAAAGTGCTATTTATAGTTTTTTCACTATGATTGAAATAAAAATCAAGTTTGAATATTTATTAGCCTTCATTTCTGAAAATGATAGATTGAATTTTTAACATTTCAGATGTATACATATGGATGAGATTCCCCACAAAAGTATATATATATATATTAATCTCCAAAACTGTTTGTGAAAAAAATATCAAAAAATAATCTGAACAAACAAGTTTACAAAAAGTGAGAATCAAAATCATGTATTTTGATATTTCAAATAAGATTTTAAAAAAAAGAACAAAAAGAACAAAGATGTAATACACGTAACATATTGTGGTTCTAAAGTTATAAAAAAATAAAAAATAAAAATAAAAAATGATCTAAAATTTAATACTCATTTTCTTCATTATTTTTTTATTCTACATGCATTGTCTTTGAAAAAGAAAACAAGATGAAAATGCATCACTGGTATAGGAATCATCATGTGTTCATGTATAAATATGTACACCCACAGCACGCCATTTTAAAATAAATATTATAATATTTCATTTATTAAACATACATAAATATAAGTATATATATATGGACTTGGATCTGAAGATTGTTATTATGGCAATGTCCATCATGACAAGATAATACAGTTAAAATAAAGAATCAATACTAATTCCTCATTCAAAAAATGATGCGTATTTCTTTTTGGAAAAAAAATACAATGAAAACATTATTTATTTATACATGCATTTATTATATTAATAAATATCAAGCTATGAGTAGTTATATTTTAAAATCATATGAACAAAACACTTGCAGAGATGTAAGATTTGTTGATTCCTTGTTTGAATTCTTCAACTGGTCTAAACATTTGACTAGCAGTAGAAACGTATCATTATTTTTTGATTATGCCATGGATTTAGTTCAAAGCAGGAATAACTCCCACATTAATGCCCCTATCATCAGGGGGAGGTCCAAAATATACGAGGTTCCACACAAGGTCGAATGAACGATAACCACATATGACGAAAGTCATTCATCCATTGATGAGGAATCGCGACACCAGGAATTTCAAACGGCAGCCGAGTAGGCAACTTATTTTCCCGCGCGAAGTGACCCTTTTGGCGGGAGAGTCATCCTCCCTGAGCATGGCCAGGTCGCTGCGGCGTCGGCTCGTACCGCGATGCACATTCCTGTCCCTTTTGACAGATCACAGATTGTCGTGACGCAGGATCTCATGCTTGCATTCCAACCATGTCAGGGCTGAATCACTGCGCGTGTGTGAGTAGTGGTGGTTCGTTCAGGTGTCTTCGTAATTCTCAGTTGTCGCAGGTGACTTCCTCTCTGTGATTGGGCCGCATTCTGTGTCGTGACGATTGCAAGTATTTTAAGCAATCTCTCCCGCCTCGAGGCTTTCTAGATGCATAATTACTCACTCCCACATTTTTCCGTGCTTTTCGTTTATCTACGGACGTTGATGAGGTCACGAAGCGCTTTTGGCTTTGTTCTGTTTCTGAATATGTGAAGGCTGAGTTTGCTGAATTTGGTGACATTCTGTTTGTCACCTCCTCCGGTTACCCCTTGAGATTCTTCAGGTTTTTTCACGACTTGCCTGGTTCCATAAATCCTGGATTGCAAATTGTTCGTGTAGTTTGTGGGTAGTTGCGGGGAAAGAGATGTCGAAGGGGGAGCTGTACGTTGTGGGATAGTTTCACGTCACGCTGAGGTTGTTTCTTCCGAACACCATTCAGGTTCTGTTGTGACATCCTGCTTTGATTGTGCGACTATGTGGTGCGGAATTGCTCTTGTGGCCAATTCATTTCCTTACATTCGACAGTGGTGCGGAAAATTATTGCATATTCTAAATAGTTGTGCAAAACTGCTTGTGGAGGACCTCCTTTGTCTTGCAATCCTGTAGCTGTTGTCCACGTATGCCTCTGACAGAGATTCAATTAAAATTCCTCCTTCGTTTCGTAGAATTATAGGTCGATGCAGTTTTATGATTGCAGTGCTCAAGAGACATTGTGAGTAGAGTGCAGTCAGCTTTCGGAATTTCATCTTAGGGTTTCCATGCTTGTATCATTCAGGAATGATGGAATGATGCTGAGAATACTTCATAATCGTTGCAAGGATGGAAATCTTGGGCAAGCAGTGTTGAATTACATTCGAGTGTTGTTTCGTTTCTTGTTGCCTCTGGCGGAGAAAGATGAGTTTTGAGGGCCGCATAGCTTTCAAATCTCACGTTAGTACTTGTTATTGTGTTAAGAAACGATCACAAGCTCAGCACTAACAAGGTGTCGGAATGCCTCTTATTCTTTGCATATAAGCTGAGCTCATCACACTGCCGTCTTTCTCCATCTGCTCTGAAAGCATTAGTTATAAACCCGAAAATCAATGGGGCCAACGGTGTAGTCAGGAGCCTTAATCTTATCCCAAATTGCTTGCCGATAACTTCTTCGTCAATTGAACTGGTATTTTTGTTCGAAGAACAGATGAGCGTCCATTGCTACTGATTGGTTACATGATTCGGATATCTTTCAGTACAATTTTTGAAGGTCAACTCTAGAATCTTGTATCAGTTCTGCAGCGCAATGCCGTTTTAGGCAATATTGCCATGTTCCGTTGAGGGTGTGCACTGGGTCATGTTCTTTTACTGAATGCATTATCTTGTTTTCTACTGCGCGATTTGATACGAGAAACGGTGAAGGGTAATTGATATTGAATTGCGTACCGTTGAAAAATACTCCCACTTTGTCTATATTTACCTCAGGGGAGCACTGACTCGTAGCAATGTTCTCGTTGCTCGCACCTAATGAGACGATCTTCAAAGAAGGGTAAGAGGGTGAAAGCAAGATATTGTGTCACATCTTCTAGCTAATTCGTGGTCTAAATGATCACTGCGAAGAATATTCCACACGTTACAGAAGCTGCTCCTAGCTTTGATGCGAATTGAACATATCCTCAAAGAAATTTTGAGTCATGTGTGAAGTTCAGTCTGAGGATTTATCGTCTCTTGTTTACCAGTTGGTACGTCCTGCCTCTCGTGGCCACAAACTTCCTAGCATTAATGGCACTTTGTCCCTCAGCAAGATGGAATGCCCCGACTAGTAAGAAACTTCACAGATTGGGTCTAACAGCGGTAGGTGCATTTTTCGGTAGGCACATCATTTCACTTGTATCGATCTTCGTTGAGGAATTACTTACAAAGTTGAGCATGGGGCTTTGTCAAATAGGCTCATGATCTCGTAATTTCAATAACAACGTTAGATTTAAACATGATGCAAAAAATTCTTGAAGGGATCGAGAGCAGGTGTGATTGGTTTCATGATTTAAGGAGCAAACTGTTTACTTACTTTTGGATTTTTACGAGCAGGAGTCGATGTACTCCATCACGAATGGGAAACCGCTCTTCTTCATTTCAACTTTGCCTTTCAACTTTGCCACGTGTCTCCGGACAGCCAAAAGTGGAATTGTCTTTCATGCTCAAGGTACATATGATTAATCATTCTGCCTGTTTCCTCATTATTTGCGAGGGTAATTTTCGCCCCAGAAAAATTCAACAAAATATAATATGATTAAAGATGACAAAAACAAGATAAATACAGCCACGGTTTTAAATCGGCTACAAAGCAACCTGAAGGTGCGATGGACATGATCATTCCGAGGCCACGAACCTTCAAAAAACAATGTTCAAAATGGCAATACATCCCATGGCTATACCTCAATCGCAGGAATTGCGAACAGTTAAGTAACTCCAGAGTCGAAGTTTGAATTTGATTGGAGATCCACTAAGGTAGAGGTTTCACATCAGTTTCTTCCTTGGTTTCAAAAGTGCCCTGTAGCTCATCATCCTTCTCACTGCTGGAGTTCAAGTTCGAGTCATGTAGTAGTTTTTGCAAACAGTCTTTGCAACTCTGTCCTGCAAAGATCACCCACATAACCCACAGCGTTGCGCATGGGTGCCTTCGTAAAGTTTTCAGAAAAAAACTTCCTGTTTTTTTAGTCTCCTCGTGGATGTTCAATTGGAGAGTATGATGTCATAGTCTCTGTCTTGATCAAGAATGGTGTGATTCTGAAAGGTGGGTTGCCTGTCAGGTTTCCATGAAATTCTGCGGATGTCCGAATCACCTTTCATTCCAGTGGCTTCACAGCTCGAAAGAGTTAAAGGAAATAGTGCAACACCTTCCTGGTCTGTGGCAGCATCAGAGTAGAAGAGAATGTTATGATCACCTTTAGTTGTTGGCAATTAACTGGGACCTAGATATAGTGATGCATCTCATGTTACAATGCTGAGAAGGAGTGAATCTTCGCGTCCATGGTACTTCCGTTTGAGAGTATAAAAAGATAATGTAAAAAATATGAGCTCAAAAAGAACGACAGAGTCGAACAAGCCACTGATAGATAAATCGAGTATGCAGGAAACGGTTGGAGCTCAAGTATTCTTAAATGGATCTTGCAGCAAATCCCCACTTGGGCACTAACCACAACACTTCCTTCAAACAATGGATGCGTCTATATACTCTTGCACAAGATTATGGTGATCAAGCTATTATTTATGCCCAATTCTTAGTTATATACTGGAACACATGTAAGTTGTGATCAACGAGCTACTCGTCTGGAACTACCCTCCTGAACTAATCCATGTAGCCGGGGCGTTCACACATCGGAGCGCCGTAGATGTTGAGATATTGATATGGTAATAGACGTGGAGAAGCCGGGAGCTGAAGTAAGCATCCTCTGATCTTCTTCACTACTGCAGTGGTCTAGATATTTGAGTTAGTATATTTTTGTTGGGTATGTTGTAGGATACCGGGAGCAGAGTACCTTTCCTCCACAGATGTTCATTCTTCTTTGTGGATGGGAGTTGACGAACAAGTGAACAGGAAGATTGCTTTCTTTTCTGATGGTTTTGCGGCGTGGATTTAATGATCATGGATGTCAGTAGCGGCGACCAACAGCAAGCTCACTCAACACACCAACAACAGGAGCATTAACATAAGTCGCGGGCTCCATTTGGGCGTAGTTGCTGCGGGAATCGTAGATGTTATCGCCCTGGTCGGGGCCACCAATCACAGCTCCAGTGGCGACGTTGGGATTCGGATTCCACGAGTTAAACCAGTTGAATCCTTGTTTGCACTCGATCTTCCCGGGACTAGCTCTGATAGAGGGCAGCGACGCTGCGCGATGGTGCACTCGTGTGGGATTTCTCCCAAAGCCGATCATGTAGGACAAGCCCCTCGGGTTACGCCCCAGCATGTAGTCCATCTGCCGCTGAGCTGCTGAAAAGAGCTGGGCAGCGGTTACCTGGCGCCCTCCGCAGTTCACAGTTCTACGCGCGGCAGAGAGATATCGTGCGTACGTTGTGAGCAGGAAACTAGAACTTGTCACATACTGCATGTTAAGTTGGCCCATGGTGTACAACATACCACCCGGTGAAAACTGCAATTGGGAGCTCCAACTGATGCTCCGTGGCAGCACGGCGCAGATGTAGCTATCCGCGTGGTCTTTATATCCTTGCAGCCCGTTCACGCCTTGCATAACAGACTGCGCGAGCAGCACTTGCGCTCCAGCGTATTTGTTATCCCAGCTGAACTGGTTGACAGACTGTGTGCTGCCACCGAGGGCATTGCCGTTGCGAATGAGGTATTGCAGATAGCCATTCTCACGGGTAGCCCTGTACAACCATGCGGCGCCCCACACGAGCTCATCCTGGTACCCGGAGTAGGAGCAGTAGAAGGGGCACACCACTCCTCCGAGCACATCGCTGTACTTGCCTCGGTATCTATCGGCGAAGGCGAACACCTGCCCCATTTAATCAACAAAAAATTGTAAGAGTGCCTCGACTTTTAAGGTCGGAAACAAAAGATCGATTGACTCTGAAAGAAAGACTGAGAGTAATGATGGATTTGGGAAGTTCTGCAGTGTCATACTTGTCTGGCCCTGGAGAGGAGACGCGCAGAATAGGCATTGTCAATGCCCCGAAACGCAATCGAAGCCGAGGCTAGCGCAGCGGCCGACTCGCCAGCGACATCGGATCCAGGGCGGCCCGCGTCCACTTTGTAGGCATTTCGAGGCGTGTCCATCTCCTCTGGTCTCTCCCAGCACTGGTGGTCACTGTTGGGATCGCCAACCTGCACCCAGAGCTCATTGGGACGCGCACTTGCTTTTAGTAGATAATCTGTGCCCCAGCGGATGGCGTTCAGGGTGTTGCCCCGCTGCCCGGTCCTCCGCAACGCATCGCCAAACTCCACCACTCCCCACGACAACATCGAGATGCTGAACGCCATTGGAAGCCCGAACTTAACATTGTCTCCCGCGTCGTAGTACCCTCCACTCAAATCAACCTGCACAAGAGTCCACCGTCGCCAAGGTCAATTTCACAATTTCAGCAGAGGTCCAAATTCACGGATAAAAATTGTACAGGCATATGAATTTGCAATGAAATTGCAGCGTACAGTTTCTGCCTCTACTTCTGGAAGAATTCGTTTAGCATACAGTGTTGGAGCGGCCATCGTTTAGTGCCGAATTGCCCCTCCACCTGAGCCGCTGCCAACTTGGGAGCCTCCCCGATCGTTGAAGGTCGAAGAAAATGATAGACTTTTCCAGCGCGTTTGCGTACTCAGCTCTCGAGAACGCCAGCGCCATTGATACCAGGCTCGGCCATACAAGGGCTGCCACGACCACAAGGTGAAGGTTCAACAGCCTCATGTTGGTCAGATCTGATCTTCCAAGCAATGGACTAGAGACCAACAATCTCTTGAGAGGATTGTGGTGGAATAGATCACTTCGGCAACCACCAATCCGATTATGGTAGAATCTGTGAATACTGCGCTGTGGCATGAACTGGAGACTTATGTACGTGTGCATTCTGCGGTTGATATCGGTCAGATTCGCTGAATTGCAGGAACTCGGCGTTGAGACTGATTAAATCAAAGGAGATGGTGCGTTCCACATCCATCTGCTTAAGATAATAATTTTGGATTACTGTATAATCTTTTAACACCTACTGACATTTCCAGGGTTAAGAAATTCTTCGCGGAATGGTTGGATCAATGAATGCAACCACAGTGAGACCACTCAGCAGTACCTGTTGCTTACCGTTAACCTAAGTACCGGAAGCCAAGGAATTTCGCGACTTTCAGATGTGTTCCCCTGAGAATGCGTCGTCATGCTAATATAGATTAATTTTTAGATTAACAATATTTTCCATGGTTTTGACTTTAGAAGAATTTTGACATGTCCCTTGGAATGATTTCAGGAACTCGGAGGAATATTTCATCATAACCGCACGTTCTAACATCCAGAGGAGGCCCTCAGGTGCGAGTGCAAAGGGTCGCCTGTAAATGCGGCAGTGAAGGTCGATCCCAACCGAAATTCGTGCACGTCGGGCTTTTCGAAAAGTTTCCACTGCCCAATCAGTCAACTCCATCTGCTATTCCAGGCAACGGATCTCCACATCACCTTAGCTTGTGAGCCGCAATTTCCAATTCGCCACCGAATACCCCAACCGATGCAGTTATGACCTGCAGGACCCTATGGAAGGTATTGTTGGTAATTCGCTGCTTCGGAGTAGGTGACAAGATTCTCTGGAACAAAGTCAAATAGCGGTGCAAAAATTGGTACTTATATCGACCGCATGATCGTGTTGAGCTTACCCCAAAGTAGTCTCGAAGTCTCCATGTGATGATCCACGCCGCAAAGAATCTGGAAGTCGCTGGATCTCGACTGCGAAGTAACGCATTTAGCGTGGACGGCGTGGACTGCGCAGATGTGTCGTCGGTGAAGGAGGAACCTCTTCAATACAATCCAGGAGACAAGTCTGCAGCATAATTTACTGCGTACAGACCGGCCGTTATCACTGCGAGGTCAACTGCCGAACTCCGGGCCTGAGGCGCCGACATCACCGAAGGACTTCGAACCCGATTGATTGTCTAGATTTTCTAGATTTTGTGTTCTTGTTGCTAGTCGTCGTATGATCGTGGATAGTATCGGAGGATTTGTGTGTTCCATTGGTCGATGCGATCTCCGCCGCACGTTGCTGATGGCGCGAGCTGGGACCCCATCACCGTGGACGCCGAAGTACTCTTTCAGTGCTGTCTAACTAGATCCTTCGGACAACCCTAGGGCCACCTTTTACTTTATTCCTTCGGCGAAAGCATAACTTTTCATGGGGAAGCGAGAATTAGTTTAATTACTTAAGAGGAAGAGGGGTTCTACAGAACCACCCAAGACTTGACTTGTAAAGGAATACACAACACATTATCATTTGCATGAGGCTAGGTCAAAAGAATTCAATCTCCTCTTGCTTCTAAAAATAAATATTTCTCCTTTTTGTTTTGTTGTGTAAGTTCCTATTATGGCTCAGTGGAAGAGCTCCATGTGAGAGAAATTGTATGTTCAAACTAAAGTAGTCAAAGAAGCTATTGCTAACATCTTGTATTATTTGCTTATTAATCTTGTACCCTGTATTGTTTTGCAGGTTTAGATTTTTCACATAAACTACTTACTTTTAGGCTTCGTTTAGACAAATCTCATTGTCCTTGGATTATATGCCACTAAATCAAACAAACACGGAAATATTTTTTGGATCTAGCTAAATTTTAGATTTGAATAAATATTGATTTTATATATTCATCCTCCTAAGTGCCACTTCTTGGAGTTGACTCTTGGTAGTTAGAGAAAAAACATCTCAAAGACTTAATTCTTAAGCATGAATAATTTTAAGGAAAAAGATGAAAATAGGCCACCAAAAAAAAAAAAAAAAAGTTTAGTTTTTAATTGCATTTATTACTAAAATTCTTACATTCTTTTGTTTTATAACTTTTATTGTATACATTAATTTTAACACAGCATAAATAAAAATCTTAATGGTATTTTTAGTTGTAGCATGTTAAAAAGATGATATTTGGTTATTTTATTATATTAAAAATATTTTAGATAATATTAATATTACTAAGTTTATTTCTTTACAATATTTAGTCACAAAAAATTTAATCTTTTTTAAAATATTAATTTTGATGTCTCAAATAAAATAATTAAAAAAAACCAAGTATCACACTTTATTATGCATACATGTATATGTTACCTTTACATTTTTATATAATTATATATTTTAAATTTTAGAACTAACAATTATATATATTTCTTCATTAATATTATTAAAAAGGCTATAATAAAAAATGAGTCATTATAAACTTAACAAAATATGTATACACAAGTATATTAACAAATAGATCTATATTCTTTACGCAAATGAATTATTTTATTAAAAAATATTTAATACAATATATAAACTTGAGAAATCAGTATCATAATAAATTTAAAATCCATAAAAATATAAATTATTTAGATACTATTGTAAAGTTTTACTAATATATATATATATATATATATATATATATATATCAATAGAAATTTACAATTATTTAATTTTAAAGATAAATTTAACCAATATAATTTAATTCAATCTATTTATAGAAATGTAGAACCTTTTTTAATTATTTTATATAAGTTATTTTTAGAATTTTTAAAAATTGCTATCTCACCAATACATAATTCTATGAGTAGTCACTTGATTTTTATTCAAGTAGATTGACTAAATCATAATTTTTAAGGATTATTTAGTAAATACATGTATTTATAACTTATTTATGTTTAAATAAATAAATATTTAAATAGATCTAAATAATTTATTTAATTCATAATTTTGATTATTTATATACACATATAAAAATTTATTATAAGAAATAAAAATAAACATACTTTTTCATCTAGTTAAAAAGAACATTGAAATTCAAAAACATCATTGCTTAATAAAAAAAATTAAAAATTATAATTTCAACTTTTATTTTAATTTTTAATTTTTTAATGTGAAAAAAGAAGCTTATTTAATTTCTTTAAAAAAATCTACAGTAGTAAATTAATAAAATTCATGATTTACCTGTGAAAATAATTTTTAATTAAAAAATTATTTAGATGCAATGCTATTTAGTTTCTTATGCTTGATGTTATTAAAAGTTTAAAATTATTTCTTTGATTATAGATGTATATATATATATATATATATATATATATATACACACACACTTATCCACACATAAGTAGAGTTTTTATTATATATATATATATATATATATATATATTATTACTATTAAAGTAGTTAATTTTTAAGAACAACATACCAAAATTCTAGAATAAGGGATAAGAAACTATATCTTGTATTTACTTTGATCAATGTATTTTTCTTCATTTTCTTGTTTTTTGTGAATTTGTGATTTTTTTTTAATTTTTTATAAGTTCAGATCATTTGAAAATAATTAAAAATGCAGCTTTTGGTAATATGTATTAAATTGATTTAGTTCCATTCAAACACATCTTAGATAGTGTGGTAATCACATAAAAAGTTTAATTTTATGCAAATAATTTCAAAATACCTGAAAACTAAGTAAATTAGATTTTTTTTGAAGAATTTGATTGTCTTCATTACAATGTTTTTAAGTCCTACTTTTTGTTATTTTTGGCTTAGAATTTATATTTTTTTTATTAAAATCATTAATTTTTAGATTTCAGTATAGTAGAAAAATTCATTAATTATTCAATTTTATTCTTTTGCATTCCAGCATAAAGTTTTACAAAGACTCTTTGAATAGTCTGTTTATTTTTTCTTACTACAAAAAAAATTCTGGTTACAAACTAAACAAGACAGTAGAATTTGGAACCATCTAAGACTTTATTCTCTTCTACACAATTTTACAATTCTGTATCAATCAATATATTAGTTATAGATAAATAATTATGTAGTAAATAATATCAAATTTATATTTCAAAATTTTTATCAATTATTGAAATTAATAAATGTAAGTAAAATTATAATTCATAAATCTCAAAAATTGCATTAGACCTACATCTATAACTGGAAATAGCTAAATAATAAAATAAAATGATGTTTTGATTCAAAAAATTATTTTAGATTAAAAAAAATTGTTACAAATTTTAATATAATATTTACTTCTATGGATATATATATATATATATATATATATATTTTGGATAATGCATTTCACTATTTGGATAAAAAGCTCTTATAGAAAAAGTTCCAATTGTATAAAGAATTAATATTGATTTAGCTTCTATGACATAAAACTACTATAACCATTAATTTTAGAAAAAACTAAGTTTTTTCTTATTTCATAACTATCTTTTAAATTTTTTTTATGTTATTTAAATTAAAGATTATTTAAAATTAAAATTTATTATTTCTACTGCTAAAAGAGTTTAGGATTAATATTTTATTTTTTTATTAACAACATTACTTAAAATACTTTAATTAAATTTATAAAGCATATTAGATTTAGAACAATATGTATTTATTATAGATCTATTTCTAACTTTAAAATTTCATCAAGAGATTATTAATATGATCTTTTTCTTCTACTAGTTGATTTGTATAGCTAAAACAAGTCAACTTTATACTACAACATATTTCATTAAATTATGGTTGCCAATGAGAAGTTTTTATTTCTTTTTTAATTTTAATTTTAATTTTTTTTTTTAAGGCTATGGTACAAAAGCCTTACAAAAGCCCCTCACTTGGTAAAGATTTTTTTAAATTATTATATATATATATATATATATATATATATTTAAACCTTTGGAAATAGTATAAAGTAAAAAGCTATCAAATATACCAAATATTTATTTTGTTGTAAAGCTACAAATGTCAATTCATTTTTTAATTTTAATATTTTTAAAAAACATAAGAAATTTATTGTTTTTCTTTCATGATCATATTAAGCAAATTTTGACATAACTTTTCAAATTTTTGAGAAAAACCACTTGTTACAGTGGACTTTCTACAAATTTCAAAAAACTACACTATTTATGACATACAAGAAAAAAAATACGTTTTACTTTAATGTACTTTGTATTGCTGTCACTTTTACCTACTCATCTCAACAAATTCACCTTGTCTAATACTTTAAAACTCTTTACTGCAACTTCTTCACAAGAGGACCAATGTCAACACTCCCTACACAATTTAATACAAGCGCAAGGACAATCCGTTTCACAAAACTTGGAATTCTTGTGAAACTCATGGGCAACTGACCGACGGGCGAAGCGAGAACTTGCTCTCAACAAAACTGCTAGAATCGGTCCAGCTGGACCATCCCCAGGAATTCTAAATTTCACTTTTGAAGCAGAGATCACATCCTGATAACAGAATAAAAATAAACAAACAGACGGTCCAAGTGGCAGATTACAGTATTTTAGGTACCAAGTTATGCCTGCAGAGATCTGTACAACACATAATTGTGCACCTTCTCCAAAATCAGAGGAGGAGTACCATTATCCTGGTTCGAGCAACTTTTAGATCAGTACTAGGATTTCGAGCTATGCGATGTCGCTGTTGGACTAGTGGTGGTGGTATCCATCTGACCCCAGTAACTCCCATGCTTGCACGCTGGACTTGTCATTCCCCAGCATTGAAATTGCAGACGCATCGATCATTCCGATAACCAATATATACATTGTGGAAATCAAGAGCCAGCTGCCCGTGCAGAATTGTTCGAGACATGAGGGTATGATCTGTCGCCAGCAACTTCATTTATGTTTGTGTACGAACCACATCTTAGAGGAAGGGAGTATAATAAGAGAGCTGGTAGCTGTAGGTGGACAAGCTTGAACAGTTGATGCGCGTTGCCGTGAAAAACATTTTTCACCATGAATCGAGTAGCTTTCCCCAATCACTCACATTTCTAGAACGACAACTGTTCGCACACAAGATGGAATGCAGTGTTAGAAAGATGAAAGCTTGGCGGGATCCACGAAGATGTTGGTCCAAGCCATGGTGAGAAATCATTCGATGGATCATGAATGCGACATACACAAGCGGCAACAAGACGATTCTTACACTCAGAGTCTGTTCGAATCCACTTTCCGTTCTGGGTGCAAGCCCAGCCCTTGCCAAAGCTGGCACCTCGTCTTCTCGACAGATCCCCAGTCAAATCCGCGGCCTGATTTGGTTCTTTTTGTGGACAGTGTGGCAGCGGCGATGCGTTTGGAGTTGACGAGGTTGATGTTGCTCCGCTGTCAACGTTTGCAATGCACGGAGCCCCCTGAAGTTTTGTTCCGATTGGATCGAATCACTGTTAATACCTGCTTACGAAACTAAGAATGGAGGAGGCTTCGTTTGTGAAAATATGAAGTATGACTGTACCTGCATCTGGAATTCTCTCTCAGCTGTCAGGAAATTCTGCTTTTTGACTGGAGCAACTTTAGCTGCAACACAAGGGTTGCACCCTGACCGCCATAGCCGCTCGGTTGCTCTCGAGGAACGATTTTTACCATCAGCTCTCTTGTGCAGCTCGCGATCGACGTTGTCCAGCTGCTTCTCAGGTGGCTTCTTACGCTTCGATTTAGTGCCTGATTTCGGCGTCCGCCATCTGGAAAGCAAAACTCCGCACCCTCGCTGTGAGTAGAATTCTTCATCAGAATGATCATCAGTTGGGGAGGTTCCCACATAAAGCTGCTTTCCAGGTCGACTCTCTAACTGGGTCTCCACTTCTTTCGGTGGATCTATGGCTGCATGCGAGAGGACAGTGGGAATGTCTCTTCCGACAGAGTAGACTATCTGCAGGCTATTTCTTGCTGCATGGCCTACCGATATTACTCCAGAAGATGCATCATGGTCGCCGAAGACAGGGAGATCCTTCCTCGTGATGCTGGTACTGGAAGCGCATGCTGGAAGAGGATCTCGTGACGTTGACAGACAGGGTTCGGCTTCGTCTTCTGAGCTTCGGACTTCGTGAACAAGGAGTTGTACACTCGACACACTGTTGCGACGCGAACTGTTCTGAGAAGGTTTGTGTGGGCGACCATCAAGGCTATTACGCACTCCCGCAAGCTGATCCAAGGCGAACGTCCCAATAGCAAGCAAACCCTCCTGTTCGTGGCTGAACACGAACTGGATTGTCTCCTGCAACCTGTTTTCCCATTCAGAGCTCAAATCATTAGCTCCACGAGACAAGTACTGATCTCCTAACCCAGAATCTCCTACATGGTGTCCAGAGAAATCCTTCGAAGTTCGACGAAGACCTACGTCCGTCTTCTGATGCAGCGATGTTTCGAACCATCCACCCCTCTCCCATTGACATTGATCTGCAGTTTCAGGGCTATGGGTGCGCCTTGTGGCGTCGGAAGATAGAAACCAGAAAGGTGTTTTACCTGCACAACATTGCTAAACATGATTAGCAGCTCAGCAACATGTTCGACCGACATAGTATGATTGAATTAGGCACATATTTCTGTAAATATGTCAGGAAATACTTGAGAAGCTCGAAACAACCAGGAATTATCTATTAGTTCAGTTTCAAGTTATTTAGTTTAAAAAATCAGTAATTTCTTTATGATTATTGAGCGAGAACGGAAGCACGTCATTTCCTCTTGAATTAGTCTCTAAAATTTGCACCATGAGGAGTCAGACATGACTAGTGACTGCAGTGCCCGAAACTAGCTTTCAGCGTCTTGAAGTTGCCGGTCTGATTTGAGTATGATCTCTTAGGATACAAAGGCAAATAAGGGCCGAGTCGAGCTTCATGCTGGATGATCAAAGCAGATATGTAGTTACCTACTAATTCACACTTGGCCCACGTCGTCGGAAAAGCACTAGCTGCGCTATCACTGGGTAGGGATAAAAACAAACCTGGTTTCTGGAATTCTTTGGCGCTCGTCTGAAGAGGTGGGGGGTCCTTCTTCTTTCCCCACCCGAAAAACTGCACAAAAATGAATGATTTTTAGCTAGTATTATTCTTCTTCAAGGATCTTGCCTGTAAAGGCGGTCATGCAGCAGGTACTTAAAATTTGCACATGGAAGTCCCTTCAAAGCTTGGCCGCATACCTTCATTATGGGAGGGTCGTGCTTGATCCAGCTATCTTAGTTGATCGATCAAGAATGGATACGAACTGGTAACGGCGCCAGTGAAGACTTCGTGATTAGCTCCAGAACTAGTATCTTGTGTCACAAAAACAAACTCCACTGTCAGTTTCTATTCTGCACAAGGTCACCCTGAGTTCATTTGTAGTCCAGGGTGCCCTGAACGAAGACGAAGCAGCTAGAATGTCATAAACCGTCCAGGTAGCTGGAACAGTAAGGACAGTACTTTATCATACATTCCGAAGAGGAAGGGTTGATTGAATGTGGATTGTAGAGATTGCGCAGAAAGTAGATGTCGAAGGCCAAGCCCCCATCTTCCAGAAGAACGATGCAACATGCATGTTAGCTACAAGTAATCAGAACGAGATGGTAGCACCAGCGTGACACAGTTAGTTATCACCCACCTAATGCAACGTGAAATGCGTGCTTCCAGTACTTGGCACCTGCCTGAGAGCGCAGCCTGCAACAATCGTGCACCACAGTTCAGCAGAGAAGGACTCAAGGCGGCTTGGGCCAGGTGGCTAGACATGCTCTTATCAGTGGACGTTCTGCATTACTGAGCGAAAAATTAGCTTACACGCACCTTCGACAAAGGGCTTGGAGTTCAAGTATGGTCGCAGGCGCTTCTCGTCACTTATCAAGCTAGATTCCCGAAGAGCTGGCCGATCCTGAAGAAGCTGCGCGTCGATCGATTACTGGAATGAATGCTCATGAGGCACATTGAAGACGTGTCGCCACGCGCTGACGTCGTCGTCAGCGGACTAGCTTCTGGGGGAGGGAGCTGAAGGTCTGACAATACGGGATCAAGACTTATACCAGAGACGGTGCATCATTTATAGAAATGACCCCACAACAGTACTTTACGAAGGGTAGAATAAATTCCATACCCTGTCTTTAAAAATGAGGACCAGCACACTGTTAATCTTCCAATAAGGATCAAGGACTAAAGCTCCACAACACTCAAACACAAATTACGTACATCTGTGTCAACCTCCCCTAATAATGTGCCGGCAACAGATGCATCATGCAATCGACGTCATGGCAAGAGATATATATACAAATATATATATATATATATATATATATATATAGAACAAGTTAGATATGTACATATACGCCAGAAGTGGAATAAATTTGATCTGTTGAAGATCCACGTTGATTGAGGTTAATATGTTTTCCCCAGAAGAAAACCCCACCAAAATCCTCAGAAGATCGCTGTTCTGACCAGTCTAAGTAGAATACTCCTCCCTGTGTTGCACTTTTCAAACCCAATTCTAGATTCAGACGGGTTTCAGTTATTACAGTTTCACAATAGAATGTGGAGAGCCTGGCAAGTCTCGGTCGCTGCTATTAAAAAAACAAGCGAAATCCCACTAACCTTACAGAGATCCGTGTGTGGTTGGAGCGTGCGGGGGGCTCTCACAGCCAGCTTTGGAGCTTTGCCCCTTTGGATTTCATGTCGCACACAGCCAACCGTCAGGCATGGCCCCCACCGATCTCTGCACACTACTTGCGCGTCGTGGTCATCGTGCAAAATCCATCCCAGAACTCCAATTTGCAGAGGAGCCTGATATTCTGAGTGGTTTTCCCTCTAGCCTATGGCCAGGCTCCACTCACAATCTCTGTATGAAGTGATCTCAAGCGATCGAAAGCATGGAAAATGGTTCGTGTTCCTTGATGCTTCAGAGAGCAGAACTAGATGATGCAACTGTAGAGATCTTGATGAACAAAAATCCACTGGCCGTAGCAAAATAGCCGATGAAAAATTGCTTTGTTATCGCTTCTGTAACGCATCTTTCTCCTCTAGACACAGTTTCTTACATTTTGTAAAGAATGCATATATGACCCACTCTCCTTTCCTTGTAAAATTCAAAATCCTAAAATTAACCCCATTCTTGTGTTCTGACACCCTCTAATAAGATAACGTAAAACTCATAGCCCAAATGGAGGGAGGAAGTGGCAGCTCTGATGAATTATCCTCTTAGTTTTGCTAATTTCATTTTGATTTTTCTCCATTTTCCTCCCCTCTGTGTGTGGGTTTCAGGAAGCTCCTATTCCAAAGCGTCGTTTTGACTTTGTACCTTGAAGTGCTAGAGGCCAGTGCTGAGCCTGGTGGAGGAGATGATGATGAGGAGTAAACACTGTAGGCTCCTTTCTCAATGTAGCATGCCAAAACCACTGTATCCCAGTGTTTTCTTGCTGTGCCACCTCTCTGAATGGAAACCTTCTTCTCTTCTCTTTTTTCCTCCTCCCCATTTTCCTCGTTTCTGATTGTAAATGCTTTAAACAGTCCTTCATGGAAGATGTGGATACACATGAACGGGAAACTGGTTTTGTTGTTGTTGTTGTTTTATTTGTTAGTCCACGTGTGTTCAATGGTTTTGAGGAACTACTCAGTAGAAGGAATGGTGTTCAAGCAAGCAAGCATGTGGAGCCCAAGCCACAGATTCAAGCCTTGTGTGTCACTGGGGCTAAGCTGTACTTTGCTTTGCTGTGCTGTACTGACTGGCTGACTGTTGTTGGGATCCTGCCTGTATTTGAGTGGTGTTTTTAACAGTTAATTGTGCTATGTGGCCCTGGAGCCAGAAAAGGGAGGGGCCAAGTGAGGGCGGGAGGAAGGGAAGGGAGAGTTTTGAGAGTAGAGGTAGTGGCTGGAGAGAGGGAGAGACTGAGGGGTGCTGGTGTCAGAGTAGGAGCACTCAAGACCCCAACAGCCAGGCTTTCATAAGCATGAAGGACCAGATTTGGGCAGGGGCTGGAATTGAAGATTTTTAAATTGAAAAATCACTAAAAATTCTCCCTTCCTATCTTTAGAGGCCTGCATTGCTTGTGGGTCTCCAAGTCCAAAATTGGCAAAGCTGTTAGTGTGGCTTGTGAGTGGGATTGGGTGGAGTGGAGGAAAAGATGTAGGCTGGACGAGGTTGAATCACATGATGGGAGACAAACCCCGTCAAGACTGCAAGTGGTCAACAACAGCATCAGCAGCATATGGGTGCTGTCAGCTTCACACTGCACAGCACATAACTAGGGTTGGCATCAGTTGTTAGCACTTTGAAGAAACTGAGTACGTGGAAGTAAGGGCCACTTCACATTATGGTCATTTGTTTGAGCAAACCTTGGACAATTCTACTTGAAATTGGGTAAAAGGATAATGTAGAGGTCCATTAATATATAATAAAATGATCTTTGGCTTGTTTGCTTGACTAAGAATTGTCTGGCCTAATTTGTCCAGCCCAATTTCTTTTTAAGCAAAGAAGTCCTTGGTGCCAAAATTGCCATAAAGTGTTGTCATGTCAACACTTTTGACCAAAACGTCTGTTAGGCTGTTTGCCTCTAATGTGAAGTGGCCCTAAGCCTCCCCTCAAAATGCTCTCTTCGTTTTGGTGGTGGTTTTTGAATTCCAACTTGGGCTGAGGTTCAGAGCTATTGGAGTGTAGAAAAACAGTTCTAAAAACTGTGTCCACAATGTGGTACCTCTGAGCATGCAACTTGGAACATGCCTGCATTATGAGTAAATAAATGGGTGATTTGAGGATCTTAGAGAAGGTCCACCATCTTGTTTAGTTTTGGAGTTCAGTTTTTATTTTTTTGTTTTTTACTTTTCAAAAAGAGCATAGGAAGATCCTCGCATCCTGTCCTGTGTCTGACCCATGAGGTGTGAAGACATCCATCCACAAATTCGTCCATCCACTCATGCATTCATCCATACTGAGTGGAGTGATTGGGAGTGTGGATTGACCCAAGGACTAAGCCGAGCCGCCAAGTCTACTCTACCCCTTGCGAAGCACACTCTACTGCCCTGCAAGGAGGAGTTGCAGGGGAGGCTGTTTTTGTCCTGTCTTTCTGTGGGGATTATGGCATTATCTGGGTTCTTGTGCCTTTCTCCCAATGTCAGAAGGGGAAGAAGAGAAGGGGCCCTGGTGAGCTGACTGACTGACTGGTGTTTGTCACTCTGAAATAAGTCTTTGGCACCTGCCTCTCTTTCTATCTTCCATGTGCATGTGTCACACTATCATCAAGAGAACTTCCATTTCCAGACAACAGAACATGATACAAACTTCATTATAACATACTACTGCTCCTTCTCTGTGATCTGCAACATTGATTTTTTGATATACCTAACCTTCAAACATTAAATTCAATCACATGTAGTAACTTATCCAAATCTTGTTTGATGTGCAGTATTCACTGATTGAGTTTCAAATGGCTCCCTCTCTACATATATTGTTCAATCTTGTAAGCATAGCAAAGCATCATAACTCCAATATACATATTATATACCTACATATTACAGCATGTGATACATCTCTAGACATCAATAATTACATTAAAACATTGGGATTTGGAGTGCATGGTGAGAACATGATATGGGGCTCCACAAGGGAAAGTGGAGCTAAAAGAAACACACACAAGGTTCTTGTTGCATGGAGGAGTAGAAGCAGGCACTTGCTGTCCCTTGCTGGGAACATGGGATACGAGGGGGAGTGAGACAAGGGACAGCAGAAAGAGGAGGAGAAGGGGAGACTTTGGACATTTCCACTGCAAGCAACATGGTTTCTCCCCCAATTACTCACTCCTGATAAACCAAGCTCAAACACAGGGTGTGAACTCAACTGGACATGGGGCAGACAGAGAAGGCAAATGTGATTGGTGCATGGTGTCGGTGGGCCACCACAAAAATTAAAAACAAGAGACGACAAACATGAAGGGCAGCAATAATGGTCTTTAAGCTGACAAGGGCAAACCCTTCAAAGTGGGAGGAAGGCCAAGGCTGATTGCAACCAGAGCAGAATTTGCTACATACAGGCTCTATCTATCTATCTATCTATCATTGTGCACTGTAGCCCAACTCATTCACTCCCATTCAAGTCTTTTCCCTTTGGCAGCTTTTTCTGTCCGTGCATCTGGCTTGTTCAGGGACCTGTCCATCACAGCCAAGAGCCTCAGTGGCTTTGCCTTCACTGCCCATAATCAATTGCCGCTTCAGCTCTCTTAATGTGCTCCAGTGAACTGTCAGAGACCAAACAAAGAAGAAGTAGAAGAAGAAAGAATGAGAAGAAACAACAGAGGGACAGAGAGACAAAGACAAAAAGAACGGCAACAGCTGCTGCTCCCAAATTCTGTTGGGAAGGGCAGTGCATTTTTGGACTCTTTAATCTCTTCTTTGAGAAGCTTCTGGAGCTTTTGGACTCTCAGCCCCAATGCTGTGTTCTTTGAAAGTGTCCTTGGCTGGTTTACTTTTGGCTCTGGATTTTGGAAGGCACTGGAAGTTACTGTATCCTCAAGGGAGCCTCCCCCCTTCCCCTTTCGACGCATTCCCCCTCTCTGTTTCCTGCACGGCTTCTTGTCTCATGCTTTTGCCCACAAATGACGGTAATCATGAGGTGGCATTTTTTTGATACCAGGACATCCTTGAGAATCAATTTTGCAGAACAAGCACCCAGGTCGCACTCTGACGTTTTTACTTCATCCGTCTGTCATCCTTGTCGGGTAGCTGCCTCAGATTTTGTGAGCAGATTACTGACGGCATAATGACGGACAACCAATTATTGGGAGTCCCTCAAATATTGGTAAGGGTGCAGAATTCAAGCTTTGGGGTTTTTAAAAAAACACAAAATGATTTATGAACAATTAGACAAGATTAAGGGTTCAAAGTTTATTAAAATGTCCTTGTACAAAGAGCCATTAGAATTTTCTGTTCATCTAGTACCAGGCACCAGCTGGGTACCTATTCCGCTACGGCCCTCCCATTAGACAAATATTGGATGTTTTTACTTTGACCCACAATTTAATTGCCCTAGGTTTTAAAAGCTATCCTAAGGCTCCTGTGGTAGTAGTCCAAGCTTGCTACTTAAACAATTTCGAATGAGGGATTGAAATTGATCAATTTTATCACAGAATGCACAAGATACTGGAGGGAACATGACCACACTAATCTGCTTTTGTGGGTGGTTCATCCAATGACTTTTTCACCATTGAAGAGATTGATCCAAATTTCATTCTACACCTTCGATACAATTTTGGTTCACAAAAACTTGAAAAGAGAATTTTACATATTCAAGGCAGGTTTTAATCAGGTGATGAGCAATCTTCGTCTGCTCTCGTTTCCAAGAGTTAAGTTCAATTGTTAATTTTTTTGATCGTGGGTTTACTGGACACGTTGCAATGAAACCATGGAGATTGCAGTGATTCAAATGAGTCATACATTTACGTATTTTTTTTCTCAAAAATTTTAGGATTTTGAGTCTCTTCGTTTTAATTTTTCGGAATAAGGATGGCAAGAGAGAGGATTTGATGCGTCGTCTCTGAGCAACGAGGAGTTCATTCCTCGGTGAAGCTCTGTCGCCGAGCCATGTCAGTTGGAATCAGACTCTTCGTCTTTCTCACGCGCACACGAAACGCCCTTCCCGATGCGCGCGAAGCGTCTCGTGCTGCAGTTAGCATCGTCTGCTCTGCCATAGCCGGAATGCCCCTGCCACCGCGCCGTCTCGCTCCTCCGCAAGATCCCGCTTGCGTCATGGTGAATCATTTCGTGCACTTCTGCTGTGTTCATGACGCTTGACTGTGCGTGGTTGCACTATTTTGTTCGACTCGTCGGGATCAGCGCACTTCATTACTATTTTGTTGTACTGCATTTTGCAGTTGTCTGTCATGATTGTAACAAGGTTTTCTAGTCCGAGTGGGGTATGTGTGATCAGATTATGTTGTTTGTTATGTTGTTTGATAAGACTCGGATTGTTTAACCCCGAAGTTTAGTGTCCTGCTTCAGTTGTTGAAGATCAGAGTGGTGTGTTGTAGCTGCGCTTATTCTGTTGTACCTAGGAGAGATGATGTGAGGGATGAATTGGGGATTTAGGGTTTAGGAAAAGTCCGTGATAGTGATGATGATGATGATGGCGGGGAACGCGACAGAGATCAAGAGTTGTGTAGGGACATGGGTGCTGCGACTCTGTTATGGATGGACTACCTGCTGAAGAGAGCAATTTTTCGAGTCCCACATCGGTTGGATCTATCTCCGTGTTCTTCGAGCAGGATGTGCTGTGCTGAAATGCTTCGCTAGGGTATTCGATGCCCGCCATTGTTATAGATAGTCGCCCTTACCTGGTGCTCGGACAACCATGATAAAGGCAGCAGCATTGCTATGTGAACGTTCAGCTAGACTGGCAGTGTCAGCGAATCCAATGGCTGAGGAAATTGTCGTATCCATAAGCTCTGCTAAGCATTATTTTGTGATTCATGAAGCCCTTGCTTTCTCGAAACTGTGTTTCCAGTAAGTTTTCTATCTCAAAGAGGTGGGTATGCTGAAATGGGTCATCATCTGCGTGCATATCGACTCGTATGATTGTACTGGGCGGAGTAGCTTCTGGACTACGGTAAAAATCCGGAGCCAACACTATTGGTGTTGAATCGTGCTGGGCGTTGCTGAGGTGTACTTCGTGAAATGATGAATTCTTGTCGCTAGTAAGCTGTTTACAAAGTGCGCAGATTCGAACCAACGTATTACGGAGACTAATAAGATCCCGAGTGAAGGAGGCTTTTCATGTAAGGTAAGACGAAATAATGCAGAAGGTCGCCGTTCTGCATCATTAATACGAATGCTAAACCTTGCATTGCAGGTTTTATAGTTGCCTGTCGGATGCTTTTGGGATTAAACTCGAAACCTAATGTTAGCGAAGAAGGGGGCAGCGATTTAAAGCATGATTCACTCAAATCTTGTCTCTTTCTTGTGCTAGGCGAGAAACCTGGCGCTCAAAAGATCATGATCACTTTTGAAAGAAGCAGATATAATTTGAAGAATATTCTGAAATTGCTCAGCTACTATTACCAAGAATCCTAGAGGAAGTTGACTTGACAGTTCAGTGGTGTTTCAACTGATATGTAATTGGAAACTAGTCCAGCAGCTCAAGGAATTAAAGCAACAAATAGTAATATAAAAAAGGAAACTTCTAGGTGGACACCTATTTTTTTATTGCATGCACATTCTTTTTTTACTACATGGACATCTTCCATGCCACACCAACAATATACTTACTACAAGTTTTTTAACAAGTTGGATATCAATGAGGTGCATTAGGCACTTCATTGTAAAAGATACACTTATATATTGCAACTAACTAAAATCTAATAACTCTGATATAATCTTAAATAAATTTCAATTGAATTTTAATCAAATGTTAAGTAAATCCTAACCAAAATTTAATCAAATCTTAAGTAAATCCTAATCAAATTTTAATAAAATACTAATCAAATCTTAATCAAATGCTAATCAAATCCTAATCAAATCCTAATACAATTATAAATCAAATCCTAAATCAAATCTTAGTCAAATCTTAGGTCAAATTTGAGTCAAATCCTCAGTCAAATCCTAAATCAAATTTTAAATCAAATCTTAGTCAAATCATAATGAAATCCTAATGAAACTCTAATATTCTAATGAAATATTAATAAATCCTAATGAATCCCTAATCAATTCAATAGTGAATTTAAAACCTCAATAATTATCAAATTAATTATTAATCTTCATTCAAAATTTGTATACTTTTTAATCTTCTAGTTAAAAAAAACATACAAAATTTGAAGAGATTCATACTTATCAATTGGAAAAAAAAGCTCCTAATCCTCTTAGGTCTTGACTGCCTTCTTTTTCCAACCTTGATGTTGATCTTCCAATATCAATATCTTATTTTTGCACTATTTATATATCTTAAAATTTGACAAAAATACTGAAAACTAAGTTAACTACCACCTCAAAAAAGAATCATTTCAATCTAATTGGCAAATTGTTCAAAATCACAAAAATTCTCATTGATCCTAAAAATCTAATTTTTGAGATCCTACCCAACTTAAACTTTAATAACCTTTGATCTAACTATTACATTAAGCTCATATTCATAACAAACATTCAACACAATTATATACACAAATCAACAAATTTTCATTCATAGATCTGCTACAGAACTCTCAATATGCCCAAATATATAAACCCGCTTCATTTCTCAATATCCAAAGTCACTCAAATAGAACCTTGATTTTTCATAGCTCTCACAAAGTCATCACAAACCTAAAAATCTTAAAATCAATTCTCAAAGAAGTCATATTGAGTTTTTTTCTCAAATCTCTCTTTTTGATCAATAAAAGAAGATCCCATTTACCATAAGTGCATGGTTTTGTACCTTGAGATCTAGTTTCAATCCTGGTACATAATCGGCCTTCTCCAAGTATCAATCCAAGGTTTTCTTAGATAGTTTTTACTAGAAACTATCCTTTGCTTTGATCTTAAGATGCATATAGCAGTATTTTTACTAATCTATCTTATTTTGTCTTATTTATGGCTCTATAAAGTAAATAGAAGCTCTTTTTGTAAAAAGACAATATTAACATTAAATTTTTTTATTACCTCTCTATTTATTTATTATTTATTTATTATTTTTATCTATATTTTTAAAAATAATTTTGTAACTTAGTCTTCAATTAAGCTTCTTTATAATATATGTCTTATTTTGTTCTTTCATCCTATAGCCATATTACAACATAACAATGTATAAAAGCTTAGGACTCTATTAAAAAATATTGACTCTTGAATTGTATTTTTTCTATTTTTTTAAGTTCCACCAAGGATCTATTTAATTTAATTTAATTTATTTTTATAAGAAGATTAATTTTTTTTTTAATTAAGAAAATAAATTATATATAAAAACTTCTAAATAATTCCTATTTATATTAGACTAAGCTTAGGAAGTAGAATATAGTTTTATTTCAAGTAAGATCTTGTATTTTTTAGTCCTAACTTATCATCTCTAATTTAGATTTTTCAAACTTTTATAAGCATTTAATTTTTTTTAAAGATCTTTTATGCATTGCTTCTAGAATTTTCTTCTAGCTTGCTTTGTTATAATCAATTATCTTGTATTAAAGCATAAATATGGCTTTATCTTCTAGCCAAGGCTCTTGCTTAAAAAGTATGGTGTTTCTTTCCTTCCATATATTTTAAAAATAAATACCTATTATAAGTAGCCACAAATTTGATGTGATGTCAAAGCTAATCTTTAAAGATGTATAGATCTTAAGTGTTAGTTTTTTAGATAGTATAAGATTCTTACATTTTATTTTCAATTTTTTTTTTTACATTCTTACATTTTCAACATTTATGTAGAATAGTTTCAAAGATAGAGAGAAAATAATAGAAACATGAATTATTGATTGTATTTCTTAGTTTTTTCTTTTATATATTTGTAATTATTCTTTTATACCAAATGAGCCAAATAAAAGTAGATTCTTTTTTAAATATGCTTTTGTTTATAGATTTTTTTGGTTGAATTTAAAATCTTTGAGAAATTCTCTAGTTCATTTTGCGATTTGAAAAAAATAGAAGAGATATAATTTTGTAAGAGTTTTCCATTATTCTTTGCATTATATTCTCTTAAGGACCAAAGATTATTATAAGTAAAGTGATTAGAATCAAATTTCAAATTATTTAATATTTCAAACTAAACTAATCCTTTAAGTTGATAAAAATATATACTTTATCAAACCACAACCTTGCATTTGTATATGTAAGAAGAGCCTACTATGGTTAAGTCTAATGGTATTTGAAGTTCATTAAATGTAGTTAGCTTTCAAATTTTTTTTATAATAAAAAAAGCTTTGTTAATTATATATATATATATTTAGAAATTTATATATATATATATATATATAGCCTTCTAAATACCAAAAGATAATGCCACCACTTTTGCCTTTTGGTATTTAGAAGATAAAAGTTGGCCAATATAAAGTATCTTTGTTCATGAATCTAATCCATTTTGTATCTACAAATACTTTTGGGCCATTAAAAAGAAATACTTTCTAATAATAAGAAATTTAGGCAAGTATGAAGTTCTATAAATAATAGTAAAAAATGAAGAGATCATATTTTATTTCTATTTTTTTCAAAGTAGCCATTGCTTAGAGTGATTGCACTATATATCTTATATTTAATAAAGACCAAGATATGTAATTGGGTGGTTTATTTCTTGAATAAATGTGGTGCCAATTATATATATATATATATATATATATATATATATTTTAAAAGGGATAATTGAGTATAAAATAGAGATTTTTAAGATATAAATATTTGAGATCTTTAATCATGATTTTCTAAGCTTTACAAATTCACTTCCAAAATTTTAAACTTATTACAAATTTAGATGATATTTTAATTATCTAATATAAGTTTTGGATTCATTTATTAATGCTTTAAAAAAGTTATGTGAATTAAATTTTATTTTATAGGATATTTTGATAGAAAATATTCTTAAAATAAAAGATTTATAAATCCATTACACCATCAAGGCATTCAATATAATTTCTAGATCTATCAAGTTAAGTCATCTATTTTGTATCCAAGAATTTGCTATTTGCTATGAGATTCTAACTCTAATATTTGAATCTTTATTAGTTCAAAAGAAATTCGTGGCTATTTACTTGAAATATTTCAAAGCATTGATTGTTTTATTCTATACCATTATAAAATAGGTATTTGAGGTAAAAATAACATAATTTATAATTAGTATATAATTTACAAGATTGAATTTAGTAGAATAGTAATACTTAAGCTTCTTTTTAACTTAATTGCTTAGAAAGGTGTTGATGGATAAAAAATTTATATTAAGTTCAAAAAAATATACAATAGGATATTAAGTTTTCTTGGAATAAATCAATTATTTAGATACTTAGAGGTCTAAGTTGATTTAAAAGAGTTAGTATATCATAATATTACAAATTTAGGCCAATTTATATTTAAATATAAAACCTTCTTAAATACATTTATAATCATGATGGCCTAATTTATATTAGATTTTGATCTATTTAAAAAAAATATTTAATTATTTATATATTTATTAAAAATTACTTTAATTTTATATTATAAAAGAATATACCTATATATTTGATTTGTTATTATGTTATGATTTGGCTATCATATAAAAATAATGTGTGTATATATATATATATATATATATATATATATAATTTATTATACAGCTAAATAAGATATATATCAAAAGATTTTAGTTGATTATAAAAGATGGTTAAATTATTGTTTTAGAAGAAATCTATTTAAAAGTGCTACTATTGAAGATTATACAATCTCATTTTTTTTAGATAGTAACTTTCAAGGTTGATTTTATATTGATAATAACTTTTATATATTTTGAGTCATCTTTGTTAGACATTGGTAATCTTTGAAATCTTATTTTATTCTTTTATTTGATATTTAGGATACATTTTATGTATATTTTATTTAAAAAAAGATTAGAAAAGAGCTTTAGTATCCAAAAAAATAATTAGACCATCCATATGGATGAATAGAGATAGATGATAGAATCTTCATTCTTATTGGCCAAAAATCATATCCAAAGGATTTCAAAGAGACTATCTAAGGATTTATTAGGAATTAGGATTATTTTTTTAGAATCATTCAAACATCAAAGATTAAAGTCAACAAGTTTAGGATTTTGAATATAATTTTGGCCTATTGTTGTTATAGACATACTTCAAATCACCTCATTTTAGAACCTTCTATAGTCTTCTAGAATCTCTTATAGTCTTCTACAATCTTCCAAAATCTTTTAGAACCTCCTTTAATCTTCTAGAATCTTCTATAGTCTTCTAAAATCTTCTAGAATCTTCTTTAATCTTCTAAAACCTCTTGTAGCCTTCTAAAATCTTATAGAATCTTCTTTAGTTTTTTTGAACTTATCTTAGTTTTTTAGAATCTTCTTTAGTCTTCTAAAATCTTCTAAGATATTCTTAAAAGGTTCAATAGGACATAGGCCTTGTAATATAAATAGGAAGCAAGATTGAGATACATCTTAGTCTTGCCAATATAAGTCTTGGAGCAATCCAAAGTATTGCCTTGTTTTTTTGATATCGATGTGCTTCTTTGTTCTTTTCAATAATATAATTCTTTATTCTTGTCTATCCAGTTCTTTGTTCTTAAAATTATTCTAGTTCTGTAATCTTTTTTTTGTTTCTTTGTTAATCCGCTATCTTGCATTCTTGACAGTTTGATAAGACTGTCTAAGTAATAATAATGGAGCTTTGATCTCTTGATAGAAAGTGGATTATCTCTCTTTTTGAAAATACTATTGGATTCTAAGAGAGTGCGGATTATCTTCTCTTAGACTGATATGCTTATTTGTTGTAGTTTGATCTTTCTTTAGAGAGAGTAGATTATTTTTTCTTTTAGGATATATCACTATATTTTAAAAATTATGGATTATTCTCTTTTAAATTAATATTATTTAAAAATATTCTTTTTAAATATAAAAAATATACTATACTAATAGCTTATTATTTTTTTTATTTTTTTTATTTTTTTAATTTTTTTTTATCAATATATAAGTAAATCAAGTCATGGGAGGTGCATCTTTACAAACAAAGAATAGAGTGGCAACTCTTATAGATCTTTAAACTTTTTTGGATATTGTATGAGAAAAAATGACATTCCTTTGTAATCCAAAAAAAAACTATAAATGGAGTAAGTATCCAAAGAAACTAAATAAGAGATTCATAGCTTGTAACAAAAAATTATTCAATTGAGGGAAGTAGGCAATAGACAATCTATATACATAACTTCTCTAGAAGCTCCAAGGGTTGTCATGAAAGAGCCAAAGGCTAGTATGCTTAATAAATTTGATGGAACAAGATCAAATTTTTGAAGATTTTTGCAATAAGTATGGCTTTACTTACAATTATATTCTTCTTGTTATTTAGATGGATTCACTCAAGTTGCTTTTGTAAACACCTTTTTATCAAAAAGTGCTTGATTATGGTTTATTCTACTATTAAAAAAGAATTCTTCAATCCTATATAATTTAGAGGCTTTTATGGAAAGATTTACTATTGTATTTGGAAATAGTGATTGGGAGAGGGTGGCAAAAAAGAAGATTCAAAATCTATGACAAAGATAATATTTAGTTGTAATTTATGTTGTAGAATTTCAATAACTTACTTATAATTTTGATTAGAAAGATAAGGCTTTTATGACTTGATTCTGTTATAGCCTAAAAGATGATGTGAAGAATTTATTAATCACAATGCCAAGAATTGAAAGCTTAGAAGAACTCATATCTTAAGCTATTACTTATAACAATTGCCTATTTGAGTTACAATAAGAGAGGTGATCAATTTTCAACAATATCTATCAAGGTACGTCTGCTATATCTTCAAGAGTATTGAAAAATCTATTAATATATTTTAAATCCATGTAAATTGATGCAACTCAATTTAAGTCATTAATACTAGTAAAAAAGATTAGACATTGTTGTATTGTGATTTGGCTACCATGTGAAAAAATTGTACATGTATATTTAATATACAATTTACTATACAATTAAGTGAAAGCCATACTAATAGGTTTTATTGGTTACAAGATGTGATTAGGTTGTTAGTTTAGAAAGAATCTATCTAAAAAGGTCATTATTGAAGTTTATACATTTTTTTTTTTTTTTTTTTTTGATAGTAATTTTGAAATTGATTTATATTGATAGTAACTTTTGTATATCTTAAGTCACCTTTGTTAGACATTGTTGATCCTTAAGATCTTATTTATTTCTTTTATTTGATATTTAGAACACATATTATATAAATCTTATAACAAAAAGGATTAGAAAGGGATTTTTAGTGTGAAAGGGGGTAATTAGGCCATCTATGTGAATGAATGGAGATGGATGATAGAAGTTTCTATTCCTATTGGCCAAAAATCATGCATAATGGATTTTAAGGAGGCTGCCTGAGGGTTTATTAGGGATTAGGATTTGTCTTTTGAAGGGAGTCAAACATTAGAAGCTAGGGTCAGCAAGTTTGAGTTTTTGGATATGGTTTTGGTACAAATCTTGCATAATTTGGACTTTTTAAGAAAGAGATATAGGCGCTCAAAGTTAGGATGTCAAAATTCTACCTACTGTCACTCTTTTAAGCATAATGCATGCAAATAGAGAGCAATAGACAATCAGCAATTAGAGTTGGAAAGAACACTTTCTTGGCTATACTTTTTATGTATAGGTTGATAAAATCTAAGAAAAGATGAAGGAGATATTGGGAGTTGAAGTTAGTGCTTATAAGCTAAGAGTAGTAAGTGACCTTGCTTAATTAGTGGTTACATTTTGAGCTATATCTTAGAAAATTTAATAGATTTTTAGCTCAAAATTTTTAAGAATGTATATATTTATGTCACAAGACTATGTGCAAAAATTTTGTGGCATTAAGGTTTTGGATTTGTGAGATATAAGGAAAATAGTACTTAGGTGTCTCTGAGCAAGGGTTTTAAGCACCTGCTAGAGATTTTGAGATATCGGACAATTGAAAATGAATTTATAGTTGTATATTTTTTGTAATAAAATTTAAAAAAATTATCTATACTTTGAAGAAAATTTTATAGAAACTAAATGATTAGATCAAGAGTTATTGGATTCTAAATATCATAAAGAAATAAGTCCTTGAAGATAAATAAAATTTTGAAGGGTTTTTGTGGAAATTTGAATACTTTTAATACAAATCTGCTTAAATACAAGAGGGTTTATATATATAACTTCTCTTTAATAAATTTTTTATATTATTTGTCTTTTTTTATTGAGGATAAATCACTTATTGGATTTTTGCCATCAAGTTTCAAATAAATTCTTCACAGCCAGGTATTCCGAAATAGAAGTTCATGCCACTCGACAACATTGGCAAGAGAATGTATATCTATATTTTAGAAGACCTAATCATAAGGCAATAAACTATCCAAAAAAGTGTAAAGAATTCAAGGCACGAGGTATAATATTTGAATTAGAGAGGTTAGAAAACAAAGATGTCCAACTACAATAGGGACCTTGTGGTTGGACACCCTCAAATCTAAAGTACCAAAAAAATGTCTCTTCCTACCTTTGGATCCAATATCCTATTTTACACTTCCTATACATATAAGAAACTTAAAATAAGAGATTTCTGATAAAGTCTTTTTAGATATTAGAGCCTCACTATGCTTTATGGATAAAAAATTTGTAACCAAGTATAACTTAGTACTTGTAAAGAAGACCCATCTGCCACCAATTAAAGTCATTGATGGACAAAACTTTGTATCAAGAGATGTTATTGAAGAAATCCAATTATTAGATGTGGCACTAGGAGATCAAATATCACGTATTGTCTTTAACATCATTTAATGTCCAACAAATCCTATTGTCATTGGACTTCTTTAATTTGAATTATATAATCATAATATTGATTAGAATTTGCAAAAGATTTCTTCAAGATCCAAGCATTAAAAGAAGAAATAAGATATTACTTCATTTTTTGGAGCTAAAACATTTATACATGCATGTACAAACAACTTTATCTATATGTCTATATATATACACACATTAAACAACTTTATCTATATGTCTATATGTCTATATGTCTATATATACATATACAAATAACTTTATCTATATGTCTATATGTCTATAAATTGTCATAGGCCCTTAGGAAGTGGACAAACAAAGATTTTTATGAAGATTGATTTGAGAGGTGTCTACAACCTAGTTAGGATCAAAGAAGGAGATCAATGGAAGATATCATTTCATATAAGATACAGACATTTCAAGTATAATATTATAACTTTTGGACTTATAAATGCACTCACAATCTTTTAATATATAATGAATGATATCTTGCGGGAATAATTAGATGACTTTATGATCATCTACTTTGATGATATCTTGATCTTCTCTAAGAACAAATAAGAGTATAAATATTATGTATATATGGTATTGAAAAAATTACAGAAAAGCGGATTATATGCCAAATTGAAGAAGTGCTCTTTCCATCAACCATCAATCAAGTTTTTGGGATATATTACTTTTAAAAATGAGATTTTTATAGATCTAAAGAAGATACAAATTGTTATAGAGTGGAAAAAATCATTATCAGTTACAGATATATAACGATTCTTGGAACTTGTAAATTTTTATAAAATCTTCATTAAAGAATATTTCAAGATTACAGCCCCACTAATACAACTTATAAGCAAGGAAAAATTTATTTGGAACAACAAGGCTAAAGAAGCATTCAAGAAGCTAAAAAAATCTTTTATTTCAATCCTTATATTTATCTATATAAATCTAATAAAACTATTTATTTTAAAAATAGATACCTCACCATATAGACTTTTCCAATCGCTTCCATTTCCTAAGGGCCTATGACAATTTTTATTTATGGATTTCATTATAAACCTCCTAATTTCTAATAGAAAAGATTCAATTTTTGTGGTGGTAGACCATCTTATCAAAATGACATATTTCATCACATGCAACAATACTATTTGTGGGGAGGAAATGGCTAAGCTTTTTATTGATAGTATTTATCAAATATATGGCCTTTCAAATGACATTATTTTGAACCAAGGATCACAATTTGTATCAAATTTTTGGAGAGGACTATTTCAACTTTTGAAGGTCAAGATCAACCTTTCACTAGCTTATCATCCTTAGACCAATGATCAAACAGAATAAATGAATCAGATCTTGGAACAATATCTTTGTTGTAGTATAAATTATCAAAAAGATGATTAAATAGACCTCCTACCATTGGCCAAGTTTGCATATAATAACGCCAAATATTCTTCAATGAAGCAAATTCCATTCTTTTCAAACTATGGACACCATCCATTTCAAATTAAAGATGAAAGAAGTCTTATTGCAAAAAATCAAGCTACCTACTTAAAGGCCATCCATGAAGAATTAAAATTCCAATTCCAAATGGTTCAAGATCAATATAAAAACTATGCAGACATTTATTGCAAGAACCAACCAAAGTTCAAGATATGAGATCGAATCTGACTACTTTGGCAAAATATACAAATAAATCTACTATCATAGAAATTAGACTATCAAAGATTTGGACCATTTACAATTCTACACCAAGTAAATCTAATAAGTTTCCATCTTAAACTATCAAGTAGTATACGTATTCATCTAATCTTCTATATCTTATTTTTAGAAACCTATTATAAATCAAGTATTGTTGAAAGAACTCTTCTACCACCAACTCTAGTTGAAATCAATTAAGAGTTTGAATATAAAATGGATAAAATATTGGATTTACGAATAAAATATAGATAATTAAAATATTTCATTCATAAGAAGAGCTATGGAATTAGCAAAAGAACATAATAACCTTCAAATAATCTTAGGAATATATTTAAGAAAGTTTATAAATTCTATCAATGATATCCTAAAAAACCTAGATTCAATTGCCATTGAAGATTTTTGTAGATACTAATATCTTTTGGCTTCTAAATGACACTTTTCTATCAACAAAAAAAGACCAATATAAAAGAAGGAGAGCCACACCAAGACCTTTACTTGTATATAGTCATTTTTTCTAAGATAGAATAGATCATGCTAGAAGCTTATTAATTATCATATCAAATTTTTATATTTTAAAGGATTTACAGGAATAAGAGTCAGAAGACTCTTTTGCCACACAAGCAGCTAATGAATTATTGCAACTTTCACAATTTGCTAGATTTGAAGAACATAAGTAAGATAAAGAAATAATATTCTAATATCAAGTAAAACCACATTTAGAATCTTTGAAGATATAACCTCATTACAAAAATCTTAATTCAAATGCCCAAGCTTTAGTAATATTCTTTGAAGTTAGAAGAATAATTCCAAGTGGACCAAAAATTATGTTTGGAAGATGTTTTGAAGGTTGTACCAAAGAATAGATTCTTGGATGGGACGTTTGTGAGTCCTAAATTATGCACCAAAATCTTATTTAATTAATTTTTGATATTTTGATAAGATATAATATTATTTATTTACTAATTATAAAAAAATAGAGATTTTTGGTCTAAATTATATATCAAGGCCTTAGATTATTAAATTGATTTTAATATGATTTAATTATAAAAATTAGATTCAAAAAATATATTCTTTTTTGTTTAAAATGAAGTTGTTAGGAAATATGGAATTAGTTGTAGTTGGAATATGGTAAAAAAGTGATAGAAAGTTATTCTACTCTTGAGACCATAAAAGATGGTGAAAGAAGAAGATGAAAAATTACTCTACTCTTGAAGCCACAAGAGATGGTGAAGGAAGAAGATGGAGAGTTATTCTACTCTTCAACCATTACTTCTATGACAACAAATCAAGTTGGTCCCTAATAAATTCCTCTTAAAAGTTAATAAATTAGTTTACATAAGTTTTAACTAACTAAATTATTAAGAGTTGAAACTTATCTATTGATTGGTATCTATAATGATTTGTCATCACCTTGTAGCAAATAGAGGCCAACCATTGGTCCTCTCTATGAATAGCATTAATTGGAGATCATGGGAGGTATAGGTTGACCTCTTAATGACAAGTGGTGCTAAAAATAATAGTTGGTAGTTAAAAATATTTAAAATAAGATAAAGTGCCATACAAGTTATACCACTTATTTCCAAATTAGTTATTATTTGCAAGTTACCAACAATGATAATTGACGGTAAATGGCTTGAGGACTTGGATATATAAGACCCTTTCAAAGCCTTGTTCATTATTTTTTTTCTCAATCAACTTTTCCATCAATCTATCTATCTAGCTCTCTCTCTCACACCTTTGTTTTGAGCCCTTAGTAAGGGCAATGTAGTGAGGCACCTAGAGTTATATTGTTTTGTTTGTCATAAACTTGTGTTGTAAGTTATTATTTTATATCCTTGCTGGTCCTCTTCAAGCTCATTATTAGTAGAATTATTTTCTTATTTAGATATGTTCATTATATAGGAGAGAGAAAATTAATAAAATTAGATGAAAGAATCATCAAATTTGGAGTTGAAATACAAAAGTTATGAGGATTTGAAGTTGGGAGGTTTTTTTTTGTTGCTGTTGTTGCTCTACCTTGGAGCTGCACCGGTTTTCATCCAATGGCATTGTTATCATCCAATTTCCTTTATTCTCATGTAATTGCCTTTATTTTCATCCAATTACCTTTATTCTCATCCAATTATGTTAATTTTCATCCAATATATGTTAACATCTAATTGTACCAATTTTCATCCAATTTTATTGATTTTCATTTAATGGCATTATTATCATCCAATTGTCTCTGTTATCATCTAGTTGTGCCGATTTTCCTCCAACAATGTTGTTCTCATCTAATTGCCTCTATTCTGATCTAGTTGTGCTAGTTTTCATCTAATATATTATTATCATCCAATTATACCAATTCTCATCTAATTTTACTAATTTTCATCCAACATGCTATTGTCATCTAGCTGTGCCAATTCTCATCCAATTTTATTGGTTTTTTTCATCTAATTATATCGATTTCCATCCAATAGCGTTGTTATGATCCAATTGCATTTGTTCTCATCTAATTGTATTAGTTTTCATCTAATATATTATTAGCATCTAATTATATTTTTTTTCATCTAATTTTATTAATATTCATCCAACAATACTATTATCATCTAATTGCTTCTATTTTTTTATTCAATTGTGTCGATTTTCATCCAATGATGTTGTTTTCATCTAATAGTGTCATTTTTATCTAATAATATTATTTTTATCTAATTGTCTTGTTCTATCTAATTGCTTTCATTTAACTATCCTATTTTATTATTTCTATCTAATTCTTCTTTTTTTTATTTTTTTATTTTTTTATCACATATTCAAAGTTAAATTAAATAATAACCATTGCTTGGAAGGTATTATCTAAAGAATTGAAACTACAACCACTTGATTAATTAATCAACCATTAAAATAATCACATAATTAGTCTCTACTACCTTTTAAACTTGTTGTGTAGTTATTTTTTCTCTTAAAGTAGATCAAGAGAGGAATTTTAATTCACAATTTTGGTACAATAGAAGTTATATCTGGAGATTATTGATGCTACGTCAATGATCCTATTGAACCACTAACCAAGAAATAAAAGACAGAACATGTTACTTCTCTATTCCAATGAATTCTAAATTTCTTACGTATATGATTTGATCATCAAAGCACTTTGGCTCTTCATAGAACTCGTCGCTAGAAGGGAAGGTGATGTCACAAACATACTTCAAATCACCTCATTTTAGAACCTTCTATAGTCTTCTAAAACCTCCCATAGTCTTCTGCAATCTTCCATAGTTTTTTAGAATCTTCCAAAATCTTCTAAAATCTCTTTTAATTTTTTAGAATCTTCTATAGTCTTTTAGAATCTTTTAGAACCTTCTTCAATCTTCTAAACCTCATGAAGCCTTCTAAAATCTTTTAGAACCTTTTTTAGTCTTTAGTCCTTAGTTTTTAAAAATCTTCCTTAGTCTTCTAAAATTTTCTAAGATACTCTTAGAAGATTCAATAGGACATAGGCCTTGTAGTGTAAATAGGAGGCAAGACTGAGATATATCTCAATCTTGCCAATACAAATCTTGGAACAATCCAAAGTGTTATTTTGTTTCTTAATATCAATCTAGTTTCTTGTTCTTATCAATGATCTAATTATTTGTTCTTGTTAATGATCTAGTTCTTTGTTCTTCTCCATCTAGTTCTTTATTCTTGAAATTATTTTAGTTTTTTAATCTTTTTTTTATTTCTTTGTTAACTTGCTATCTTGTATTTTTGACAATTTTTACTCTTTGGGATATAATGCACTTATATGGAATGAAATAAAAGATTGGCAATTCAAATTGGAAAGAACATTTTTTTGGCTATATTTTGTATATATGGTTCAATGAATTCTAAGTTGAAATGAAAGAGATATTAAAAGTTGAAATTAACACTTATAATCTAAGGATAGTAAGTGATTTATTATTATATTGTAATACAGCTATAGGGTGAAAGAACAAAAAAGATATATATAATAAAAAAAAACTTAATTGAAGACTTAGTAATAAAATTATTTAAAAAAATATAAGTAACAAATAGGAAGGTAGTAAAAATATTTAATATTAATTCTATATTTTTATTAAAAAAAAGCTTTTATTTATTTTATAGAACCAAAAATAAGATAAAATGAGATAGATTTGTAAAAATAATACTCTAGATATTTTTAGAATAGAGGAAAAGAATAGTTTTCAGCAAATCTTATTTAAAAAAACCTTAGATTGATACTCAAGGAAGGCTAATTGTGAACCAAGGTCAAAACTAGACTCTAAGGTACAAAACTAGACTCCAAGGTACAAAACTATGTACCTAAAATAGATAGGAGATTTTTTTGTTGATTGAAGAGTAAGGTTGAAAAACACATTTAATAGAATTTCTTTGAATATTGGTTTCAAGGTTTTTGAATTTATAATGACTTTGTGAGAGCTATGTATAATCATGGTTCTATTGAAGTAACTTTGGTTATTGAAAAATAAAGTTGATTTATATTTTGGAGAATTTTGTGAGTTTTGTAGCACTTCTGTAAATAAAAATTTATAGATTTGTGAATATAATTGTGATAAATATTTTTTTTATAAATTTTAGCTAAATCAAATAATTAGATCAAAGATTATTTGAATTTAAGTAGGCTAGAATGTCAAACATTGGATTTTGAAGGTTAGTAAGGATTTTTGTAATTTTAAGCAAAATTCTAGTTAGATTGGAATGGTTTTTATTTTATTTTATTTTATTTTTAAAGCTGATAGTTGATTTAGTTTTTAATATTTCATAAAATTTTAGAACATGTGAATGGTGAAAAAAGGAGCTATTAATGCTAGAAGATTAACATCAAGATTAAAGAAGAAGGATGATCAATACTTGAGTAAATAAAGATTTTTTTTTTTTTTTTTTTTTTTTTTTTTTTCAATCTATAAATTCATATTCTTTCAAATTTTATATGTTTGTTTTTAACTAGCAGATAAAAAAACATGCAAAATTTGAATGAAAAACAATGGTTAATTTAATAATTATTCAAGTTTTAAATTTGCTGTAGGATTTGATTAGAGTTTTATTAGAATTTATTCAGGATTTTTTTAGGATTTTATTAGGATTGGTTAAAATTTGATTAAGAATTTATTAAGATTTTTTTAGGATTTTTTCATAATTTTATAAGATTAATTAAGATTTGATTAGAATTATTAGGATTTCATTAGGATTTGACAAGATTTCATTAAAATTTGATTAAAATTTGATTGAAATTTTGTTAGGATTAATTTAAGATTTAATTAAAGTTCAATTAGTTTTTATTTAGAATTTTTTAAAAATTGGCTAAAATTTGATTAGGTTTTTTTTTTTATGATTTCTTTATAATTTCTTTAGAACTTTTAAGGATTTCTATATGATTTCTTTAGGATTTTTTAAAGATTTCTATACAATTTTTTTAAAGATTTTTTAAAGATTTTTTTAGTATTTTTTTTAGTATTTTTTTTATAATTTTTTAAAGAATTTTTTAGAATTTTTTAAAGATTCTTTATGATTACTTTAAACAAATAGATTTGATAGAGGAAGAAGGCAAGAAGATTGAAGTTAGAACTTCAATGGAAGCTTTTGGTGGTTATCTAAGAAGAACTTCTAGTAGATTTTCTACTAAAAGACAAGATATATATATGGATCCAAACATTGCAAGTATATTTCAAGCATCCATATTATTTATACAACAATAATAATGCAATGATTACAAAGAGGCATTGGCAACCAAAGCATTACAAGTAATAGTTAACAAGGTTAACTAGTTTGATGGAAAGGATATTTTAAAATATTTGAAATATTATGAGCAAAAATAGAATTGAATTTTGTCTCCAAAAAAAAGATGATTGAGTTATTTGAACTTGCCATAATATTGGAAATAAAAAAAATATGTGAGATCAATAATAGAATATTTTGGAAGTTCATGGAAGATATTTTTACATGTATTAAAAGATAAATATTTTTTAAAAGATTTTGAATGAGCTACTAAGAAATTATTCTTAAAATAGATTGAATAATCTAACAAAAATATACAAGCTACAAAATTATTGAAAAAGTTTGAGAGACAATATTCTTGATTGTCAAAGATAGAGATGTTAATATAGGATCCAAATAAGATTGACTTATTTTTTTGAGGTGTTAATAGATAATTATAAGAAAAATTGGAAGTTCTTTTTAAAGACAAAGAAGAAGATGAAGAATTGACAACAAAGTGAAAAGATATTGAAGATATTAAAGAATTACTTTTAAAACAAATAAAAAAAAAAGAATAGAATTAGTATTCAATAAGTAGTACAAGCATCTAGAACTTAAGTATCTACTATGTGATCAACAATGTTTGTTGTTCAAATACCAGTAGCTACATCAAAAAAAGAAGATATAGGAGTTAAGGAGATTATATATGGAATGTAAGATCTTCAAATTAAATTTGTAAGACTTGAAGATAAGACTTCTATAAATAATTCAAAAGACACTTCTAAACAAAGGTATTTGTAAAGATATATTTGATGTCATGATATTTTTCATTCTCAAAAAGATTGTGATAAATTCAATGATATGGTGTGCCAAAGAATTATTTTTTGGAAGGATAGAAAAGTGGCATTGAAGGATATTGAGGATCTTCTTTAAACTAATTTTAATAAGAGATATATGAAAGCATTGATTCAAAATTATTTGATAGCACATAAGATTTCAGTACTAGAAGCTGCAAATTATGGTATTAGGATAGATAATGACTTCCATAAAAATATAGAAACAAGTGGATTTTGGTCTTCTGCTATTTCTATAATGCAAAAAGAAAAGATACCATAGAAAGTATTGTTGAAGATTGTTGCTACAATTTGTAGTACTATAGATTGAAAATATCTTGTAGAGGCTCTTTCAGTCTATACATACATTTTTAAGAGCTAACATGAAGCTTTGATGGAAGAAAAGAAGAAGAGGGATTTTGATGATATAAGACAAAGAATTTTTTTTAAGAAGCAAACTTAAAGAGACAAGATTTGTGAGATGGTTCAATTTATGCATAGATATATAGTAAGGATGGAAGAAAGGTATTATAGTTTTTAATTATATCTCCCAATCATGAACAAAATCAAGACAAATTGAAAGAGAATCCATTGTTAAGAATTGTTGAAGAATTTAACAATTTTGAGAAAGTACCTCTATAAAGAGAAATTATAGAAATATAAAAAAGAAGGTATTCTTATAAGATGTAGATACCTTTGATATAAGTTTTTTTGATATTTTTAAAAATAAGAGTATTATATATAAAAAAGTTAAAGATTTAAAAAAAAAAAAAGAAGAAGAAAAGATTATATAATATTAAAAAAGAATTATATGAATTGAGGATATTAAAATACGATAAAAAGTTTTTTGATATTTATAAAGAAAATAGATTGGAAGATTCTTTGAAATTGATTATATCGATTTGATTAGGAGATAATAATAATATTATACAAATTTATTAAAGAGAGATTTATTTTATGTTTGTAAAATAAAATCATTTGTCTTTGAATCTCATGAGATAGGATGTATGGATTCTAATATTATAGCTCCTATGGTTATCTTCATAATATTACATGTGTCTTAAAACTTGATACCAATTCCAATGCCAAAGGCACATTCACCTAAATTGGTAGACTTATTAAAAGAAAAGATACAAATATAGATTTTGGAGCCTTTTTTTGCTCCATATTCTAATTTTTGGTTATAATACCTAAAAAAAATAGATCATTATAATTTATCCAAGATATGTAGTTAATAAATGTAATAATTATTAAAAATACAGGTATAGGACTTTTAGTAAATGAGTTTGTTGAAGTATTTGCAGAGAAGATAATTTATTCAATGGATGATTTATATTTGAGTTATGATCAATTTCAATTTGTACATAGAAGTAGAGATAAGACAATAATGAGAACATTACTTAGATTGCTTAAAATATGTATTCTTTTATAAGGTGCTATTAATTCAATTACACAAATAATGAATGGGATAAATAAGATATTAACAAACTTTATTTTTAAAAAAACTATGTCTTTTTTAAATAATATTCTTGTCAAAGGGTATAAAGAGGAAACAAAATATGAGACTTTAGATTAGAGCAGGTATTACAAGTATACTATTGATTATATATAAGATTGTGAAAAGATTTTAACTTAACTTTAAGAAAATCATCTTATACTATTTAGAACAAAATTTACATTTAGAATATAGAAAGTTGTGATTGTTAGGCATTTATGTGGATTTTATGGAAGGAAATTGGATCTAAGTGAAGTTGATGTAATTGAAAGGATGAATGAGATATGTGACTTTTTAATAGAAATACATACATTTTTGGATGCATGTGTATTTTATTATATATGAATTCTTTATTATGTTGTTCTATAGCATGATTTTTCATCTAAAAATATATAAGGCACTTAGTTGTAAAGAGTTTACTTATAACTTATTAGCCAAGCATTGATAAGTAATTTATCCTTAATAAGGACAAATAAATATAATAATATTAAATATATATATATATTAATAAAAATATCTTATATTTAAGTAGATTTATACATAAGATTTTTTTAAGACATCTAAAAAATCTTTAACATTCTTTTCTATGCCAAATCAAAACTAATCTATTATTGATAAGTTAGATTCTTAATAACTTCAAAAAAAATCTATAATCTCCTTTCAAAATCTCATCTTTATATCAAAATTTCAATATAGCTCTATATATCCATCTTTTCACCTCTACAAAGTCTTAGCTTCTAAAAATCCCTTCAATTTGTACAAAATGCTCAAATTATAATAAAACCCTTTAATACCTTATTCACCGACAAAGTTTTGATTTCTTCTTAAACTTTAGGATTCAATAACTCTTGATTCAACTATTCAATTTTTGTCAAATTTTTTCAAAGTGTAGCTTATATTCTTAAGCTTTATAACAAAAAAAAATTAATTATAGATTTATTTTTGATTATTTGATATCTCAAAAATCCTAGTAGGTACTTAAAATCCTAATTTATAGATATTTGAGCTTTATTTTCTTCATATCTCAAAAATTCAAAATCCTAATACCAAAATATTTTGTATGTAGCTTTTTAATATGAAAATACATATTTTTAAAAATTTTGAGCTAAAACCTTTTCAAATTGCTTAAGATATAGCTCAAAATACAACCATTGATTAAGCGGATTACTTATTATCCTTAGATTGCGAGCATTGACTTCAACTTCCAATATCTCTTTTATTCCAACTTAGAATTCATTAAACCATATATAAAATATAGCCAAGTAATTTTTTTTTTAAACCTTGATTATAAATCTTTTATTATTTTTTGTATGTGTGAGTTTTATCCTAAAGAGTGACAATAGATACAAAATCAACACCTTGACTTTAAGCACCTATATCTCTTTTATAATAATTCAAAATTATTCAATTTTTACATCTAAACCATAACTAAAATTCTAAATTTATTAATTTTAACCTTTAATATTTAAATGCCCTTAAAAAAAAAATCTTAATCTCTAATAAGGCGAAAAACAACTTCCTTGAAGTCTATTAGATATGACTTTTGGCCATTAGGAATAGAGATTTCTATCATCTATCTCTATTCATCCATACAAATGATTTAATTACTTTTTTTGATACTAAAAATCTCTTTTTAATCTTTTTTTTAATAATTTTTATTTAATATATACTTTAAATACTAAATAAAAGAAATAAACAAGATTTCAAGAGTCACCAATATCTAACAAATATTGCTCAAAATATATAAAAGTTATTATTAACATAAAATCAATTTCAAAAGTCATCTTTAAAAAAAATTAAATAAATTTCAATAATAATCTTTGTAAATAATTTTTTTCTAAAATAGCAATTTAGTTATATTTTGTAATCAGTTCAAATCTACTAATATGACTCTCATTCAAATGTACATTATATATATATATATATATATATATATATATATATATATATAATTTTTGTATAATAACTAAATTACAATAAAAGATTATTAATATAGCAAATCTATTGTATGAATTATTATGCAAAGCTTATCAATTTAAATGGTAGGAAAAGCATACTAAAGTAATGCAAAGACTAAAGGTGTTATTATTATCACCTCTAATTTTTTTAAAAAATTGATTATGAGTGCAATAGATAAGTAATTCTTATTGTAGATATTAGTCTTATTGCTATTGGATGGACTATAGGTCAAGATGATTTAAGTAGGAATAGATTTGAAGTTTAATTTGAAACTAAAATTTTGAATATTTGCCAATATGCATATTCATAAGTCAAAAGAGAGCTATAGAGAGTTGTTTTAGCTATGAAAGCTAAAAAATATTATTTGATTGGTGCAATGGTAGTAAATAAAATAGATTGCTTATCATTGCTTAGAATGATTATTAATTGTACAATACTAGATATTGTAATATTAAGATGGATTATTTATATCAAGTCATTAAATCCAAAATTTAAGAATGTTGCTAGGAAAGTTAATTTAATAGCAAACATGCTATCTTGAGGAATATATAATAAAGAAGATAAGATGATTGAAGACATTGATGATGTTAGAACAAAATTTTATTTAATTTTAAATCTTAATAAAGAAAATGAGTTATTTTTTGAAAAACTTAATTTAAAAAAAAAATTGAATATTGATTATTACTTAAATATCTTGATTAAATAAATAAATTAGTCTACAAAAAAAATTTGACAAATTAAAAAAAAACATATGGATTTTTGCTTCAAATAGGGTTCTTATGAAAGAGACCAAAAAAGAATTGAGATGCTACAACAAGTGATATGCAATAAAAAAAAAGACCAATAAAAATTATTAAAGAAATTTCATGATAATCTATGGTTAGAATATAGGAGGATTTGAGCCACCTGTGTTAAATTTAAAGAGCAATATTGATGAAAAATATATATTACGATGTATTTTTATTTGTATAGTCATGTACAACTTGTTAAACATATTCTAATATATAATATTGAGATAGTTTACATCCAATATATCTTTTAGCTATTTATTTCAAATAGATTATTGATTTAATTATTATATTAGTTGGATTATAGAAAATGAGGTATTTGGCCTTGGTTCACAAGGATTTATCAAACCAAGTTGAAAGAAGAGTACTAAAAACAAAGTCTACTGAAGAAATTTATAGATTTTTGCTTAAAGATATTATTTAGTAATAAAGATGTGTAAGAAAGATCATTACAGATTATGGAGAATTAGATACACAAAAAACTCATGATATCTTTGAAGGGTGTGGACTTAAGTTATCATTGACTATTATTTATAATCTAGAAGGAAATATAAAAAGTAAACATAATCATCCACCAATTATAAAAATATTAGTTAGAACTTGTAATGAATAGATGAAAGAATGGCCTCAATAAGAAGATGATTTTAATTTGGATAACAAAAATAATAAAGAAGAATTTGATAAAGATATTTCAAAGAAGACTGATTGTAAATTGGGGTCAAAAGTAGATTCTAAAATACAAAACCATGTACCTACAGCAAATGGGAGGTTCTTTTATTGATCGAAGAGTAGGATTAGAAAGCAAACTTGATAAGATTTTTTTAAGCATTGATTTTAAGGTTTTTGAATTTGTAATTATTTTGTGAGAGTTATGCAAAGTTAAGGTTCTATTTTAAAGATTTTGATTGTTAACAAATAAAAATATGTAAATGGTGCAAAAAAGAGCTATTGATACTAGAAGATTAATATCAAGATTGAAGAAGGAGGATGATCAATACTTAAGTGGATTAGGAGCTTTTTCTTTCAATTTATAAATTTAAATTCCTTCAAATTTTATATGCTTATTTTTAACTATTAAGTCAAGAAGTATAATTTTTTTGAATAAAGATCAATGATTAATTTAATATTTATTAAGGTTTTAAATTGACAATTGGATTTTATTAGGATTTTTTTAGGATTTCATTAAAATTAATTAAGAATTTATTAGAATTTATTTAAGATATCTTTAAGATTTTGTTAAAATTTTTAAAAATTCATTAAAATTTGATTAATATTTAATTAGGATTTGATTGAGATTTTGTAAAGATTTATTTAGAATTTGATTAAAGTTAAATTAGATTTTATTTAGGATTTTATAAAGATTGGCTAAGATTTATGTAGGATTTCTTTAAAATTTTCTTATAATTTTTTAATGATTTCTTTAGAATTTCTATATGAATTCTTTAGTATTTTTTTAATAATTTTCTTTATGATTTCTTTAAGGATTATTTAAATTTTCTTTAAGATTCTTTATGATTTCTTTAAAGTTTCTTTAGAATATTTTAAAGATTTCTTTATGATTTTATTAGGATTTTTTTTGGATTTTTTAAGATTATTTTAGAATTTGATTAAGATTATTAAAGATTCAATTGTGATTTATTTAAGATTTTATTAGGATTATTAGCTTCTTGATTAGTTGAAAAATATAAGTTTATCTTCTATAGCCAAGTGTCCAATGCATTTTCAAACTAGATGACATGTGATACAACATTGTAAGAGTAAAATTTCATTGGTAGAGTTGCATCAATGTTAATAGGATTCATCACCTTTCATGAATTTCTTGAATTTAGGATGTTAGAATTAAAGGTTGTTGTTATATTGGAATAAGTGGTTTTTTTTAGTGAAAGAGATGTTGTATTGGGATCCAAATCAATGTGCAAAAGTACTTCTATTGCAATGTAGTTAGAGTCATTGTTTTGATGTTGTAAAAGATTTAGAATGGTAACTCTATTTTGTAATTAGTTTGCTTGATGCCTTTGAATAGAGTTGTTATATGTTATCATTTATTAAGGCTATGTAAGATTTTTTAGTTCTAAGCATTGTTACTTGACTCTTTTGTATCTATTTCTCTTCTAATGTATTATGTGAAGTCTTTCTTTTCTTCCACATTAGTTGTTTTGTTTTTATTCAATAGAAAATGATTATTATAAGGAATCTATTGGGATGGATTAAAAGGTTTTTTGGATTATTAAAGCTTGATAATCTTTATTTTTATAAGTGGTATCAAGATAATAATAATATTTAATAAATAAAAAGTTATAGTCTATAAATAAATTAAAAAATCTTATTTTATCAAAGAATTAATGGCTCTAAAAGAAGGCTTTGATTTTCTTTTAGAATCAAGTGCAATATAAAATTTAAAGGTCTATATTAATCTTATTGTTATATCTTCTTTTAAAAGAACTTTTAATTGCTTGGCCATATTGTTACTAATTGTACAAAATTTATTTGGCATTTTTCTAAAAGTATCTCAAGTTGGGATTTTAGAACATTTTTGGATGGAATTTGAATAAAAGGAATTAAAATCTAATTTTTTTGCTTGTATTATAGAAATGCTTACTAAAATCTTATTGGAGTTTAATAATTGAAGTTTTTTGATTGTATCTACTATACTTGTGTTTAATAAAGATAAAGCCTTTGCCTATATATTGGGCTAATTTTAAAGATTGTCCAACTTTCAATTGTAAGCTAAAAAATCAATATTTTAGAACTAAATTAAAAGATTTTCTTCCAAAAAAATTTATAATAATCATAAATTATTCTAAGTATTTCATTGCTTACAATACAATCTTTATATATATGGCTAAAATATGATTAGAATTATAAAATAATAAAATTTTAAAACTTTATAAAAATCTATTTAATAGTATTTTTTTAAGATTTTTTTTAAAAGAATCAAAGTCCAGCTTCAATTCTTGATCTTCTATTTGTATGCCTTGATTGTAAAGATGATAGGATTGATACAAATCTCCAAATAGCAATGGTGTACTATCACCATATATTTATCTTTTATGTTTGATGTTGATTGGCTTCTTTCTTATCTCTACATATGATGCCATATTAGAAGAAAATTGATATATATATTAGATCATGAATAATGTATGTGTATATACATAAGTATAATTTAGAACTAGGATATTTATATTATAATCATGTATTAATTTTTTTTTAAATTATATAATTTTGTGCTAGAAACCACAAAAATAAAAAATAAAAAAATAAAAATAAAAAGACAAAAACTACAAGTTAAAGTAGTAAAAGCTTTTAGATGAAATATTTATGTAAATAATATCTTCTATTATTTTGTTCTTGATAAGAATAATTTATTTAAAAATATTAAGTATGTGCTATTAAATTGATTAAAGATAAGATTAGCATATGCTCTTTGTATATATATTTTATAATAAAATAATAAATTATATATATATTTAAAAATTAAAAATTATTTAATTATATATCTTATATATAATTTTTAAAAATTAATATTTATCCAATTCTAAAATTTTGAATAAGTTCAAATTTTTTAAATTTTTCTACTATTTTTAACTTAAGATTTATTAATACAACCTAAAGGACTTAGAATAGGATAAATATGTATTAGAAAAAAAAACATATTAATAAATTATAAATAAAACTATGTCCTTATGTGGCAATTATTTTTAACTAGTTTCAAATTGCTAATTCTAAGATTTAAGAGAATTTGCACATACTAATATACTTGTTCTTACAAAGCCTTTACAATATATGGTTTAAGATGGAGAAGAAGTGTTCTTTATTAAAAAAAAAATTTTACCCTTGAATCTTTGTGTACCTATTGTCTAAGTAACAAATAGACAAAATCCAAGGATAGTTGCCTCACCTTCACATTTCAACCTTCGGATGAAATTCTTTTAAGTGGTATTCATCTATAAATTGAGTTTGGGAGCTTGTTTACAAAAGCATTACAAAGATCTTCTGCTTAGTAACAAAAAACTCTTTTTAGAAGCCTTGGCCTTTAGAGATAGTATAAAGTGAAAAGAAGCCATGAAATAGACCAGCTTGTTTTTATTTTTAATTTTTTTTACAAGTCTATGTTAGCATATATATTGATTTTAATAATTATAAAAAAAATTCAAAAATTAGATTAAATTATATTAACATAATCTCTTTGAAATAGATCTACCACAAATTATAGGAGACAATATCATTCATGTTATGTTAATATGTATATATATATATTATCTTATCCTTTTTTTCTACAACCTTTGGATTTATTTTTCTAAGTGAAAAGCTAACAAAGTGGGTCTTTTTAATATCAATCAATCAAAAGATTTAAAGGTTTTTACCTCTTATCTCCTTCTTTAAGTATAAAGAAAATCTAAAAAAATATTCATTCTCTAATTTTTCTTATTTTGTATTATTACAACCTTTATAGCTAAGTTATTAGCAAATTCATAATTATAATATTAAGAAAAATAATAATCCATCTATAATAATATAATAAATAAAATAAATTTACTTAAGCTTTTTATTTAGATATCTAATTTTTTTTAGGTAGTATTTTAAAAAACCTTAGTATTTATTTTAATATCATTATTTGTAATGGCACGTCTCAAAAATATTAAAGTTATATAGTTAAAGTTTATTATTATTTTATTTACTTAAATTTTATTACATTTAATACATATTTATTATATATAAAGTTAAATCTAATTTTATATTCTAAAATTTCAAAAAATTAGATTGAACCAAAATAAGTTTAATAAAAAATATTTTTAAATTTTCAAATTAAATATTTTATATATGTATATATAAGGATTAATACTATTAATATTATATTATAAAATATAAATATTATTATTAAAAAGTTATAGGTAATATATTTTGTGCACTAAATTTTCTTTTTAAAATATATATTTAGTAATATTCCAAATATTAAGTCAACTAGAATAAGTTGCTTTGCATGTACCAATATATTTTCTAAACTATGAATGCAGGATTAAAAAAATATTTAAATTTGATGGTTATCTTCTTTAAAGATTGACAATTGAAATTTATTTAACTTTTTAACTTTTTTTGAAGTAACATAAAAGGACCAACCTTTCATATGTTATCATTTTTATTTATGTTATTATATTTATATGACATCATATTTATTATTTATTTATGTATTTCTAAAATTTTACCACTTTTTTTTTTGCATCCATTCTTAAAGAAAAAATTGAAGGTGGTTTAGTTCTAGATAATACTTGTAAGAAAATAAAAATAAAACATTAAAGTCAATAGGTTCTTAGATGAGTTATAATCCAATTGGGATCAGTCTAAGAGAAAGGAAAAGAATCAAGATTTTTTTTTCTAGAACAGCCCAATTCATGCATGAATTGAAGGCAAAGAGCTCATTGGAATTAAAACTGGAATTATAGTCTAATTGACCCCAGAATGAAGGAGAGAGAGAATAAGAAAAAGAAACCCACAGTACCGAAACATCCAGGACATTTGTGTCTCTCTAAAGGATATAAAAATATTGGATATATTTTTTAAGTGATTTAATTTAAATTTTAAAATTTTGAATATCTTTGGTGTGCATATGGAGAGGGGGAAAGAGCATTTTGTGTAGGAGTTCCATTGCAAGATCCAGAAGAACAACCGCACACAAATTCAACTCAACATGAACAACAAAACAGTTATTGGAGAACATGTGTATTGCACAGATGATGAATTTCAATGGAACAGGAAAAGAAATGAGAAAAGAATCAAGTGAAAAAAAGCACGTGCTCCATCATCTTTCTCTGTATGCAGAAAGAAAGATGAATGAATCAGAAGCAGTGCGCGACGCGGCAGCGTCCGCCGCGGCGGAGGCGGCCCTCGCAGGCGAGGAGGTCGAGCCAGGCATCGGGATACTCGTCGGCCTCGGTCTCCAGCTCCTCCCGCACCCGATGCCGCTTCATGTGCCGCAGGTACCGACAATGCAACCCCGCTGGATGCTCGTCTTCCAGCAGCGCCTCTGCAATTCGGTTGTCCATTGTCGCCTTGTCTCGCCACCCCTTGCCGCCGCTCGTTGCCGTGGCTTCCACGATCTCCTCCACGCGACGACGTGCCAGTCGCACGCGAAACACCGCCAGGCTGAACGTCGACTGCCCACTGCCCATGAATGACACCGCGCGCGAGCATAACTCTTGCTCCACTAGTGCAATCTGTGCGCCGTTCAGGTCCTGCACAGGATTTCAACCCAAACGATATGAGAACCAACATAGAGCTGTTGCTTGATGAGAGTAATGCTAGTTTGTTTCGTGATTGTGAGTTGGGGTACATTGGCTTCGATCTGCGTTGGATCGGTGCCCGTTTATTGTCTCCCTGTCCTTGGTGGATAGGGGAATTGAAAACTGAAGGTTATCTCTTCCTGGAAAACTTTGGCTGCGGGTGGTGATGGGACTTGGTGTGGTTGCGTACCTGGTTGACTTTGCCCAATGTTTTGACTGGGTCGAAGTACGTGCCGTCGGCGAAATTGGGCAACCCAGTTAATTTCCAAAGCCCAACTACCGTGAGCCCACGCTTTCGAAGAGATTCGACAACCTCTGTCAAGAGAGCGATGCTGTGGTGCCCGCGCATCCATCCATCTGTCGCGAGGTAGATGGTGTTGACGCTGTGGTTTGATGCACGCTCTTCAATTGCTTCTATGATATCCTTTTGATGCAATATGACTCCTCGGAAATGGCCATCCCTGTTACACTGAGTCCCTGCTGCCTTGAGCCACTCTTTGGCTTCAGGGTGCAGGCCGGAATTGATCACTGAACCATCGTCGCAGCGCACAAAGCAGAGTCCGACATGATGGGCCGCGCATTCCGACTCCTCAAACCTCCAGTGAACTGCAGATTTTCAGAGCATGTAGATCAGGCCACCGCTCAACCTTTGCGGCTATGGAATCTTCCTATCCAATGTTGAGAATATTAGTTCGCCGTAATGTATTACGGATATGTAGTTAAGTAAATACCTGCCAAGTACCCAGTGCCATTACCAAAAGCATACTGTTGGAGCATATCGGCAAGTTTTTTAATTCGAGGAGCGGGTCGTAAGAACGCAGTGATGGCTAAAAATGCACCCCTCCACCTCAATCCTGGAAACAAGCCCATAATACCAACACAACGTTCATTGCGGTTGCCCAGAGAGGCGAAGATGTCTTGTGGTTTAGTCCACTTTACGTAGTCCCAGTTAAGGTTCAACGCTTCCTGCATCCCGCCAAAGAAAATTGCCCAGTATTGTCAAGACCACAAAATTCCGCAGTTACGTTATCTACACATGACCCTCATGATTGCATTTGCAAAGCTACGGAAAGAACTTAGAGTTGATCATATCAGAGAATGAAAAAAAGTAAAAGATGGGAGAAGAGTAATGTCGAAGTGGCTTACGCTGTTACTGGGGTATCTCTTCCAGCTTTGCATACGCGCTTCTCGAGAGTTTTTCAACATGATCTTGTAATCCATGGTGTCGTCGCATTCTTTCAAGCAATGCTTTAAGGTTGCAACTTGTGTGAATCTTGAGAGTGAGGATACTTCGTATCGATCTTCCCATGCCAATCCCGATGTTACTCGCCCTGTGGATCACAGGTGCAAAAACAGCCATCTCAAACTCGGCGTGATACAATCTGGTCGAACGACGGAGGCAGCGGCTACTCGATTAACCTACATAACCTTCAACTAGAAATCTAACCGGTTAATACAGATAAAACCCATTTTCGCCTCTGATCCATTATTCACTAAGATTTTGGCATCGCCATGATAAACAATCTGTCAACTTCGCAACAGCACGATTATGAACAATTTCACCTCACTTCATAGTTTTCAGTGAAGATGCAAGCCTATTTTAAGTACAGTAAATAGCGAGGTGCTACTCATCGATTCTCCAATCGATTACTGTCTAGTTCGTACCTGTGTGCCTGGATGGTCCGGGGAAGAAAGGGCTGAGGCACAACGTCCGGTTTAGCGACCGAGCAATCACGGCGGCCGAAAGGTATTCCATAAACTGGTTACCCGCTCCTACTTGCCAACTCAAGATTGGAACGAGGAACTTCTCTCGGGTATCCACCTGAAAACAAAATAGCATCACTCTGAGTACATTTACATCAAATTTCAGTGCAAGTTCACCTGACTTGGTGGATGCAAAAGACCATCAAAATTCCCCTCTCCTCACATTGCACGGAATGATTCGGACCCTTTCCGCATAATTTCTGAATCAGGATTTGGGTACGAGGGCTTACAGACACCAAGGCGGGTGATCGCATCGGGATTGCATTCGACACAGCAGTATTTTTGTATCTTGTTGGCGAAATCTCCGAGTTAAGTATGTTCAGGGGCGAACTTGAGGGCGAATCTTGATCGATTGTAGAAGGAATTAATGATCCAGAAACTCCCAACTCCGATGTGTGTTCTCTGCTTGGCAGGAATTCAACATCCTGATCGCTAGGATCTATAGGCGAAGATGCTAAGGTTGGATCATCATCGTGGGGTGCCCGGAAATTCAAACCCACTGGCGCATCGGAAGCATCGAGATCGCCAGAGAAGGATTGGGATAGAGTTGCAGTGTCTGTGGAAATGTTCGTTGTGAAAGGGTAAACATCTGTTAGCACGATGCCGAAGTAGTTAACCCAAGTCCTCTTCGGCATTCTTTGTAAGCTGACAGTGGCTAGCACCATCACAAGGCTGAAACAAATACATATCACTTGAATGGAAACGGGCATGCGATGTGAAAAACGCAATTTCGAAAGCTTGCCCATTTTCTACAAATTGAATAAGCCTCCTACGCGCATCTCTCAAATCTACATACAGCCACCACCTTCTATTTGAATCACCATTCTGAACAGTTTCCAGTGGAGTACTGAGGTGTTGTCGATTAACGCGTAATCAAATACTTATTGATGTAGACATACTCATGAGGTCTATTCATTCAGCAACACCCTTCTTCCTTCGACTCCGATTCCATGCTTGAGAAGTCCTAAACTTCGAAGAAGCATCACTTGAGTGTCCACTCGCACTCCACCGCACAGTTGTAACCCCTTGAGCAGCTAACTAAATTCCGAGATTTTAAATTTAAAGCTCTGTTTCGAGAATTTTGTCGTTCTAAGAAAACCAGGCGAAACAGTTAGAATTGATCTGTAAGATGACTGAACCAGAAGGCTGTCTGCAGAAAAAAAATATCACTGAATAATATCCAAACACCCCTGTGGCAGTCCGAAAACTAGGTTTTAGGAAGGTTTATCACACTCCTGAACAACTCCGACGAGGGGAAGAGCTCCGCAGATGTTTGACTTGCAGAATTGACAAGAGGTTTTGAATAATTTCAAAGGTGATTGGAGACGTTCGATTGAATAGCGTCTAAGAAATCCTTGGCACAGCCGTTTCTACTCTGTAGGTGAAGAGATGTTCATGAAGCCAAAATAAATACGAGCCGCCTTTCAAAATTTAGCTTCAATTTTTTGCAGGCCTTCATGTGCGTGCGCAGATCACACAGATCGGCTCTACGTTACACTAATCGCGACACAAGTGTTGCTACCCCCACTTTCATCACAGATCAATTCTCATCCTTGTGCTACCAAGAGCACAGAATCAGGCGGAGAAACTACTGCGGTTACGGGCCGTATGCAGAAATCTCGCGACTAGTGGAACAATTCGCAGATCTCAAGCTACCTCCTGATTCAACTCCCTTGGGACGCTGGCTACTGGTCCCCCACCATTGCTATCTCTGCGAACTCCACGGATGCAACCTTGTCCGTGTGAGCATCCCGAACTAGCAACACCAATTATGCTCAGTGAGAACCACCTGCCGATCAAAGTCACAAACTCTTTCCAAAACCTTCAACCAAGTTTCACAAAAGACGCTCTGTTTCCAAAACCATGAGCTAATTCCACACCTCACACTCAGAACTGTTGCTAATTCTTCTGCGGCAACCACAATCTGTTGGGCCTCGTGAGCTTGCCATCAGTAGAGCGTCACGTACACGTCAAAGGACGATTTAGCCACCAGAGATCGAGCTTTCCACTGGATTTTTCCCCAATTCGCAACTACTTTTGTGCTTTGCTCGAATTCTTTTTCTATGATAGTTAATGCCGTGTTGCATCCTCACTCTGACTGGAACCGCACAAGACATGGCATGCCATACGAAAAAGGAGATTCGAAGATTTACACATGACACGCTTCCCAAGTTCCAGAGCTTATATTTCATTTCTAATCGGTTGGAATATGTCCACAACAACCCAAGCTTCAAGTTAAGCACCACGTAGTCAAGCCTGGACAGCCAAGTCCACGCATGGTGCAGTTCCTCACATTTCCTCCGGAGATCGACACTTCTCCTTCGATCTAATCGACACAAATCAATTATTTATCATTGTTATTGCCTAGTTGGTCTGTTGGTACCCATAACACCTACAAAGAAGTTAAAAAGAAAAAAGAAAAAAGAAGGTCTCTTTCTTTTCCAAACAAAAATATGGTCAAGAACGGATCCGAATCTTTTCCGAAGTCAGGTTACACGTTGACAATTTTTTATTATTTTTCCTTCTTAATCCATGCAGAATTTTTTTGAAGCTGTATCCGCTCAAAATGGATCATGAGAATTGAGTAGTATCAAAGTCCGATTGTGTATGTGTCTCTGGAGAGAAATTTGAAGAAGCACCACCGAAGATCTCCTATTTCATGGCCAGTCGGAAGCTTAATGTTCTCCCTCCGCTCATCGTCCCTGCAAGTCTTCCGGCGTAGAGTTTATTCTACTGTTCATCACGACAGTTTTCGAATTATATCGGTTAATTTGGCAATCCACTGGGTTGATCTAAACCTTCTGTCGATTGTTCCCAGACATTCAGCAGAAGAGACGAGGACTGGTGTCAACGTGTAGCCACCTGCTAGAGGATTCTCGACAACGTGGATGAATCTCTCAAGAATTCGGGGATACCTTCAAAACCCCAAAATACAGGCTCAACTCCTCTAATGCAAACAAACCGAGAGAGAACGCCACGGCGCCCTTACCCTTTACTCCGCACAGATTTCCAATATCGAAACCTACAAGTTTTGTACAAAAAAGCAAACTAATGGGCTACGTTGTTCCTCGGTGGAGCTACTAGTATTTGCGCAACACTTGGCGAAGTCGTCCACACCATGCTCAATTACTTAACAAAGTTTACATAGTCTTCAATTATGGTCAAAATGAGGCTCATCTTGGATATATATATATATATATATATATATATGTATATATTAATCAGCAACAGAAACACAATTCTGCAGTGGATGAACAATAACTTGGTGGTGGTTGACATGCCAGCTTTTGGAAAGGCGTGATTTCTTGGTCGCCCTGGCCTTCTCCACCTGTCAAAGCATCACAGACCCATCACCCTTTCGTCCCCCTTGCTCCTTTTGTTTGACTGGTTGCTTGGGCTCCTCCCTCCACGACACAACCCTACAACCCTTCAGCGCGTCTTGAAAACTACAGGCACCGGCAGAGTGTGCCACCCCTCATCTGCCGATGACGCAGACTGTGGGCGCGGCCGTGAAGCAGAATCCAGCGACACTTCTTTGTCAATGCTGTAACGTGGAAAAGTTGAAAGGCTTTTGAAAGCGGCTTTCATGTCATTGACCCCAACGCCAGCATACGACGACGACGACGACGACAAGGAAGACGAAGAAGACAATGAAGAAAGCAAAGAAGAAGACGACGACGACGAAGAGAGCAGGGGCATGAAATTCCACTGGAATGTAACAGGGAAAATAACAACATTGGTTGCTTGGGGTTTGAAGATTTGCACTTGTGCTAACATGTGTGGCTACTTGCGCCTCTAGTCTTCAGTATTCACCTTTGCACCCCGCACCCACAGTTGGTTAGTGCATTACAGGTCATCATGTTATGACTAGACTTTTACAGGTCAATTTAAGAAGTAACTTTCTTACTTGACTCCATCTCTTGGATTAGATTTCATAATCAATCCCAAGTGACTAACTTGTGTCCCGATTGAGATTTTCTTGGATCACTTGGGAGTAGCCTCTTACCGAGTTTGTCTTGCACAACAAGGTTCTTGGATTAGGAAGTTGCTTTGCCACCCTACCTCTTCTTTTGACACTTGCTATATAAGCAAAGTTTCTTTTTGTTAGGGAAATATTAAATCAATCCACTTCAAATTTAAATTGATCCAATTTTCTCCATTCTTACTCTTCCTGCACTACATAGGGCTTCACACTCCCTCACTAATCTCTCAATTTTGCACTCAATGATGTGCTGATTTTGCAAGGTGGTGAAAGGGGTAAAGAATGGAACTCTTGGGAAGGATTATAATAGAGCAGCTCAAGATTGGTAATTTTACATTGGAGAGAAGTTGGTGAATTATGAAGAAGGATTGGTAAGAGAGGTATGGCAAAAAGAGAAGTTTCTGAGGATATCAAATGATGAAAATGATTAACAATTATTTTGATAGAGGTAGCAATTATATTTTATTGAAAGTGGGTTAGTTTAAGATTTAGATGGATCAATTTAATATTCTTCCTATTTTATTGTAGCTTTCATTTTGACTTTGGACTTTTGAATTTGTGACAATTCTCTTTAGAAGTCATTACACCTTCTCTCACTTTAAAAAAATTAATGTCCATCTTAATATAGGCAAGTCTTTACATTTAGGAGACAAGATGAGAGACTACAAATTTTAAATCCTTTGGTTAGTTGAAATTGAGAAGTCTTATTTAATTGGCTTTATACTTAGAAAAATTAGTCCAAAATTCTTGAAAAGAAAAAAATGAGATAGAATGCATTTTTTTTCTTATATGATATAAATAATGTTCTTATTGGAATTTCTATAAAATTAATTCATTGAAGCAATTTTTTAAAAAAATTAAAAATTATATTAAAATTTACTAAAAATAACTATTAAAAATACTAAATCAACTTCTTTATACTTTTCAAAATTATTAAAATAAAGATATAATTTAATATATTTTAATTTATAATTAAAAATTAAAAAAAAAAAAAAAAAAAAAAAAAAAAACTTGGTCCATTTTATGGCATCTTTTTACTTTATATTATATCCAAAGTCAAAGCTTCTAAAAGAGAGTTTTTTTATTTATTATTTATTATTATTTTTAATTATTAAGCAAGAGATCTTAATAAGGCTTCTAATATATGGCTTTTCAAAGTAGACTTTTAGATATAGAAACCCCTTTAATACCTTTATTTTCTTCATTACTAATAATTCTTGTAGTAATTATTTCATTTTTTGAAGTTGCTACTCCATGTCATAATTTTTCTTAATTCTTTTTAAATCTTTAAGCAACTTCCTTATTAAACTATTTCTTGTGCCAATTTAAGCTATAGTTCTTTTTTAGCACTTATTTAGTTTATTAATAACTATTCATTTATTTTTTAAAAAATTATATTTAAAAGAATTAATTATTTATAAAAATATTATTAGCTTTATTTTTATTTCAAACAAGCTTTTATAATAAATCCTAAAAAGTCTCTCTAGTAGCATTTGTCTTCTATTATATTTTGCTTCAAGTTTTCTTTTCATTATTATTATTAATCTTATATCCATTTGGACTATTGATGTTTATTTGATGTTCAACATATCTCTCTTCTTTTAATATATATATATATATATATATATATATATATTTATATTTAAAATTTATTTATTTATTTTAATAAAAAAAGTTAGATATTTTATATATTATGATCTTTGTATATTATATCACTTATTTTCGAAGCCTTTGATGTAATTATTAACATGGTTCTTGCTTCTTGCTTATTGTTATGGAACACTAAGTATCATATTAATTGTTGCAATATTTGCAATACATACATTTTTGTTAGCAATTCTTTCTAGTTTGTAAGGTCTTATCTATTATTGGATCCATTTGGCTAAAACTTTTGTAGATGCTATTAAGTAGTTAGTATTTGTAAGCACTTTGTCACCAATTTGAAATTAAATTTTTCATTTATTATTCTTTTATTTTTATAAGTTTATTTTTTGTACTAGAGTTGGACTTTTTTAAAATAATAATTTTTTATCTTAATTATTAGCTTTTAAAAGTATCCATGTTGTTTATTTGATATAAAATAATTCTAATGCGGATGTATATTTCGTTCTTATAATAATAAAATTTATTATTCTTTATGCTTCAAATCTATATTGTACTTTTAATGGCAAAATTTTTGATGATATTCTAATTTTTTTTTAAAGCTAAAATATACCATAAGTAGCCAATCTTTCCAACTATTGTAGTGAACAATCATATAATGTTGAAGATACATATTAAAGATTCTATTGACATTTTTTTGTTCAGCTATCTTCCTCTAAATACCAAATGGTAGTCATCATTACTTTACTTTTTGACTTTTTTGTTACATGCTACAAAAACGTAGTAAAGAATTTGACATCTTAAATACAAACAATATTTTAAGATAAATTATAAAATTCCACCTGTTTATTAAAAATAAGATTCTAGTCATGTTTTCTATGGATTATGTCTTTATTAAATGAGCCTTGGGATTTTACTTATTCTATTAAGTACAACTAAGATTGCATTATACTTATAATTATTTAGCAATATCATCAAAAAATCTCAAAATTATATCAAAATAGTATATCCACAATTAAAATGGTAAAAATCTTACATTAATTTTTTGGCCATTTTCTTTTAAAATATTAAATGGTAAAAATCTTGCTTTAGATTAATTAGCATGCTTATTTAATTATCATACCACAAAAAAATTTTATATAGGTTTTTGCATTGTGGCTCATATATAATCAATAGTATATCTTGGCTAAGTTTTTAATAAATAGTCTTTATACTTCTATGCTCTACTATGGACAAATCACAAAATGCTTACATTAATTTTAAATTTTTTCTTAGAATCCTTATATTTTTTTTAAGCCTATACTTTATTTATTTGATAAGGTAGTCTTTACATATTTTTAAATATAAAAGTCATTTGAAAATAAATATAAAAGCTACTTTATATTGATTTTTTTAGTTTAAATTTTTTTTGTAAAGATATTTTTTATAAATCTTGCATATTTTGAAATAATATCATAAATAAAATAAAATATCTTTATATTTTATTTATTATTTTATAATAATATATAATTTTTAGAAAGGTATTTTTTTGAATTATATATATTTTTTATTTTATTATAATAATGAGTCTATTTGGACTAGATTTTATTCTTTTTTTTTAATAAAAATAATAATATGTGTGAAAAACTTAAGTTATTTCATAAAAGAGACAATTTCTTTTTATGTTTGTTCAAATTTTTTTTGCTCTTAACTTAGAAAGACTATGTATGAATGTTTTTTATATTTATTTCTTTATTTTTTTTAAAAAAATTATTAATATATACTACTACAAATATATCACTTTCTTAATAGAAGATAGAGCTTTTCATGATAATAAAGGTAGTTGGAATATTACATAATCCAAAAAGAATCACAACAAACTTATTTAATTAATGTCTTTTCTACATCTCCTTCTACAATACAAATTTGGTGATATTCCAACCTAAGATTAATTTGGCTAAAATATCTATAATTAATTAATCAATTATAAGAAGTCATCTATTATAGAGGATTTATTTTATATTTTATTCTATTATAATCATATTAAAATCTTAATAACTGATATTCAAATATTTAGTCCTTTCTTTACTCTTGTCTTAAAAAATACCACATCACCAAATATAAAATTATTAGATCCTACCTACTATTATTTTTTAAAACTTTTTATAGCTTTGTGATTGTCTTTTCAACTAAGTGGTAGTTCTTTTTAAAATTAATTTATTAAAAAATCCTTGATTTTTTTTTAAAAACTCATATTTCTAAGAAAAAAGAAAAAAGAAATATAATTTTTTTTGGATAGATGTGTCTTTGGTCCTATTTATCTATAAAGAAATAACAATCTAAATTGAAAATGATTTATATATATATATATATATATATATATATATTCTTCCATTTGATTTTATTTTATCTATTAAACTTTATACTCATCTAACATAGGAAAATAAAAAGAAAGAAAGTGGTTTTGGCTTGCTTAAATTCCTTATCATCATCATTTGTCTTTTAGGCTGCTATTTAGATTTAATTTTATAGTATCTTAATAAATTGTTTGTTATCAACATGTCTATTTGGATAAGGTCACACACAAAAAAAGTTTCTTATATTCTTGCCTTTGGACTTATATATATATATATATATATATATTCTCTTTTCAGCTATTTATGCCTTTTAACTTTATGTGCAAAAGACAAAAAAATTGAAAAGACAATTTTTTTTTTTTTTTTTTTTTTTTTTTTTTAAACAACAACAACAACAACAATATCGGAAATTCTTCAAGAAACCTTTGCCATAATTATTTAGCTTTAGTTCAAGGAAGTTGGAGGACATGGCTCTAATTTACTTAAAAAAAACATCAAATTTGAGAACTTCATAACTCTATCAAAAAGAAAAAAGAAAATTGAAAAAAATATGAAATATAAAAAGAAACAAAATCTGAGTTCACAAAATCTAGCTAATATAGTAGGATGTGAAGCAAAATAAATGATTTGCTCCACTTATAATTTCCTTTCTAATAAACTTTTCAATTCCCCTGCTGTTAAGTCACAACTTGACTTAATTTTCCTCTCACAATCTTAAATCTCACTTAGATTCAATTGCTACATCTTTCAGCAACAAGCAACTAAGCCCTCGCAGTACCACATTCAGTTGAATTCATACCAAGCTCACTCCCCTCCTGGACCAGTCAAGCTGGCAATCTGCCACGTCGACAAAACCCTCCCCCCCTCGAGCAGGTTGAACCCCGCTTCGTCAAGAATGTCACAATCACAAGAATGTCGCAGCAGCGCCAAAAAGAAATTCAAATCCTGTTCTCTACCAAGGTTTTGAGCCCAATGCCTCAGCCGTGCTCTGTATTCGAGAGTCGCGGTGCGCGGCATTCATAATCGATTTTTTGTGAGTACCTTGTCTACGGAAGCGATCTCTTCTGGACCTCATGCAGCGGTGTATAAACACCAAGGAATGTGCAGCACGTCGCTGAATCTCACACTCGTCTGGAATTCAGTGCAACAGACCTTCGCCCTTCATTGAGATTGAAACCACGTTAGATCGTGTTGGTACATTTTCGGATTATTACCTGGACACTAGATTTGTTGCAATGGTTGAGCTACGCCAACTAGGTTTAGCTGGATTAGAGACATGTGATTTGCCCTGTAGGTGTGAGCATTTTTTATGATTGAGGGGAGCACTTAGCAGCAGGAGATGCGTGGTTTTGATTTTCAAAACAATGAATTCGAGGTAGGCGGTGTGTGGTTGGGAGGATGTGATGCAGTTCTTCAAGGTTTCGGAACTGCATAAGATTACGGAACTGTCTAATGCGATTGATCTGACGGCATCAACCACGTCTCAATCTGTCTACGCAAAGGTGATGGGGAGATCTCTGGGTTAGGGTGTTGGTCTTGGTCATGTGGCGTCGTGACGCAAATTGTCATGCAAGGACTCTCACCGAATTATAAAAAATCCTAAGAATCCGTTAGATTTTTGCTAGTGGTGCTTTGCGAATCTTTTCAGTTTTGAACAATTTGATGTACGTAGATTTGGGCATGGATATTGATTCCTGTTCAAGTAGATTAATAGCGTGTTTGTGTGACAGCTTTGATTGCCTCTGCTGCCCAGTTCAGTTTGCTTGTTCTGAGCACATTTGTATGTGGCAATTCATTCATGGTGTGCAATGATGAGAACTGATTCTTATCCTGCATCCTGGGTTTAGATGTGACTAGTGACAAAAAGCCCTAAATCACATGGAATGTGATCTAGCTGTTTTGTTATCCTGATTTCCTAGTCATGACCATGTAAGATAGAGAATTTCCTCTGAGCATGCTGACACAGTAGGACATGATTTTCTTTAAGAACTCATAAATACCTGGAATCCGTTTCTTCATCTATTTACGACTAGTTAGCACCTCCACATTCCTTGGCATTTTTCACAGTGAGTAAAATTTATGACAAGATCTAACGACAGAAACCTGACGTAACTGGAAACTGCACAGTACCTACAGGAGAGTCGTTCATTAGGGTTTCAACAGTCTTACCTAAAGACCAAGCTTTGCTACTGCGCATGCTACGCATCTTTTAAAAAACAATCCACTGATGATTGGATATATGTTATGACAGAAGCTAACAAATGTTGAGGAGATGCCGCAAAACTCCGCTTCACTCTTCAATCCAAGTCCTTTTGCTTCGTAATTGAAAGTTGACAATGGAAAAATTCCAAGCATGGCGGACATGTGGTTACCAGTTGTATTCAGGGGTAGAGGATCGTGACAGAAATTAGCTGCCCCTACAACGCTCGAAAATTTTATTATGAAATTTAGGGAGCGGTTCCAACTTAGGTGGGCGCTGATAATCTCGTCCGCGTTAGTGGTCTTCGGCCCCTTTCTCTTGTTCTATGTTTTATTCGATAGTTTACTTGGCTAGAACAAAACTAGCATGAGGCTCTGAACACTGAACATCGAAGCATAAAGTCACGAAGTATATGGTTCACGGGGTTTGCAGAATCATTCGCTCGCATGTGAGTATAAGTTTTACTTCAAACGGGAGTTTCATGGAATATCTTGATCTAATCTGAGACAAGAAGAAGGGAGCTTTCATGATTTAATTTCCTCTCTTTCAGGAAGGCCTCGAGGATCACGACGAGTTCAACAATCCGTGAACTAAGCGGGACATTGATGCGGTTGTCTTTGGTGGTGATGCAGGAGCAGAAGTGGCTGATAGGCGTCATTCATATTTTTCTGTCTAAGCTGTTGCGTCGGTGATTATCTCGATCTTATCCGGTCTTTCGGTATAATACATATATTCTCTTACTTTTGTGCGCTTCAGCGAATTGAGGATCCATTGGTTGTGTTATTCCGGAAAATTCAAGTTACATGAAAGATGAATCTACCAACAGTCATGATCTAGTAAACTTTTGCATTGGTGTCAACTTGTATGATTATTCTTTCCTATTCATGCGATCTGCTATGAGATTATTTATGAATGCTACGAAGCGCTTGAGTATTATTCTTTTGGGCGATAGCTGGTTTCTTGCATAGATATGTGAAAGCGGAAACCTTCGAATTTGTAAAAATTGCTCTGGTCTTGTACTTCTTTCACTTGCTCTTGGGAGAGTGCGTTACCAAAATGATAATGATTTGATTTGATTGTTACTCCAATTCGGCTTTCACGCAATCCATGTGATCAGGGACTCGGATTGATTCGTCCATGTGGAGGCAGGAGAAGAAGAATTGCCTGTCGTGAGACTGGTTAAGCAAGGCGCAGAGGAACCAAATGTACCTTCGCTGGGTTAGGAATTAGGACCACACGAGGTGGTTCATCCAGCCCCTCTGAGACGAGATAATACCAATTGGAAGCTTGTTCAACCCTTTAACATTCTTGCGACGTTTGGCATCGTTCAAAATGTGAATTCTATTACAGGATTTGAATGCTCAAAGGTCTTCTGGAAGTGTCCACGCATTCACATAATCCACACTGAATGCTCAGTGTCTACGGTTTGTCGATGGGGGGAATCATCTCTGAATTTCAGCTCCTGTAACTTGCAGATATTTTCCAATTCCTACCATTCATCTTGCTTCTGCAGCAACGGATTTCGTCCAGACCCCACCCATGAAATACCATAATGTTGTCTACTTGAAGACAGTTACCTATATCTGACAATCATTCAAATTACTTAGTTAGATGTGGGCTCTCTACTGTCTCATCCAGTTTGACTATGTCATTATACATCAGCTTCACGAAATTAATCCCCTGGCTAAATTACTTCGCCCTGCGACTGCCGTCTATGTGATATCGTAGAAAGGTTTTCGTTTTTGCGCTGGTCTTTGATGAAGGAATTGTATTGAAGTGGCTGCCAGGACATCCATCGCATGAGCAGACTAATGTGCTCCAGATCGAGTAACAAGACTTCATCATCTGTATCGATTCAGCAGTAGCTGTTGAAGAACCACTTGAGCCCTTAATTTTATGCTTCCTCTTGAATACAGTCGTCGGTGCAGATTAGCATTCCCTGCACGAGATCACCATCGTGTTGCTAAGCTTAGGTATTTTGCACTCTCACTCAAGCTCTTTCTTTGTACGTCTACACAGAGCAATGCAGTGGTCATTGCTTCAGAGACGATATTCTTGCAACTCTTGCCTGATTATTCTCTTCCCGTTTGTGCAGACGGTCATTGCAGCAGTGGCGCATATTTGTGTTCACCTAGCGAACCATACCGGAGGGATTTAAAAATAAAAATAAAAATAAAAAACTTGAACAAGATTGACAGTGTTGCTATTAAGTGAAAAGTAGGCATTGAAATTGCCGCCAATAATGTGAAGTGTAAAAGAAGCGGCCGTGGGTGGCGGTGTACAGATAAGTGAACTATTGTCGTTGCGAAAAAGGCACAGTGCTGTCGAGTTCTTAGATCTTTTTATAACTTTTATCGCAACCTTTAGCTATTCCCTCCAACCATCAATAATATTAATAGCCATAATTCTAGTAATGGTAATAGTAGTGGGCCAGCAGAAGGAGGAATCATCAATGCCAAGATATATTCACACACGCACACAAACAGACACGCTCACTGACAGACAGGGAGAGTGAGTGAGAGAGCGAGAGAGGGGTCGCTAAAGCCGAAAGAGAGGGAAGTCCGCGGGGATGGACAGAGGGAGACAAATACCAGCAAGGCTGGCAGCAGCAACATGATCCACCTCCCGTCGAGAGATCCAGGCACGACTCTTGAGATCCGGCCCCGCGCTTTCGCTTTAACTTTCAGAGTTCAATTTATGACGCCTGTTGCAGTGATGTGATGTATCCTAGGATCCGTTCCAGGGCCAGGATCTTTTTATAGTAAGTTTGGTATGGATGTGACGGTGCCGGTGTGGTGCAGGGGGCAGGTGATGTGTTGGGGAGGGCAACGTGGAGTAAATTGAGGGGGAACGACTGTTGTTTGGGTAATGTGGAGGGAGACAAATTCTGTAATCAGGGTGATGATGATTTGCGTGGAGTTGAGGGATTGGCAATGCTTCGAGGGTGTGCGTTTTTGCGAGGAAGGGTGCGCATCTTGATGAGTGGGTAGTGTGTGTGGTTGTGGTTTGGGAGGTGAGCATGGAAAATGAGAAGTTGTAGAGGGGAGGAGAAGGAAATAGTGGGGATGCAGTGTCGGCAGTATGAGGAGGAAAAAGGGCAGGCGGATTTGGGAAAGAGAGTGAGAAAACAGAAACAGAAGCTGCTCAATCAAAAGTCAAAGGAAAAAGGGAAAGCGCACATGGAAGTGGGTGCAGGAATGTGGGGACGTTGGAGCCGCGTGCGCTGCATTCCGCTGCCCAGTGCAGTGTGTTCCAGTATTCGCACTCATATTGCGCAACCTGTATCTCAGGTTTGTCTTCAATCTGGGTTCTGTCTGTGATTTCTTCTCCTCCACCTCCTCTTCTTTCTCTTCTTCTTTATGCCTTTCTTATCTTTTTAGATGAATACACCTTTGTGATCCAAATTGTAATCATCGTGCTACATCAACCTGCTCCGAGTGATCGATCACTAAGTCCACTGGTACCTATGTATGGTAATCTTTTGAGTCTCTTTAGCAGCAAACTTGAGGGTGATGCAGAAGGATTTGCAGGTAACTTCAGAGTACATGTAGCGCACGCCAAGAAAGGACAGTAGTTAAATTAACAAGATTTAGAGTAAATCCCTTACATCCATGAACGTGTGCATCGGCCTCCTAATATCTCTGCAAGGACCACATCAAACCTGGCATCTTTTACAAGTCATATCTAGCTTAAATGTTGGAGACTGATTAACCCACAATCCAGGGAATTTGTTGGAGTCACCACCCAAGCGCTTAACCGCATCCCGCATCGCAGTTAAATCCAAATTTAGATCGTCGTGGATGGTTATATTCTCAGAGTTGTTTGTGAGCTTACCGTCCTCCGGACTGTTGGTTGTGCACTCAATTATAGCCGCTCATATGGTTGCTCATAAGGTCATGTGTCTAAGATCCGTTATTAAATTTAATATACCGTGAAATTTTTTCCCTCGACTCCCCTGCACACTTTTGGATAAGTTGACTGGAAGATGTTAATGTGTTCATTTTTTTGCAGGTGATTGGAGCACCTGTGAAGGAGCACTCAGAATTCGCCAGCTGGTTGCACTCGCGTGGTGAAGTGGATACCTGCCATGCTCTTACTGTTGGGATGTCAAATCACGGCAGGTTAGCTCCTTCAACTTGTTGACCCGCAATTTTCTTTTGCGTCAGTTTGAATTGTGGTTGCTACTTACTGGGTGCAGCTTGCTTGCTTTGGTACGTAGTTAGCTTTAGCGTGATTTCTGGATGACTACGTTGGGATGTTACTATTTTTAGTGTGTGCTGAATGCCAAAGTGATGTGGTGCTTCACCTTTTAGAACTTACAAGCGTGAGTTCGCTGTCATTGATCGTCAGTTAAGCATAGCAGATAACTCGGTCGTTGTACTCCCCTCGTCACCTTTCTGCAGCGTTGTAAAATCTACCCTCATTAATGTGCGTGTCTTATATGGTCAAATATCTGTGTCCATTCGACGTTTGATGCTTTTACAAGTATTGTTGTGATGGGAGTGTAGGACCCTTTTTGCGGCACGGCCGATTGAAGTAGGAGAACAGGTATTGCGTGTGTCGGGCAACCTTGTACGTACCATTTGATCTCCATGCTCTCTACAGCCATGTATACCTTGTTCTCAGTGGTGTGCTTCAATTTTTGTTTTTAATTTCAGTTTAATAGCTGCTGTCATGTTCGAACGTTGTACAAGTTGCTTCGTCAAAAAGAATTCGTTGGAATTCCTCATGACTTGTATCTTTTTCCATAATGACTACAGATGATTACTCCAGATAAGTTGCCGACCGAGGTCAAAGAGCTACTTCCTACTGGAGTGACTGAGTGGGCACGCCTAGCCCTTTTCGTTCTTGCCGAACAGCACCGTGGTCAGGTACATCTTATTAGACCAGGCATGTGTCGTAGAGAGTAAGCTGTCAAGGTCCAGTGTACTGTTTCAAGATTACGATCACCTGAATATGGCCCTGTCTAAATGCCTCAGCACAGGAATTGATTATAATGATGCCGTGGCCGCGTTGGTTTTAGGCGCATCCAAGAATATTAATCAACATCGTTGAGAATTTGATCAACTCTTGTGCATCAGATGACGTAGAAATGGAAACCAACTTGCAGTTTTTAATTTAATTTAATTTTTACTTCATTTTTGTTTTATTTGGGGGGTGCAGGCATCACAATGGGCACCTTACATTAATTGTTTACCCTCTTGCGGCGCTCTGCACAGCACGGTATGTTTTTTGTAGCACATGTCTGAAGAATCGGTCCCAGAAATTTTCGGAATTTTGGCACCCCGAATACGAAAGAGATCTTCCTACTTTTAAACCTGAGTTTTTCGTCTTTCTTCTGAAGTGTCGTGGCAATGCAATCATGTATGCAGGTGTTTTGGAAAAAGGAGGAATTGGAGTTAGTGCGGTTTACCTCGTTGTACCGTGAAACGATGGAGAGGAGAGCTGTTATCGGATCCGAATTTGCATCCGTTCTGCCTGTATGTAGCCGACACCTTTCATCAAATAACTCATTAAGGGGTTTATTGTCGATGTTACAATCTATCAGTGTCCTAGTAATGTTTAATATCTATCAGTGTCCTAGTAATGTTTAACATCAAGCGTGCATCGGACTGCTCACAACCTTGCTCTGCAGCTAATGTATGTGCGTTCGTCCTTCCAGGTGTTACAGAAGTGTCCTCACATATTTGGGGAGCGTGTCTTGCATTCAAAATTCAAGCAAGCCTATGCTATAGGTAAATCTCTACATCGCTCATCTTACACACGAATCCTGACAAAGTTGATAGGTGAAGAAATACCAGAAGGCAGTTTAAAATGTCTCAGTTTCACCAGTATGACCTGATAGACGAGAAGTTTGTGAATGGAAATCTGTCTTAAATATAAGAATCAATGAGGCTTTTTGTATTGCAGTGGGTTGTTTTCATCTTCATTTCTGCGGTTTTGAATTAAGTTGGGAGGGACTACGTTAAAGCTGTTGGAGAGTTCATCAAAACTAGTCAGTGATTTGGTTGAGCGTGTTGCCTATAAAAGAGCAGATAAATAGGATGGAAGTCTGTATGGAAATACGTTGGGCTGGGTGCAGTGGGAGCTAGGGTAGCTTGATGGATGAGGAGGTGGCGTTGCGGTTGGTGCAGTTTGTTCGCGAGCTTGGGGAATCGAGGCTTTGCAAACTCTGGCATTGGTGAGAGTTCAAGTACCATGGAAATAGGGCTGTACTATTCAGAGATGTTCTAATGAAGCCTCGCTGTAGATGGTAACCATATTGCTGGAGATGTCTTAATCTACATGAATGTCATTGACACTGACACTTCCTTTATGGGAACAATTGGGTGGATGTAACTTAGTCATCAGTAGTTCGCCCTTACTCTTTTTGTCCGTGTCTCCCCTCTGTAAGTATCTTTTGAGTTAGTTCGATGTTGTTCGGAACAGGTGCCATTTGTTGACTTCTTCAACCATGATTCCAACTGCCGTGCCCTGCTTTCTTATGATGAAGAGAGGGCTTGTGCCGAGGTAACAGCGTGGACCAATGGTGTATGCTTCTAGTTGTACAGATTCAATGAAGTCGCACTCTTTTGCTTCTCTGTGAGGATAGCATTTTGAGTTACTGGTAGAGTTACTTCAACAACGATGTCATGCTGCCAGTTTCGTGCGCGCAGCATGATTAGTAAAAGCTCTGATTATTAAGAACGTCACCCTTCATGGAATAATCATCAAAATATTTCTTTCTTGAAATATATTATGAGATCCTTATACGATCAAATATTTTTCTCAGAGAAGAAACTCATCCAAGAAACTTTCAGTGATCAGTGGGGTGGTTTGCACAGGTTATTGCAGACAAAGAGTACGCTACAGGGGAACAGGCATATGCTGAACTCTTGCCGGATATGTCCTAGTTATAATGTCTATATACACACATATTCTCTTTCACTTGTATGAAATTACAATGAATTAAGATTATAATCGAATAAGTTTTCAGTTGCATAGCTTACGTTTAATATAGCTCACGTTTGAATACTAAATCTCATTATACTTCCTATATTCGAAACCATCAGTCGAGTAATGCTGGAAACAGTGCTGTTTGACCATTCGAGATATTTGCTGGACGCAGTAATTGCCAGGTACACAAAACCAGTAGAAGATTAATACAATTAGAAAAACTACTTCGCTAGCAGGTGATTCATATTTGAAAGCATGCGCAGGTGGTGATTAGCTACGGTCGCTTGCCTAATACAACTTTGGCTCTTGATTTCGGCTTCACAATTTCATGTAATCCTTATGATCAGGTATGACTTTCTGTTCGCTATTAATCGTACTTGTACAGTACTACCAGTAATTGTCTCTGAACATTTTATGAGTTATGTATATTATGGCCTCTAAATTTGTGTACTAAATGGTCATCAGGTGGAAGTGTGGATGGCATTGTCGCATCGTGACCCTTTGCGCAAGATGAAGTTGGCCCTGCTTCATGCTCATGGAATGCCTACAGTCCTTCATGCAGATGGATCTGACAGTGGTGGTAATGGATTTCACATAAGGTAATGTTCATACCTTGAAGTAACAAATCATATTGCCAGTTAAGGTCTCAGCTACAATTTCCTCTGATTGTAGAGTACAAATCATTTTTATTGTTAAAGTGGTTTCCTCTCAATTGTGCCCCGTATTTGAGCTATTTATACTCAGTATCTACCTTCCTGACGTGCAGGGAGGTTAAGTCGGTCACAGGGCGAGGAAAAGGCATACCACATGCTTTACGTGCGTTTGCACGTGTCCTTTGCGCAACCACCCCACAAGGTTTGTTTGATCCTCAAAGAACTGAATCTATATTTTTAATATATCTACCAGTTACTTTTGGACAGCTGAATTTCAATTTAACATATATTAAGTTGGATATTACTTAGTCTGCAAATTTTATTTCTGTAGAACAATTACACTTCTATGTTCTGATTGAGAGTATATATGAATGCCATTTTTTATATCTAATGAGATCGAAGTAGTGCCTCGTGAGTCCTTACGCACTTGCATGGAATGCAGAATTGTCAGAGATGGCCGCTGAGGCTACGAAACACGACGGGCGACTCGCTCGTCTGCCAGCCAAATCTAGAAGCAAAGAGGCCCAAGTTATGAACTTGTTGCTTGCGCGCTTGGAGAGTTCAATAAATCAGCGAAGTCTAGCGGTTCGTATTACTTCACCTCTCAATGTTCAAGTTTTAAGCTGCAGCTGCTTCGCGTAATGAGAAAATTGTACTTACACTTTGGAACTTGCAGGCATTGCACATCTCTGAGTCCTGTCAAGGGGTGAAGCAGACTGCCTGGAAGCCAAGTGCAATTATGGCAAGAGATGTGATAGCTGGTGAAATTCGTGTGCTTCGGTCTGCTGCCACTTGGCTTAGGCATCAGACTTCATCCAATTGTGTGTCTGTTGGATAGGGTCATGATTCTCTCTACACATTAAACGCAGCATACAATCAATATATTTGGTTGCAAGACTGTATCCCAGGTTGTGTCCGTAAAATCATCTGCTAACACTTTCAGAAAACTGAAATTATTAGTGCACAGTAGATTCAAGAGGAAAGGCAATTTTTAGCATCAAATTCTTCGTTATTTTTAGTACATCGAGAAGAACTTACCTCCTTTTGAATTATTACTATGACCAAAGAGAAACTTGTAATCGAATTCATGGTGTTGGTCAAATAATTATGGTTTTCTTCATGTGCCTTCAAGGTGGCTGTGTTACTTCTTCATGATGTCCTTGAGTTGCATTTTGAATCTTAATTGTTTTTCAAAATGTGCACAAGTAGCTTAAAACAACCTCCAACTATTCAAGTTGTATAAAAAGAATGGAAGACATTACTAAACAGGTTGATGGTTTCAGCCTTGGTTGTGAATATTGTATTTTGCTTTATGGATCCTAGCACAGGATGAATCCATACTAAGATTTGAATATAAAAGTAAAAGTACGAGTAAATTTTTAGCTGAGTAGGTCTAACTTGTTGGAGAAAGAAAAATCTATAGTAAATGTGGATGTATTATATATGAAGGGCCATAGTGAATGTTCATTCCATTCAAGGATTATGACAGTTCTAAAATTGTTTGACTTGCTTTGCTTATTGATCTGTAAGTAACAAGTTTAAATAAGATTAACAAGTTTAAATATAATTAACTTGTCTCAAAAAGAAATAACATGCTTAGTGCAAAAATAAAAAAGAAGAAGCTCTACATCTATTATTTGTGCAAGAAATTAAATTGAAGACTTTTGATACTATATTACATCAACTTGCCACTTGCACCAACATATTATGAAATATATATATATATATATATATTAGTTAGGATTTTCTTTTTATGAATTTTATTTATAAGGATATGTGTTTGAGGATAATAATTAAGAGCAATATTTTTTACTATAACATTTTTTTTATAAATCATCATGCATGGAATAAGCTTCATCTTTAGAACACCTAGTATAAACTCACTAAGTGTCTTATTTGACAATCAAAACTTTTAATAAGATTGTAAAAGAAATTTTAAAATGAGTCCAAATTGTAACTATCTTAAATTATTTTTAAAAAAAAATATTAATTTTTTATTAAATAAATTATATATATATATATATATATATATATATATATATAGAATTAATTTATGATTTTAAATATATATATAATAAAAATAAATAAGTTATATATCAACTTCTATAATACTTTTATTTTTTTATTTTTTTTCATTTTAAGGATTTTATTGACTTACTTAAAAAATATTTGTTTATTTTACCAATTTCTTTTTATTTAATTTTTAATTCTTAATTCTTATCTTACAATTGTTAATGGATTATATTATGGACATCTATCTAGAAAAGATTTTAGAAGGTTCTAAAAGGTTTTCAAAGGTTCTTGAGGTTATTTTACATCAAAGCAATAAGGAAGCTGCTCAAGACGTATCTTAAGATGATTTGAGGACAAAGTCTTTTATAAAAAGTTACTTGAAAGCTTCTTAATTCCTAGTATATATAAATGTCAAGGTTGTATCAAAGACACAAGAATATAGAGCAAGAGACTTGAATTAGAACAAGGTTTCAAGAAGAAACCAACAAGAATTTAAGTTAACCAGATGAGTATACAAATAACACCAAGAAAGGTGAGCTAGAGCTCCAAGAGATATGTTGTCAAGATTGAAGAACTCTTTAGTCTCAACTCCCATATATATTCCTATCTAAGACGCTTCTTGAGTGACTTCCATCAAACTGAGAAGCTTCTTGAGCAGCTTCTACCAACTTTGAAGCTTCTTGAACTCTTTCTATCAACTTGGAAGCTTCTCAAGCTCCTCCCACCAACTTGGAAGCTTCTTGAGCTCCTTCCACTAACTACGAAGCTTCTTGAATTACTTTTATCAACTAGAAAGGTTTTCAACCAACTTTCACTAAATCAGAAACCTCTAAGATATTCTAAAAGGTTCTGTGAACTTCCAAAGTATATGCCTCTAACATCACCTTCTTCTCTAGCGACAAGTTCTAAGAGGTGCTTATACCTTCAAAAATCTTTTTACATACATAAATAATCAAGAATATACTATTTTAATAAAATTATATATTCTATTCTCCATTTTTGGGCAATAGGTTCTACTCGACCTTGAAGAAATCACCTACGGTCTTAAACTAATACCTCTATTATTGAAACATCCCATCCAAGGATCTAATCTTTATTGCGGCCTTTAAAACATCCTCCAAACAAAATCTCAAGCTTAAAAGGATTCACCTTTCCAAGCTCAAGCAATATCACTAAAGCTCAAGCATTGAAATCAAGACTTGCATGGTTGGATGTTATTTCTAATGGCTCCAATTGTAGTCATATTTGGCATTGAAATGTATTGTCCTTACTTTGTTCAATTAAAGGTTGTGAAAACTACATTGATTTGTTCGAAGCTTGTATAGTAAGTAAATCTTTTGAATCTTGTTTTGCTAAATCTTTCAATACTTAAAGGCTGGGCATGATGAGTGACTTGCTTCTACTACTCTATTCTATCTTGGAATAAATGATTGAATATTAACAAAGGTTTTAGTTTAACTCTCTTCTTCTTATGAGTATTCCTTAGATCCAATCTTCACTAAGAAGTTATCATCAAATACATTTGATTTTGTGGAGATAGAATCAATAAAATTCCTATAATTTTTGAGGTGCATTGGTAAGATTTCTAATTGGTTCTCATGTGCGCTCATTGATATCATAACCATTGTCATACTATAATTTCTTATAGTATGTAAAAACTAGTTAAAACATATAATATGTTCATAAGTTCTAATATGTGTTAGAATAGTTAGTGAAGTATTTAACAAGTTGATGTGAAAAACTTTATTTTGATTATGGCTTTTTAAATTATAAGACCTAAATATTTAGTATGAAGCCTAAGAGGAGATTGAAGGCCAAAGATGAAGAACTAAACTACTAAGAGGCTTATTTGGAAGAATGAAAGTAAAATATGGATGAATGAAGGCAAGGGGTGAAGTTCTTTATTTCTATTAGTTGATAGTTATGTCCATTAGGCTTTGAAGAGGCTATCCACAAGAAGAACAAGGATTTTGGCAACTTCAAAGATAGCATTTGGAAATCAAAGGCTAGGATTAAAAAGCTTATTTTTTATATTATAATTTTGGTATAAAAATCAAGGGATTTAGAGTTATTATGAGGGAGGAGTAGGCACTTGAAATTAAGGTATACAAATCATAACTATTGTCACTCTTTTGAGCATACAAAGAGTTATATGAGAGCTTTTAGAGATCAAGAAATGTGATTGGAGAGTTGATTTTATGATCTATATTTAATTTAGAAAAATTACTATATTTGAAATTCTAAAAAAAGAAATATTGGGAGTCATAGAAAATAGATCGAATTCTAAGGCAATAAGTAGACCATTTTATTGATAGTGATGGTTTTTGCTATATCTTAAATTTTAAGACGAATTTATCTAAAAAATTCCAAAAAGATATATTATTATGTAAAGAAGCTATATATCAAAGTTTCATAGCATTTAGACTTTTAGTTTGTGAGATATAAAGAATTTAATACATGGGTGTTTATAAACAAGGATTTGAAGCTACTGTTAGGGTTTTGGCGATATCTAAAGATCGATATCAAATCAACAATTAAAATTTGTTGTAATAGTTTTTAAAAATATAATAGTATTTTTTGAATATTTTGTTACATTTTGAGTGTTTTATAAAAATAAGACTTATATATTAGGTGTAATAGTCCTATGAAGAAGAATTTTATATAAATTTGGAAGTTTTTATTATTTTGGATCTTGATTGAGTAATTAGTGGTAGCTAGAAGCTCAATGCTTTTTCTTTACTATGACATCATACTAATAAATAAGATATTCTAATTTCCTCCACCTTCATTGTAAATCCAACACCTTTTTGACCTCGTATTCTTTATAATTTTTTATTTCAATACTAAGTGGCAATTATTGTATTCTTTCTAAAATACATGATTCTCTATAAGGTTCTAAAAGAAAAATATAGAAAGTTAGATGTATTTGCATAGAAGATGGTAGTTTCAAGTGATATGTCACTAGATTAATTTGCTTCTAGATAGAAAATGGTCCTAGTCTTTGATAGTCCAATTTATTGCATGGCCACTTGGTCTTGATCATCCGTCAAAGAAATTATATTTTATTTCGAATATGAAAAACAGACAATTGATTTTTAAATTTATTAATAAGTGCCTTATTAACATCTTAAGCTGTTTGCAATTGAAGCTTCAAGGTTGTTTGATGTTGCAATAGATGCTTTGCAAATCCTTCAGGTGTTGGATTGTTGTTCTGTGGTGTATTTCATAAATCAAGCTTTAGATGATATCTATAGTTAGAATAAAATAGTGTTTATTGAATTGAAGCATGAATAATATTATTATATGCAAACTCTATTAACAATAGATACAAGATTGAATCATCTTTTTGATAGTTGATACTACATTATAAATATTGCTCCAAAATTTGGTTAACTTGTTTTGTTTGGCTATTAGTTTGAGGATAAAAAGCCAAAAAAAGTTTAATATCTATCTTTAATATTTCAAAAAGACATTTCCAAAATTTAGATATGAACTGGGATCCTCGGTCAGATACAATTTCATTTGGAAGGCCATAATATCAATATATTTTGTCAAAAAAGAGCCTTGTTATTTCTTCAGTAGACGCAATTTTCTTGTAAAGAATGAAATGAACTATCTTTGTGAGTCAATCAACCACCACAAGGATATTGTCCAATGGATTGGATGGTAGTAGATCCATAATAAAATCCATTGAAATAAAAGACGATGACCGTTTTAGAACAAGCAAGGGTTGTAAGAATCCATAAGGATAATGTTGAGCATTCTTGGACCTTGAACAAATGTCACAAGAGAGTACAAAGTCTTTTACAACCTTTTATATTTGAGGCTATCAAAAATCTTGAGAAATAAGTTCCAAGGTCTTATTAAATCTAAAATGACCTGCAATTAGGAATTCATGGTAAGATTGAAGAACGTGCAATTGTATAGGTCCTTCTGAGATATACAAACATTCTTTAAAGTATAAAAGATTTTTTTTAAGCTTAAACTTGTTAGCATTTTTATTGAGATGACATTTGATATTAAAAGCCAAAGCATCATTAGTAGTTGCAGCATGCACTTCATTAAGATATTTAAAATCAATAGATGTTGATGTAATAGTGGAGCAAAGATAAAATTATATATAAAGTTATATATTATTGATCAAACACTATCTCTCTTGTTCTTGGTACAAGATATGATCTTGTTCATAAAGCATTAGACAATCCTTGTTGCTTCTCAAGTTGATAAGTAATGACAAAATTGAATCAAGATAATAACATATTCCATTGAGTTTGGTGGTGATTAAGAATCCAAGTTGATATAAAATATTTCAAGTTCTTATGATCTGTGTATACAATCACATGATGCATTGCTCCTTCAAGAAAATGACGCCATTCTTAAAAAGAATTCACAACAGCAAGAAGCTCGTTATCATGGATTTTATAATTAATTTCAACAATAAAATTTTTTTGAAAATAAAATACAACAAGATGGAATTTATTGTCTACATCTATTTTTAAAAATATGGCTCTTAGTGTAAAATCCAAAGCATTGGTTTCCATGTAGAATACTTTTATAAAGTTTGGATGTACCAAGATTGCGGGTATAATAAATATTGTTTTGAAATCTTGAAATGCCTTTTCCGCTTAAGGCTCACATTTCAACTTATCTTTGGATGTCAATTGAATAAGATGAATAGCAATTTGAGAATAATTTTTAATAAATATTTAATAGAAATTAGCAAATCTAAAAAAATATTATACGTCTTTCACAGTCTTTGGAATGGTCCATTGCATAACTACCTCCACCTTCTTAGGATCCATCATTAAATCTTCAATAGATATGATGTATCTCAAAAATTCTATTTTTAATTGATAAAATTACTATTTTTTTAGCTTTGCATATAAACTTGTATTTTGTAGTTTTTGTAATACCAACTTGACATGCCTCTCATATTCTTTCAGATTTTTTGAATAGATCAAGATGTCATCAAGATAGATCACTACAAACTTATCTAGATATTTTTGAAAGATGTCATTCATTAAATGCTAGAAGATATGATACAAAATTATATGATTGGTGCTCTAATAATACTTCACCACAATACAAGTATAAACCTTCTTCTATCTAATGCTTCTTTTTTTTATTGACTAAGAGGTTTAAAATATATTACATCAAGTTGAATATCTTTTAATTTTGAATGTGAATTCAGAATGCTTGTTGATATAATAGGAGTGTGTTAAATTACATATTGTCTTACTAAAGTCAATAAATATTAATCTTGATAATGTTGGAATAATCAACTATTACATTTTACGGCTTAGCTAATGGCTTCATTGAGCAATTATAGATCCAAAAGTAATAATAAAAAATCCTTCACATCATCTCTTAATTTCCAATAGAATTGACTCATTAAAGTTTTTTTTTTTCTAATTGATGTTGCATACTAGTTGCTTAAAATCACATGTATAGACTGATGTAGAGCGTGGCCCTTGATGTAATGCTCAAATCTTAATTGTTCTCCAATGAGCCTTGTCATGTTTTTCAAATGCTTTTGCAAATGCTTCCATGAAAACTTCAAAGTTGCTCAAAATTTGTGATTTCTTTTCAAACAAGGAAACAAACTATAATAATGCTTGCTCTATAAGTAAGATGCCAACCAATCCAATATGTGATTCTTCTGTTGGATAAATATCAAATTATAGAATTATTATCAATTGAATTTGGTTGACAAATCCTTAGAATTTTGAATATGTACCATCATATTTTTCCAAAAGACCAAGTCGAGGTTCTTTATATTATTAAATGGATGGATTTCCTTGTCATAGCATGGATAGTACTACATCTTTAAGCACAAAGATTGGAAGTGGATACAATCTAGATTGTGGTACTCTAGATATTACATTGTAATGAAGTTACAACAATCCCTTCAATCTCCACAATCCTAGGAGATAACGTAATAAGCGCATTTATAATGGCATCTAATTTGGACTTAGAAGATTTGGTCATACTAATGTCTTGATCTCCAGCTATTGTAAGAAAAAAAAAAAAAAAAAAAAAAAAAATCTATAAAAAGATAATATCAGTTTAGAAGAAGGTAATCCACAACTTCTAAAACGTTTTAAGACCTTCAAAAAGAGGGGTGATCTACTCTCTCACAAGACAAATAAAGTTTCAATATTATAATAAAAAAAATATGAATTTAGAGGAAGATAATCTGTAACATCTAAATTACTAGTATATCTACAAGAAGAAAGATAATATACTCTCTAATAAGTAGGATCCAACTTTGATATTTAAGATAAGGGGAGTTTTGACAAATTGTTAAGCACATGAGAATATAGAGCAAGAAACTTGAATTAGAATAAGATTTCAAGAAGAAATCAATAAGAACTTAAATTAACAAGATAAGTATACAAACAACACCAAGAAAGCTAAGCTAGAATTCTAAAAAATATTTATCAAGAGTGAAAAAAACTTTAGCCTTGACTTCCATATATATCTTTGTCTACGACGCTTTTTGAGTGGCTTCCATCAAACTAAAAAGCTTCTTGAGCAACTTCTACCAACTAGGAAGCTTCTTGAGCTCTTTCTATCAATTTGGAAGCTTCTTGAGCTCCTTCCACTAACTGCAAATCTTTTCAAATTACTTTCACTAACTATGAAGCTTTTCAATTGATTTTCACTAACTCAGAAAGCTTTAGAATGTTCTAAAAGGTTCTGTGAACCTCCAAAGTGTATGTCCCTAACAGGTTGAGTGGCTCCTCAATCTTGACAATGCATGTCTTATGGTTTAGTTTAGACCTTCTAATATTATTTTTATTCTTATATTGCAGTACTTTATAAAAGATCTCATGTATTTTATTATTTTATTATAAACTTACGTAGTTCTTTAATCTTCTTTGTGATAGTTTGTCAAGATTGACATAATACAATATCAAAGCTTGGTCTTTTTAGATAGAGAGTGGATTACTTTTCTTCTTGGAAGTACTATAGTACTTTAGAAATTGCAAATGATTCTCTTTTAGATTAGAATTGTTCTTAATTTTTTAAAAAAATATATAAATTAATTATATTATATTATATTATATTTTTTTTTATTTTATCTCTACAAAATAAAAAAGTGAAGAATTCAATATTGCAAATTCCAAAGAAACAAAATTGGATTCAATTAAAGATATTTTTTAAGCATTGAGAGTCAAGATAAAAATTTTGTCTAAGTAAAATGAAGAACTTTATATAACCATACATAATAGTCAAAGAGCAAAACCACCTCAACCACTACCAAAAATCATCCTAAAAACTTCATCATTAAGATCTATTTTATTAGAAGATGTATGTATTTAAGATTACAATTTTTTATCAATAACAAAAGAACCATACCAATCTATTTTGACTCTCAAAAATTCAAAATCCTTGCTTTATTAGATTTATGAGCTTCTATTTGTTTTATTGATTAAGAATTTTTAAAAAACTATAAATTTTTTATGATTAGAACATCCAAATCCATCCATACAGAAGTTATAGATGGTTGGTCCTTATCATTTGGAGATATTATTTATAAAATAATTCCATTTAAAATAATAATAAAAAAATATAGTAATTAAATTATATTTAATATCATCAAATCTTTGTCTAATCTAATCATATTAGGACTTTCTTGGTTTAAAAGATATAATCCACATATAGACTGGATATCTTATAAAGTAATATTTTCTATAATAGAGCCTATTTGTACAAAATTTGTTATAGGATCTCATGAACATCATAAGTTTAAAGCTATAAAATCTTTATTTATTGGAGCAAAAGCATTTATAAGGGCAAAAAAAAAAAGATTTTTTCTTTGCTACTTATATAATTCTAACATCTAAAATAATAATTATATCAAAAACCATTCTAAATTATTATAAGGATTTTTAAGATATATTTAAAAAGAAGAATGTAAATACCTTGTCAAAGCATCATCCGTATGATTATGCTATTGATCTTTAAGATGGTGTACAACTACCATTTGGTCTTATCTATATTACAAAATGAGCTTCTTACATTGAAAGAATACATTAATAAGAATCTAACAAAGAATTTTATATAGTATTTAAAATCTCTTATTAATACTCCAATATTTTTTATCAAAAAAGACAAATCTTTACAAATATGTGTCAGCTACAATGGCCTTAACAAGATGATAATAAAAAACCACTATCCATCACTACTGATATCTAAATTTTTTGATTAATTAAGAAAAATAAAGATTTATATAAAAATAGATCTTCAAAGAACCTAAAATTTAATACAAATTAAAAAAAAAGCTTATATTTTGAATACCTACAATTTAATTGTATTTTGAAAAAGATATGGACATTTTGAATATAATTTTATACCATTTGGACTCATAAATATTTCAATAATCTTCTAGCATTTGATAAATAATATATTTTATGGATTCTTTGATAATTTTGTTGTTTGTTATTTGGACAACATTTTGATTTATTCAAAAATATCAAAAGAGCATACAAGGCACATTTACCTTATCTTACAAAAACTTCAAGTTATTAGATTATATACCAAGTTGGAAAAATATAAATTTCATGAGCTTCAAATAGAATTTTTTGGTTATATTATTTTCAATAAAGACTTATTGATGAATCCAAAGAAAATCAAGGCCATTAATGATTGGACAACTTCAAAATTAATATGTGATATTTAATATTTTTTAAAATTTATAAAATTCTACAGAATTTCCATTAAGAATTATTTTCAAATATCAACTTCACTTATATAGCTAATATACAAAAATAAATTCTAATAGAGCTTAAAAGTAAAAAAAAAACTATTCAATGCTTAAAAATAGACTTTATTATAATATCCATTTTGATTTATTTGGATTTTATTAAATAATTTTTAATAAAAACCAATGCCTTATATTTTATTTTAGGAGCACTCTTATCACAACTAAAAAAAGAAGGGAGACTTCATCCAGTTGCATTTCACTTTAAGAAATTTTCATATCCAATAATTATCTATATAAATCATAAAAACCTTAAATATTTCATATTAAATTATATTTTAAATCATTGCTAAGTCCATTGGAATATATTATTTTGTTTTATTTTTTATTTTTTTTGATTTCAACATCATATATCAATCCAAAAATAATAAGAATTATCAAATATTTTATTCAGACACTTATACCTTATATCAAAGAAGAGAGAGATAGCATACAACCAATAATAGATAATATATTAAAAACCTGAGTAAGTTTATCTTTATTTAATAAATATATCAATTTTAGTGATTTTTTTTTATTTTTTGATCAAATTTATGTAATAATAGCTATAGATCCTTATATTCTTAATATTAAATAACATGCTAATAATATTTGAGATGATCCTAACAAATTTAAGTTTGAAGACGACCTCCTTTACTTTAAACAATATTTATATTTCATAAGAATTAACATACCTTTGACTTTCCTATTGCAAGACATTTTGGATTTAATAAGATGTTGGAATTGCTTTCTTGAGATTTTTTATGGCATCAAATATAAAAGACTGTCAAGGAATTTTTACTTTCATGCGACATATTTTTTAGATTAAAGAATCCTCAACATTGCCCATATGGACTTTTTCAACTACTACCTTTTTCAAGACAATTTTAGTCTTTTGTTTCCATGGATTCTATTACAAATCTTCTGCCATCTAATTCTTTTGATATTATACTTGTCATTATGAATTGATTTATCAAGATGGTATATTTTATTTTTTATAAAAAAATAATTATATATTATAAACAACCAAATTCTTCATTGATAATGTCTATCAATATCATGGATTGTCAAATGATAATTTATCAGATTAAGAACCATAATTTATATCCAAGTTTTTGAAATCACTATTTGAATTTCTTCAAGTAGATATTAAATTGTCTTCATATTCTACCTACAAATTGATGGTCAAATAGAGAGAGTCAATTAAATTCTAAAGTAATATTTGAGTTGTACCATCAACTATCAATAAGATGATTAGACTTCCTATTTGTCACTTACTAAATTTGCCTACAACAACACCACTTATGCTTTTACTTAATAAATATCTTTCTATGTCAACTATGGATATCATATAAAATTAGATATGTTATTATCTTTTAGATCTAATAATCCAACAATTGAAAATTTTTCTACTTAATTAGAAGAGCTATGTTTAATTATAAAATTCCAATTGAAAGAAGCTTAAGAATGATATAAGGTAATAATGGATAGGCTCCATAAAAAAAATCATGTCTTCAATGTAAGTAACAAAATGAGGCTCTTTTTACGCAATATTAAAATCAATCAACTTTATAATAAATTGGACTATTGAAGGTTAGGACCATTTTTTATTTAAAAACAAGTTAACCTTATTTCTTATCATTTAGAATTATCAGCATCTATGAAGATATATCTTATTTTTTATGATTTTTTTAAAAAATTGTATAAAAAATCAAGCATATTAGGAAAAATACAAGCTCCATTGCCTTGTATTCAAGTCAATAATCATGGAGAATTTGAAGTGGGAGAAGTGCTTGATTCAAAGATAAGACAAGGGCAGCTAGAATATTTTGTATATTAGTATGGCTAAACCATTAGTGATTATATATAGGAGCCAATTCATAACTAAATCAATATGCCTAAAAAGGTACAAGAAATTCATTGATGACACCCTTTTAAATCCAAAGTGGCAACACATGTACCAACTACTCAATAATATTGCTATGTCATCTATATTAAAAGACTTAAACATAAAAAAATTTAAATTTTAAAATTATTTATAAAAAGAAAAAGAAAAAACAATTTCAAAAGTTTTAGAATTAGTCTCTATATACAATATTAATAATATATCTAATGCTATTCTATTCTATTTAGAATTTATGATTTATTTTTGCTTAGTATATCAACCATTGATAGCCAAGAAGATGAATTTTTTGCAAGTTAAGCCATCTCAACCAAGTAATTTATGCTGTCAACTTCAAAAAGAAGAATTGTTCAAACGATGAAGGCATTAAAGAATATCTAGTAGCCGGTCAATAATAATTGTCAATGAAATCAAACTTATTTATGAAGATTATTAAAAGTTATATTTGAAGGTCATTTCTATAATGAAGACACATAAGTACAAACTTGGTTTCAAATAAAAGGTATTGGTCATTATTATTGATTATAAGGACCAATGAGACTTTTAACTTAAGAAAGACAAATGGAATATGTTGCAAAGACTATAAGACACATCTTTGATTATCTTTGCTTTTAAATAATATTGGCTTTAGTTCATATTTATCTTAAGATGATTTGAGGACAAAGTCTTCTATAAAAAGTTACTTGAAAGCTTCCTAATTCCTAGTATATATAGGTGTCAAGGCCGAAGGGCTCCTCAATCTCAACACTGCATGTCTTGTGGTCTAATTTGGATCTTCTAGTCTTGTTTTTGTTTTTATATTATGGTGCTTTGTAATAAGTTTCATTTATTCTATTATTTTGTTATAATCTTACAAAGTTCCTTGATCTTGTTTGTAATAGATTAGATAGAACACTTAAAATATAAAAATATCTTGTTCTATGAAAATTACTATAAAATATGTATATTATAAGTTGATTCTAAAGAATGTTCAAGTGTAACAATTTTTTATTTTCTTCTTAAAAAATCATATTGACTAATAATTAGATACATAAAGAATCATCTTTTATTTTAATATTTAATAATATATTTTTTTAATTTATTATTTATAATTTAAATTTATTATTATATACAATAAAATACTTAAAAATTTAATAAAAATTTAAAATATTTTAATCTTTATTAAAAAAATTATGTATTAAAAAATTTTAAAACTTAAAAAGATATCTATTAAAAAAACTAGACAATAATTATATATTTATCACATATTTTTTATATTTTAAAATAAATAATATAAGGTTTAATTGTTATCAAGCTTTTATATAAATATAACATGCAAAATAAAAACTTCAAGAGAAGATGCAATGCAAATGGTGATGAATAATTTATTTAGGATTAGATGATGTAGGTGACAAAAAATCTATTATACATTAGGCATTTTAATTTTTTTAATTGATTGTACCATTCTTTGAAAATATAAATATATATATATATATATATATATATACTTACTTATTATCTTCTTTATGCCTATTGTTAAAGCATCACATTAAGAGTTGGATTAAGTCTTCTGGAAGATCTTGCATTAGGTAGGTTCTATTCCACCTTTGTCATCCTCTTTACCTATCCGCCTGTACGGGTGGAGTAGAAAAGGAGGAGAGGCTCAAAATTTGTGGCAAGGGAAAAAAAGGAGTATGGGTCTGCTCGCTGTTAACAGATCCAGGTGGGAGCCTAGTCCACAAGCATTCTCAAAATGTTTGAACTTAGTCTTTGGAGGTGTTTGTTCCACCAACCACTATTTTCATTTTTGTACTTGTATTTTTTTTCTTCTTTTGTCAACACAAATTTGTCCGTTGTGAACATATGGGCTTTCAATATGCTCGAGTTGTATGACTTGTACACGTGCCTGGTGACCCCTGGCCTAAGTCCTTTCCTGAAAGTAGAAAGTTACAAAGGACGCTTAGTTGTGCCAGCTCAGCCATTGGCACGCTGAGCGAGAAAAAAATGGCCATCTGGCAAAGCTTTTTAAAAGAGAACTCACCATTGCCAACCCTTACTCACCCTTTGCATCCCAACAGCCATCCTTTAAAGCGTCAGTTGTCAGGAGGCTGCTTACGTACCAAGTTGCTCTGCAAAAACCAAAGAAGTAATAAAAAATAATATATCTCTATGATGGTAGGATTGAAACCAAGTATAAAAGTTTGGTGAAACTACTTGAACTTAAATCTTCTTTAAAACCTGACAATGTCACAGAATTTTCCAATTCTGATGCAGAATCCTTCAAAATAAACCCACAACTATAAATAACCGTCCTGTCCGCATGACAGAATGTGAATCTCTACACCTTCAGCTTTTCAGCTATTTCCACCCTTCTCAGCTACCAAGTCCACAAGACCCTGCCAATGGCCTGCATTTTTTAAGCATTAAATTGAACAAAATGTTGGTGATAAATTTACAGTGGTTCATCAACCCACGGATCTTGGGTTCAAACTTCGATGGTGCCCACTGAACGGAGGCAATTTTGCTGTGGTAGAGATGGAAGGCAAGCTTAAGCTACTACCTTCAGAGCATTGAAGTTTGTGACAAGTGGAGGTTTTCTTAAATGGATACTACATGAAAACAATGAGATTGCAAACGGTAATCAAGTATGTTGGTTGTATCGGGAATTTTAGTTGGAGGTTTAACTTAAGGACAACAAACTGCACTGCTTCTCTATTCATCTACTGCTTCAGAATTGTCCCTAAGTAAAAAAAATACAAGCTCGTCTTTTCACTATGTGTTACTCAATATCTTGTGGAAAAAAATATTATCTAAAAGCCTGACAATTGGTATTTTAAAACTCTCTCTCTCACACACACACACACACACACAAGCTTTGAGAATTTACAAACTGATCCACGTTTTCTCTGTTGGAGGTGAGTGAGAGGTCGGGGCATGGGTAGTGGGAGATAGTAATCACTTGTGGTCAAAGCACACACCAATAATTGAAGAAAGCGCTGTTGTATCTTTGTTTCTTCCTCTGGAGCGGCTCAGGTTCTAGCAGCCCTTTAGTAGTGGAGCATGATGACTACACTGTGAACTAGCAGGATGGCCTTATCCTGCAAGATGGGGTGTGGTGGGGGCGTGCAATTGATGACAAGTTCTCTAATAAGAAGATCGACGAACGTCTGCTTCAGTGGGATCAGTCACAAAATCCTGCATCCTAACCCAGCAACTCACTTTATAATGGGAGCAGAACAGTTCACTGAAAGTTGGCAAGGCTGCACACAAAATCAGGTGTGATGGTCTTGTGCAAAAACTAGAACCCCACCATTCTTGCGGTAACTACAACTATGTTTTCATTCGATGCGGACATGTACAGTGACCATCCCCTGGCCTATTCTATTCATCTAATACATGTGTCCATCTGCATGCCAAGAAGCTTCACTAGTGATAGACTTGTAACGAGATTCTTGCCACAATTGACCTCCTTTTTATCACGCGACTGTATTGGTCTACTCTCCGACCGTCAAGTTCGTCTTGTATATTAACTGAGGATACTACCTGCAGTATTCTGAGCCATGCAGAGTGATCGAAATCGAAGCAGCTTGGAACTTTTAAAGGGTGCAGTCTCAATCTGATACGACACTGGGACCCAGAATATGCTTGTGTCTTTGCACACTTAAGTATAAGTCATTTTAATGAGATAGATACGGTACCGTTCCGGACGTGTGTAGTAGTGTCGCACATTTTGTGCCTACTTCCGGAGACTGCTTGGATCTATTTTTCATTGTTTCCGATGACGTCCCCACGCGAACATCAGTCAGTGGAAAGTCGGCTTGGGATCCCATTTTAGAATAGTTGCATGGTGAGCTGCAATGCCGCTGGTTTTGAAGAGTCATGGTGTCGACCTGTTCCCCACCACTTCGGTTGAACTTTTAATGACTGAAGTCGAAAGAAACGCTATTACCCCGTACTCGCAAAAGAGCCGCCCGCACTAGTTTATGTCAATCTATGTCAGACGCCAGTTCATCAATAGCGCATCGGCATTCAAACATGTGAGGAATAGTCAGCTCAGGTAGTAGCTACTTTAAGTGAATAGCACTCTTCCTTTTAGTCTCTTCCCAATTGAAACCTGCTTTTGTTCATGCCCTCTGCTGCATCTCTCTAGACCACCTGTGACGAGCACAAGTTGTCAAGTGCTGAGCGTGTGATTTTTTGGAGTAGTTTAGAGCTGGTATTGTGAATTTCAGTTGCTACTTTTTTTTTTTTTTTTTTTTTTTTTTTGAATAAGAACTTCCAACTCTTTCAGATCTTGTCCCTGAAAAAATAGAATTCGTCACTGCGTGGGGAGGACCCGTGTTTTGAAGCATTTAGACTTCGCTGGAACAGATGTTCCAGCTTTCGATTTGCTTCTCATGTCAATTTATAATAATTTAGACGGAGACAACGATATAGGGCCAATTATGTGGTTCTCATTGGAGTAAGAGACCTTCACCATACTTTTCCATCGCTGAAATAGAAATTGGACCATTCGAGGTGTTCATCAGAAGCTAGTCTAATGCATCGACGCGTTACTTAGCTGCAGTTTGCGGAATTGTCACTTATTCGTCACGGATCCTCGCGGCCTATTGTGGGTCAAGCTGCAGAATTATTCTAAGCCTCGTGAAGAATATGACAACTTCAATTCAGCTCATGCCGAAGTCTGTCAAGATGCACGATCAACTCCGGATAGCTCTTGCAGTGGGGACAATATACCTCCTGCAACTCGCGAGCTTGACAAATGCTCAAGGGACATGGGAGCTCCTGCTTGACAACGCGGGGATTGCTTCGATGCACACAGCAGTGACGCACTACAACTCAGTCATTTTGCTGGACCGCACCAACATCGGCAGGTCAGAGATTGATTTACCTGATGGCGAATGTCGGGAGAATAACGACGAGCTTGCTTTGAAGAAGGACTGTACAGCGCACTCAGTAATGTTCGACCCGAGCAGGAAATCGGTGCGGGCTTTATGGGTCCAGACCGATCCCTGGTGTTCGTCAGGGCAGTTTCAAGGCGATGGCACCATGGTCCAAACAGGAGGAGATTTTGAGGGGATCAAAAAAATTCGAACGTTGGTGCCATGCGGGAGAGATGGTGGATGTGACTGGGTTGAGGAGCGCACTGAGCTCTCGGAAGGGAGGTGGTACGCCACTAATCAGATACTCCCGGATGGGAAGACGCAGATTGTAATTGGAGGGCGAGACGCTTACACATACGAATTTGTGCCGAAGAGGAACACAAACGAAGGTGTGTTCTATCTGAAGCTACTCGAGGATACTAAATCTGCGCAAGGTGATAACATGTACCCCTACGTTCATCTCCTTCCCAGTGGAGACTTGTACATATTCGCCAACCGCGACTCAATTGTCCTCAACTACAAAACCGATAAAGTGGTGAAAACATTTCCAAAGATTCCTGGAGAACCTCGAAATTATCCATCAGCAGGATCATCTGTAATGCTTCCCATTGACCAGGCCACTGGGTACACGGTCGTCGAGGTCCTCGTTTGCGGCGGCGCGAGGAATAGAGCCTTCACCAACTATCGTCAACAATACCCCGCTTCGCTAACTTGTGGTAGGATGGTAATCACAGACAATGACCCCAAATGGGCCATGGAAGACATGCCTATGCCACGCACAATGGGCGACATGATAATCTTGCCAATGGGCGAGGTGTTGATCATCAATGGCGCTGAAAAGGGTTCTCAGGGATGGGGGAGGGCTAGTGATGCTGTGCTCACCCCTGTGAAGTACGCCACCTACAACGCGGGCAACAGATTCGAAACGCTCGCTGCGAGCAGTATCCCTCGAGTATACCATTCCACAGCAAATTTGCTAGTTGACGGCAGAATCTTGCTTGCCGGAAGCAACACGCACCAGTACTACACTTTCACAGGCAGATTTCCCACTGAGCTGCGAATCGACGCCTTTTCGCCTCCATATCTCGCCGCCAGGTAATGAATCATCATTGTCGACAACGTAAGTTTGCATTTTATGTACTTGTCGAATGGCTACATGAAACTACACTGTGCTAAAATCTTGACGTGGAGCGTGTCTACATCCCCCTCTCCACCACCCTCACTTCTTATCTTTCGGTGACGGATCGAGAGTTGCCCTACAGAATCACTTAGAGAGTGGAAGTTTTATTCGTTTGTTTGTTTACTTGCCGCCTCACTTCGCTTGCAATCCGTTTGTTTTTTTCAGATACAACAACGTTCGGCCCACCATCACGAAATCCCCTGGCAGTATAAGCTATGGTGACAAATTCGCAATCACATTCACAGTTGCAGAACGGCAAGGAGGCTTTGAATTGAACATGGAGAGTTCTCCATTCGTCACACATTCATATGCTATGGGACAAAGGATGCTGAAGCTCAAAGTGACCGAGCCCGTTGCTTCCGCCGCGGCACAAAATTCGTTCGCCGTGGATGTGATTGCCCCTCCAACTGGCGAATTAGCTCCCCCTGGGTACTACATGCTGTGGCCTGTGCAGGATTGGATTCCTGGAACTGCTGCTTGGGTGAAAATTGGATGAGGATTCATCGAACTCGAATCCATTCATCTTTCCCGACTTCACCAAGGTTCAGCAGCTCATGCACAGATAGTTTCTCAACTAGAAAGAGCTCTGGATTATGCTCACAATTGTATGCTTGAAATCCAGAATTTACTTAGACTTCCCATTGTGTCCATCTCGTTCAAGATTTGCTGGAAATCATCTGAGTCTCGCAAGAGCAGAATGGAAAGCCGGTTGGTAAGAAATAAGTTCACGAGACAACTGAAGTGGTCTAGCGGGATCATGTTATAGAAATTTGGAATACAAAAAAGAAATGCCGGGCAACATTCAAACCAACACCTTGTACAAATAAAACCATCTCAGATTATTTCCAGAAACCAGAATTGAGTAAAGATTTCAAAATTTGGTCACTATCACAACTGAGAATCGATTGAAAGTCTACAAGGTTCGAGTACAAGAAAGATGATTACTCATGTTATACTCATGCATTTATGCTGCCTGCCTGATAATCTTAAAGATGTGGCTATCCGCTCTCCGTGGCTACACCATTAAATCAGTTCATTAGAATTAGGCTTTCAAGTTGAGCGGCCTGACTGATTTACTACCTGGTATTGCAGGTTCCACTCTCTTAGCGAACCATCAGTCATTGATGTAATGTGTTTTTCAAGTCGCTAACAAACCATCTCCCTAATCCAATAGATACTTGCTCCTGTCGCAAAGTTCAGCTCGTCACGTAGTATTGGGCATCGCTTGAACCGGACGCACAAACGTTTATTCACATGTGCCCTAAAGTTTTCATATTTGCAGGGAGGTGGACAGCTTTTTGAACAGCCTTGATCGCGTCACAATCCGCCCTAGTGACTCTGGTCTTTTTGTTCCCGTGTACATCCACAAACAGCCAGTGAAGAGCAATCAGCATTTTCAAGCATTTGAGCATAAGCAACTGTGTCTTCTTAGTCCAGGAGTATGAGAACTTCGTACGAAACAAGAGTTTCAGGACATCAGCGAGCTGCTGAATCATAAATATTGTCAAGGGAATATCATCCATAAGGAATGCACCGCATCTAACTCGCTTCGCAACACTCTGAGGGCACCTGCTCGGATTAATACAAACAGGCTTAGAAATTTTCGACAACAGTTTGCAGAGCAATATTCATCAGCTCTTGGGCTTGAGATCAACTCTCTTTGTATCCGACAAGATTTATGTTAAGATTAAGATTAGGGTTAAATTCAAAGTCTGATTTGGATTTGAAATAAATATTCAGGTTGAAATATTGACTGGAATTAGAACGAAAAAGAAGGCTTTGGACGTGCTTATTTGACAGAGACTTCCAACAACATTAGACAGATGCGCCTAAATTTCTTTTAGAGAAGTTCAATATAATAAAAAATCTAAATTTTTCTTTTTTTTTTACAGTATGACTTCGCGATTCTGTAGGCGTGCATGTAAAAGCCCCAAGTAGGCACCCAGTTTCTCAGAAAAAGCTTAGGACTGGTTCGGCACTCGTGCAGCTCAAGGAGAAGAATGACCCCTTCAGTAGCTGCATTTTAAGTTCAAATTGTCATACAAGAACACAAAAGTGGCAAAACATCTGGATCATTTCCATCTAAAGCTTTTCTAGACTATCTTCGCACCCTTGTTGAGCACACAACCTATTTTCCTCTTCTATCCACGTGAAGCTCGGGTAATATCGAAACATACATTTCCATGTTAAATTTCAAGATGAGCAGACAGCTTGTGGCGCTCTATGGCGGGGCAGCATACATTCATACACATACACATATATATGTATATAGAGAGAGAGAGCGCGAGAGAGAGAGAAAGAGAGCGCGAGAGAGAGAGAAAGAGAGCGCGAGAGAGAAAGAGAGAGAGAGAGAGCGCGAGAGAGAGAGAAAGAGAGAGCGAGAGAGAGAGAGAGAGAGAGAGCGCGCGAGAGAGAAAGAAAGAGAGAGCGAGAGAGAGAGAGAGAGAGAGAGAGAGAGAGAAAGAGAGAGCGAGAGAGAGCGAGAGAGAGAGCGAGAGAGAGCGAGAGAGAGAGCGAGCGAGAGAGAGAGCGCGAGAGAGAGAGAGAGAGCGCGAGAGCGAGAGAAAAAGAGAGCGAGAGAGAGAGAGAGAGAGAGCGCGAGAGAGAGAGAGAAAGAGAGAGCGAGAGAGAGAGAGAGAGAAAGAGAGCGCGAGAGAGAGAGAGAAAGAGAGAGCGAGAGAGAGAGAGAGAGAGCGCGAGAGCGAGAGAAAAAGAGAGCGAGAGAGAGAGAGCGCGAGAGAGAGAGAAAGAGAGAGCTGTTTATTTCTCTCTTCTAAAAGTTGAATGGTCTAGCTTGGTTTCAATCCCATAATCATTTGCGAATCGCAATATCGTTGAGAGTACCACTTCCCATTTGAGAAGATTCTAGAATAGTAGGAACATATGCACGTACAGCCCCTGGTGCAATTCATTGTCCGGCAGCTGAAGTTTCATATCATTACATTGATACAAACTTCAACTAATGCTATCTAACTTCTACATCTTCGTCAAGTAGTTCTGATCTCGCATTCTCTGCAGTTGCCACAGTATTTTGGCCCTCGTTTTCATCGGCAACAGCAGTAACAGCACAATCTGGAAGGTGTTGGTCATAGAAGGCAATGTCAATTCCAGAATCCAGAAACTTCCACAATTCGACTGCAAACATTTCGGCATCCTCAAAGATGAATGATCTCACAGCTTCAGCAACTGCATTGCACCAACTTTTGGAGCTTGGCTCCTTCGCCGATCCAGAATCGGGCCGGAACATCGTCCCTCGAGACCGCTTTTGAAGAGACTGAACCACCCCGACAACGTGATGAGTCACCATACTCACATCCTCATCCTGCATCAGTGCTTGCAATTCCCGCTGCACCCAGCACGGCAACCACTTGTTGGCCTTCACAACCCCGCTGACAGTCCGTTTTTTTGTGCCTTGAGGAGGAGTACCAATACCTGCATCCAAATTTGCCATGGTCGATGAGTTTAATACCGTTTTCGAGCTTGCATCCGCTTTGTAAGCTGCATAGACTGCCAGCCGCCTTCGATGAGCCTCCGACAACCGGAACTGACTCCCATCCGGAGCAAGCAAAAAATGTCTCTGAAACTTCGTTCCTGACACTAAGTCATGTATGATTGACGTGTAGTGGGTCTTACACAGCGGGCATTCAAGAGGCGCAATGCGTTTCGGGTTCCCTGTTTTCGCCAACGATGCTGCCATCACCATCTCTGACCATTGCAGGATGCAGTGATAACAAAACCGATGAAAACATTGATCCAGAAAAGCTTCTCCTGTTACGGCTTCCAAGCATATTGAACAACTCTCCCCTCCTTGGGCACCTGCAGCGCTTCCAGCCATCGCTCAACGGGCCCAAAACCTGTCTTATGAATCTCAGTCCCCTACACTACAAATCGAAAAATCCCAGGGTTCACTTCATCGTCATCCCCAAATCCAAACCGCACTAACCTCTTGACATCAGTACAATTCCTTTCTGAACCCTAATTTCACCGAAGTCCTTGCTTGATCTCCATCTTCTCACGCTGCTTCCCAGCCTAATTCCGACTTCGCAAACTCCAGCACAAAACCTCTAGATGCCATCCAGAAACCCAGAACCCTAATAGCAAACGAACAAGCTATTGACAAAAAAATCCTTCATTCGTCCGCATCTCATCCCGATCAACCCCTGGCTACGACGAAGGGTGCAACGTTATGAATAGCCACAATCAGTGTACAAAAGAGCAACACAACGCTCAGCTACACTTAAAATACTGACAATCGAACAATGGTACTGTATCACTAGTGAACACTAGAAACAGGAGGTCTGATCGGTTTCATGAGAAGGTTCGGGACAATCCATCACCGACTTAGAAGACCTAATTCGAGATTGGGAATAGAAGCTGTCGCCATGACTTCCCAATAACGAATGAAAGGTTCGATGCAAAGCTGCCAAACACATTCGTTACACGGGAAAAGGCCCCGCGCTCTTCGGGCTTCGTGGCGGATGACAATGGGGGCCCTTAAGCGTGGGGAAATGGCTTAGGGGCGTCGTCGTCGTGTTGTTGGGGTTTGTGTGGTGGGCGGAGGGCTTAGAGTTGCCGAGGATTAGCCACAGCGCCGTGACAGGACAGGATCTGGCGACGGGGTGTAGATAAGTTGGAGTAGTCCAGGATAAATCGTGCAAGTTTCGGCCAATTCTGGAGCATGTCGGCAGCGCAGACTTTTCATTAGGGTTTTTACATGTCTAACGCTGGATGGGTTCCGGTCCTTTTGGTTTAGGTTTTGCAAAGGCATCATCCACTGGAACCAAAAAGGTCAGGCGAACTGTTTTTTGAGCTCCTAGACGAGCGGTGCCAGGCATGGCCGCGCCGCCGTCCTCCGCGTCCTCACATCAGATCCCTTCGGGGTCCACCACGAGTGCTGGATCCAGCGGCGGAGCTACTGCTTCTTCGAAGCGGAAGCGTCGTCTTCATGACCTCTCTACTGATGAGGTATGCATCGACAATGCCTTCGTTTTGATGTACGGATTAGATTGCAGGTTTTAGGGTGAGAGAGAGGGTAATTGGCTAGGCTTATTCTTCGTAGTGTGTTAACTGAGAAGGTTTCTCTTCGAATTGGATTGGTCTCGACAGGGACTGGTTGATGTGACCTCCCCAGTGGTGAACTGGAGGGGATGCCGTAGGAAATTCTCTGCTTGTTGCTAAGTAGATTCTACATTCGACATGTAACCCCGGAACTCTGTTGATTACTGAAAATTCTCTTTTCAATCAAGGCGTTCACGCATTCCGTTGAAGAAGAAATGGGGATGTGAGGTACGGTAGGCAGTTCCGACAAGTGATCTGACAGAGATTCTATCAAAAGAAACGTTGACTTCCAAAAATTTCTATTCGGTAGCATAAGAATCTTTGTAGTTTGCTACTGTGCAACAAAGCTTGCAGTTTCGCGAACGTCTAGTTTGATTGTAAGCGCAGGCATTGATTTGATTATAAAGGTGTGTCTGATACGATGTGTGGTCGTATGTATGAATGTAGATCAACGAAATAGTTGCTCTGAGAGGAAAGATGTCCCAAGCTGTCGTTGGGAAAAAGTACGGGATTGAGCAAACTGAAGTGAGCGCCATTCAACGAATGCAGCGTGTCAAAATTGCCCGCTTGGTGGATGATAATGATAAGAAGGTACTGCAATCACTCCTTCATGCGTGCTTGGATTTCTGATTCTTTTACTCTAGACTACGTGTGATTCACTAAGTAGCATCTTGTTTCGAATATGGACGCCGGAGCAAGACTACTACATCAAAAAAAATCCAGGGTATACTCTCAGCGATGGACAAGAGCCAGATTTGTAAACATGACTTAATTGAGACGGCATTGCTGGAAGCTGTGTCTATGCGCACTTCAACTGTCGCGGGGGTCTCTTTAATCGTCTTCTGACTCATGTATGTTTTGTGTGTAGCCCATGGTTGGAAGAATTAAAGGGGTGGAGATAACTGTTCCTATCGTGTATGGATCCATTTCTTTTTGGCTTGGGAAGAAGGCGGCTGAGTAAGTACATCTTCACTTAAGCGTGTACATTTTGTAATGTGTGATTGAAGCCTATTTTTTTTCATATCTTTACGAATTTTAGTAGCTACTCGCCACCTCTATGCATAGTTAAACATTACTTTTTTGTTCATCAACCCATTTTTTGGCAGCCGTAATTACGAATGTTTGTTTGCTTGGATGGAAAGCTGATTAAATGAATGCTTGCTGCAGGAGCACACACAAGTGGACAACATATGTTCGAAGTGCTACTAATGAAGACCTGAGTGTCTTGATCAAGAAGGTTGTCTTCCAGCTGCATCCCAGCTTTGAGAAACCCACTAGAACAGTAGAAGCAGCTCCGTTTGAGCTGTCGGAATCAGGATGGGGCGAATTTGAAATCGGTATCACTATCTACTTTCATCCCGACGTTGGAGAAAAACCTTTGGAGTTGTACGTTGATTTCTGCCCTTGTACTGCGCTTTTAATGCAAATGTAGATATTGGGGATGATGGAGGGAAAACTAGTCTAATTTTTCCAGTAAAAATTGATCACTGTGTTCATGAATATTTCCTACCCAAATATGCACAGCGAGGTGTAGAGTTGTCATCTGTAAGCTCTGACTCCGTTTCCTTACTTTCCAAATCTATTAAATGATAGGTTCTAAATTTGAGCTATTATATAACGATATAGCCATTGAAGCAGGGTTCTTAAAAATAATAAATTTATATTTAAATTTCATATGCATGAAGATGTTCAAATGTTTTAGCGTTTGTTGAAACTGTTTATCAAGTTGTAAGAATTTTTTTTTGGCCAGCACATGTTAGCCCATGCTCTTTCATTGATTTACAACGTGTGGATTCTTTCCGTCGTTGGATCTAATGCTTGGAAAGGTTTCAAGCAGGTTTCATCATCTGAAATTGTATGCTGACGATGAAACAATTCCGCAAACAACTAAGAAGCCTGTTGTTGTGGAGTCCTACGACGAGATAGTTGTTTCAGATCCCATGGAGGCATCATTTGGACGCTTACGTAATCATCCTGCCGTTCGAGTAACAGGGAATCCACCTTCGCCACTTGCACTTCCAGGTTTGTCACTGTTTGTGTTTGATTATTTATCAATGTGTCTACTTTTTAGACAACACGCAATTTTGACAAATTGCTAGGTATCCACAATTTGACAACACACTTAGGGTTTTTTTAAATGTTTTTTTACCTGGAACAGAACTTGTATAATCCATTTCTTCAAGTAATTGATCTTCCTTGAGCCGAAGCGCGAAATTTTGGAGATTGAGAATCCTGCATTTACTTGTATAATTTTGTTGCGATTTTAAGCTAAAGGCTGTATCGTGTTTTGTCTGTTAGTGTCACTGTTTTGAAAAAAATAATTCACTGGACTGTGGCAGTTGGAGAAAGTTCCTTAGAAAGAAGAGGTGATACGAAGGATCATGCCCTTGCGCAGTGGTTCTTGAAGCATTCCGAAACTGAGGATATGAACTCACTTACAGCTGTTCGTCAACAGGTAAATCGTCAGACTCTGCAAGAAGTATCTCTTGTTGTTTCATCTTTTCTGCGAGGATATTTCAGTGCGAGGGATGCAGACAGGAAAGCGCATTATATATCGGTGATCAAACTCTTATTTCCTGTACCCATGCTTTTATTTTGAATGTGGACGCCTCTTAGCGTTGTGAACGCTGGATCAGTGTCCTGTAGTGGGTATAATGTACTCATGGTTGTATTTGCTGTTGCAGGTACATGCAGCTGCTGCAAAGTTGAAGAAAGACCTTGGTTCATTGGAGGGTGAGATTTTACGCATACGAGCCACCACGCGTTAACATGTATATACATATCTGTAAATTTGGGATTTGGTTAATCACTGCAGAACCTGGCATGCATTGTACATTGAGATATTCAGGTAAGACCTTGTTATATTTCCACTTACAGGTGTGTAAAAATTAAATAATTGAACGTATAAGATTAGTCACTCTTAATCATAATGAAGTTGTCGGTTCTGCAGCGTCGGTTTAGGAATCAAATCGTCAGTCCTTGGTCCGTCGCTCTTTTTGCTGCATATCAGGCAGGTCTTCATCTAAGATATCTTTATTCAGGTGTTGCTGGAGGGCAGCCGGTAAGGAGAGAAATTTGTATCAAGATTATTGACATTAGCTTCATTGTTGGCGTATGTCTTTTGGGTATGTGTTTGGATAGTTGGCACCAAGTCAAGCTTCAAAGGGGATGCAAGATACGTTCTCAAAAAAATGAAGCATCCTATTTTCCTCCAACATGCAAGATTGTTGAGATGCTTATTTGTTTGGAGGTTTATTTTTTGGAGCGCTGTAACATAAGCTCTTTCAGGTTGTAGGTGGGCACCGCATCTCTTGTAAAACAAGTATAATAAATCAAGGACATTGACTCTGTACTTTCACAACTTGGTTCATTTCTTGCTCATCACCTTCCTTTTCGATGGAATCCAACCTATGAACTCAACCGACATCTACGTCTGCTGCCCACCAAGTCACGTCGTGCATTCGATCTGTCATCAATGTTAACGTGACCGTACCTTGTAGTTTACTTGTATGTACCCTGAAGTATGGTTTCTCAAGCGAACTTGAGTATAAGCATAAGTTGCAGTTAACACGTACACCTGTTTCCACCTTAGATGACTTGAGCATTGTATGTTGGCGATGATGGTGTCCTGGTTCTACTACATTACTGGGTTTGAAAGCATGAACCCACTACATTGAATTAGGTCTCGGTTTTACAAGTCCAGCAATTGAAGCTCATCACTGCTGTTTTGTTTTTCTGTGGCTGGATTCTAGAGGCTGAAAGCTATCCAACTTGGAGGAATCGTACTCCAAACCCTCCTCAGTACAGCAATTTGTTTGTGGATACCCTCCAAGAGTCTTTTGACAACGTTTTTAACCACTGCTGGAAATACGATAAATAGTGGAGTCAAAGTAGAATACCTTGAGCAACTGTTGACCAAGTCGCAGATCTGGCTTGAAATTCCTGAAAAGATGATACTTCCAAAAACCCACCAGGATATGCGGATTTCTAATCTCAGCACCATAAAATTAATAGCGCAAGAGGGCCCCTTGCTAATAATTAAGAATCTTGTGTGTCCCTCCAACCTCAAGTAACAAATTTTAAGCAGCCCTCAAGTGACTATTCTGCGTCATGATGGGGTTCTATCCCTCAACTGTTGGGCAGTTTCATCACATCGCTGATATCGTTGCTGGAAGAAGAAAGAAAATATTCTCGAGAGTTATTGTCGGAAGACTGGGTGCGAAATACAGAGCCCACGATGATGTGGATTGTAGACAATCGGGAAAGAGACGACGGTTCAAAGGATAAGGCATCCTGCGTGTCACGCAGGCTTCATGAATGCTCGTCTTCTTCCCAGCCTCCTCCTAAGTAGGCAAACTCCGTTCGAGCCCTTTCTTTCTAACGCAACCGAACTACTCACCACTCGACGCATCAACATGTCGCTTGCCAATCTTGGGACTGCTTGCGGCTCTTTATCACGCCCACTTTTACTTTTGGACAGTCAACAACAAAGGTTCGGCTCTTGATGTTCACCTAAATGTGTAAGCTCAAGTTGGTTCGTGTGCATTGGACGAGGAAAGGAGTCTGTATTTGATTACGTGATTCATTGCGCTAATAGTTGCAGTATTAAGTTAGCAATGCTGGACACCGGTATGTTCTGTTTGAGCTTGGAGTGGTTGTGAAATTCGTTGAAGGATTGAAGAGCTCTTTTTTATTTTAGAAGACGAGAGGCGAGGGACGAGGGTCTATGGGTTCGTTTGTTTGGTATGAGAAAATTGAGATCAATGTTGCGGGAGTCATGCTCTTATTCGCTTGATCCGATTGCGCGTTTTCCGTTGTGTAGCCGATTTTTGCATACTATAATTGTGGAATTTTTGCGGTTTTTTTAGTCGTAAAGCTTTCGATCGCAGGATTTCCTATGTGGTTTCTAGGGTTTGGCACTGGAGCAGTTGAAATTTTCTCATGGTTCCTGAGAATTGATCATAGGTCTGCTTAAGAATGATTTCTTTGTTCCTTGTTTATTTTGATCGCAACCATTTGATGGCCTATCTCTCTTACGGTCTGCAGCTATTTGGTTGGGTTCCTGTTTGGCTTCTTGCAGCCCCAGCTGATCCTGCTTTAAATCCTCCACCTCCTGCATTGCGCAAGGGGATGCGTCATTTTGATAAATAGTATGGCCGTCTTGTGCAACCCTAGTTGAAGTGTGTCGTTGTCACTTGGGCAGATTGATTACTCTGTACGTTCTGGAATAGCTTGACGAGAAGGGTTAGGAGCGAGTGCATTGCAAATTATGGTTTTCGCAGTAGTATGATCTTACACCCTGTTTTTGGTTTTTTTCCGCTTAGGCCAGCATGAACTGAAGCTGTGGATACACAAAGTCAAAGATAGGATCCATATGGCTGGTTCTGGGACCATAAGTGATGGTTTATTTCTTCTTGAGCGTCCACTTTCAAAATTCAAGTTAACAAAATACGCTGTATCCAAGCACAAGGAATCATAATCTAGGCGTGGCTCTGACATGTGGGCACCTTGGCGGTGCCGAGGAGTTGGAGATTGGAGATTGCTACTCTTAATTCTCTTCATAGACCGTAAAGATTGGTGTGGACCAGCTTTATAATGAGGAAGGAAGATATTGCAAACTGAGGCATTTGAAAGTATTAGAGAGTGGACGATAGACGATGGTGGCAGTTAACTTAGGAGCTGCGCATTACTGGCTTGATCACCTGTATGGGGCCATCATGCACCGGATGCGGCTGGCCCCGCCATTCTTCTCAGGTGGATGGGGCGGTCGGAAGTTGGAGCTTCTAGAGCAAATGTCAAGGCAGCTGATAGCACAGGGGCTGGCGCAAGTTTCCTTGCAGCATTGGCCACCTCCTGCAATCAATCCAGTGTGGCGAACAGTGTGGGAGTCTAGGAAAGCAAAGCTACAGGAAGGCATTTTCACCACACCTTGTGAAGATATGCTAAAACAGGTGTTGCCAATTGAGAGCCAAACTGCCCGTGTGCGACTGCTTAGCCCTCGCCATGTTCCCATCCACGAAACATCCTTTGTGGTACATTTGGCTGGTATACTTCCTGCACGACCATCAATTCGAATGGAATGTTCTGGCTGATCATACACATCAATTTTTGAAACCGCATGAGGTTTGTTGAGTGGTTGTTTAGTCTAAGGGTTCAGGAAAATTTGTTCGTACTATAGGTCTTGTCCACTTGTCTCGATAAAGGCGGATTGAGGCGATAGCTAGGCATCCATCACCTTCGATACGCAGATTCTGTTGACAGATTAAAACGGAATTTCAAGTGGTTGACTTCTCTGTATTGAAATGGCTTAAGAATGTGTAAATGTACGAGTATGATTTTCCCAGGCACAGGTGATCACGGGTTTGATCGACGTTTGCGATTAGGTGGTCCGTTGCTGGAGAAGAATATTGCTACTCTGGTATTAGAAAGGTAAATTGGCAGACTCACCTTCTTGATTGATTGTTCTGATGTTTAGGTAGCGCCGCAACTAGTGCGTATAATGACAATATGGAGTTGATTTTGCATCTGAAAATGTTGTCTGTCAAAATGTCATATCTTGTTGAGGAATTTATAACCGTCCTTATTGAAAGCACATATTCAAATAACATGCAGCATAAGTCAAAAGGCTATACTACGCAGGTGCGAACAGTTGAGATAACAAAAGATTGATAAAGAGTCACATTTTATAGAAGACTGGAGCTGTCAAAGGCCAGGTTTGGTAGGATATGAAGTTAGAATTGTACACCCAGGTCTCGCGCTGCTGCAGTAGGGATCCAGGTCGGGGCAGAGAAATTATCACCATTAGTTCATTGGACTAACAAGAACTGTCTAAATGATACGCTGCTTCTTGTTGCATGAACGATTTACGTTTTACGTGCCGCTTGTGCCGTAGAGGTTTGACAATGAGCATTATCAGTCATGTAAACAGTTTAAGAATCATGGCTGCAGTCCTTACTATGGGAAACGGCGACCGCCTTTGCAACGAGGAGCGAGGCTGTTGTGTGTGAGTGACTTGCTGTTGCTGGGAAGAACTACTATTGAAGAAGCACGTGCTCTTTTGTATTGGGCGGAGACAGAAGAAGGATACAAGAAGGTCGGGGTTTGCGGGCTTAGCATGGGTACATGGGCTTTCACATCCCGTCCTCTGACAAGCTTGAGAATGCAATCTGGCATTTTTTGTCAATGCCTTCCTTTTCTTGTTACATTAATCTGATTAATGTTGCATGAGAATTAGGTGATTTTGTTTTCGTTCATACACAGATTGTATAGTTTGCACTCTTGGTTATGGAGTTGGAGCATCGTTGGCTGAAAGCTTCCATGATTGTATTTATGCAGGAGGCGTACATGCTGCTATGGTGGGATCACTGCATAGATCACCTGTAGCGATCTTGCCCTTCCTAACCCCCCATTCTGCAGCTGTAGCTTTTTGCGAGGGTATACTGCAGCATGGCACTGCCTGGGAAGTTCTAATGCGTGATGAACTGCTCAGTGGCTCCATGACACGAGAGCAAGTAGTTGAGCGAATGCGGACTGTTTTATCTCTTACCGACGTGACACAGTTTCCTGCTCCACAAAATCCTAAGTCTGTTATCTTTGTGGCTGCCACGGTAAATTCTCTTGTCTGCTCTCATCAATTTTGTACCCTTCGCCTCTTTGAGATATTATTTTCCTCCAGTTCCACTACCACCTAATACATTTAATTTATATTTTGGCTTGCTAATCTTCAGGATGATGGATATGTGCCGGACCACTCGGTGCTGAGATTGCAGCAAGCTTGGCCAGGGTCAGAAGTTAGGTGGGTAAGAGGTGGTCATGTCTCCTCCTTCATTTTCCACAATAAGACATTCCAAAAGGCCATCTTAGATGGTTTAGATCGGTTGCCTTGATTGTTTTGGCTATGTAGGTGTACTTTAGTCATTTACAGTCGCAGATTTGTTCTCGTGTAGGCAGCTCTACATTATTCATTCAGGTTGGTCTAACATCTGTAATGAGGATTTGAGGCTATAATAGAAAAGCGCATCCTCTTACAGAAGGTATTGAAAGGTAGATGACCAGGTATCTATTCTTTCTATTTTTGAACATTTTTCTCTTTCACTCTGAGATGAGCTTTTGAATCAGGAGTCCATCTTTATGGCCATCTTCATCTTTCTGCTGCAGCTCATGCTAATTTATTCGCAATAGGTTTCATTGTACAAAAAAATTTATTGAAATAAATTCATGTTGGAGGTGTAAGAATGCACCTACAGATCGGAAAATTGAAAACTGCACGTGATTTTAGAGTTAGATCAATTATATTGAAAGTCATCTAATATAATTTGAAATGGACATATCTGCCAAAAATGTTTCTTATCTTGTTTGTTTGTTTGCTTGTTTTTGTTTTTTTTTAAGGTTGGTGAAGATAGAAGTTTTTATTCAGAATTAGACAAAGAAATTTGCATGTATTACTATTTTATTTTATATTTTATATTTTTTAAATTAATGTTGGTGCAAGACTAATCATATTGAAAAAAAAAAATTAGAATTATATTTTAAATTTTTATTCTTTTACTACTTTAAAATGACAAGCAAAAAAGATAATTTTTTGTTATATTACAATTAGTGTAGGATCTTGGTGTTAACTATTTTTAAATTTTAATATTGACAATCCTAATTAAGATTAATAAAAAAATAGTAGTTAGAAAATAATAATTAGATTTTGATAAAAAATATATATATTATTAAGTGTTTAAATAATTACATATTCTTTAAAATCTTAAAATAAATATAATAAAAAAGATAGTCAATTAATCATGATAATATATAATCAAGCCTCTTTATTTTTGGGAAGGTTGAAAAAATTCCAAAAATATCAAAAATAAAATCTAACTTTTATCCAAAAATAAGAAGTGGTTATGTTCACCTATTGTTTACGTGTCTTCTTCTTTCAAGTCTCATCTTCTTGCTCCTCCTCCTCTTCATTGGTACCAACAACTGTTGGCTACTTACATTTTTTCCTTCCTCCTACAAATATGTTAGTGTCATGGATGTAAGATAGCAGGTTAGCAAGAAACAAGGAAAAGCTTAGAGAACTAAAATGATTTCAAGAATAAAGAACTAGATAGTTGATAAGAATAAAAAACTAGATGATTGACAAGAACAAAGAACTAGATTGATATCAAGAAACCTTTGTTGCAACCTTCAAAATATCCTCTCAACATAATTTTTGGTCCACTTGGAGTCACCCTTCAAACTTCAAGGAGTATTATCAGAGCTTGGGCATTTAAATTAAGATTTTTGTAATGAGGCCATACTTCCAAAGATTCCAAATGTGGCCTTACTTGGCATTAAAATACTCCTCCTTTGCTTTGCTAATGTTCTTCAAATCCAACAGATTGTGAAAGTTGTACTTGTTTACTAGTCGCTCATGTGGTAGAAGAGTCTTCTGACTCTTATTTGTGCAAGTCTCTCAAAACGCAAAGATTTAATATGGTAACAAATAAGCTTCTAGTAGGATCTATTCTATCTTAGAGAAAATGACTATATACAAGTGAAGGTCTTAGCATGGCTCTCTCTTTTTTATATTGGTCTTCTACCATTGGTAGGAAAGTATCATTTAGAAGCCAAAAGATATTGGTATTCACAAAATCTTCAATAGCAATTGAGTCTAGGTTTTTAAAGATATCATTGGTGGAATTTGAAAATATATTGCAAATTAAAAGTATGTTAGGAATATACTTAAAAAGTATGTTAGGAATTTGCAACCTAAGTATATTCCTAAGATTATCTAAAGGTTCCCATATATAAGAGTATTTGGAAGTAAAGAGACCAACATGTGTTTTATTGTCAACATAGTAGATCTTTTTATTTGCAATTGGAGCAATCTCCAAACAAGCAAATATTATTCTTATTATTCATTAGGAGTTGAATAACTTATTATTACTATAGCACGATCAATTGAAACTTTTAATTGCAATATATTTTCAAATAGCAAATATAGAAAGGCCGTTGGAACCGCATGAGCTTGTATTGCTATCATCAAACAACTTTATTGTCAACAACAAGTATATACTTTCTAAATTGTATACAAAGAGTAAATTAGATGGACTTGGTATTTGGGTGTGTCAAATACTTGATACTTTGACTATAAAAGAAATGAATATGTTGTTGACGGCTACTATATCAATGTTCACTCAATTGGCGTAAGATATAACCAAGATTGTTGCTAAACAAGACTCATTGAATACACCTAAAGACGAATTACCTCTTGTAATTCCAATACAACTTATCAAGCTAGACATGCACCAATTTGTAAAAATCTATAAGTTGCACTTACTTTGACTTCAAAATTTGTTTACCAATGCCAAACTTGGCAAACAATTTGTTGATTTTTTTTTTGCCTACCGCATCAAATCAGTACTTTACATCATTATTGATAATTCAAGCATTGCAACTTTGAATTTCAAACAAGCTTAGCTAATAACTAGTGATCAATTTTTCCTTCTAATGTAATTTCATAGTAGACTTGCTTCTACCTTTCCAAATACCGCAACAATCAAAAGCAATTTCTTCACTTTGAATTATGAAAAGGATGCATTTTGAATTGCCCTAGTGGATTTCTTTCTATAATGCATTATACATACAAAACAAATTGAAGTATTACAAAAGCTTTTTATAATTTTAATATAGAGTAATTACTTTTATTCTATAAATTCTAAAAATTTCAAAAATAAAGTCACATTTTAATCTAAATTTAAGCTAATTTTTGTATTTTTGATAATTTTTAAAAATACAAAGGCTTATATGTGATATATTAGATATATGAAAAATAAACTTTTAAAAAGTAATATATATATATATATATATATATATATATATATTTCTGAATTTTTTTTTACAAATCAAATAATTAAGACTAATATATACATAAAGTTTTATAATAATTATAACTTATTAATAAGATTAATTTTTAAAATATAATTTATTAGATACATTTAAATAATAAGATAAAAAATTTAAATTAATTAAAATAACAAAAATTTATTCTATAGAGTATATTAAAATATTTAAGTAAAACATAATTTTATTAGTAAAGATTAAAATATATTATTTATTACGCACATAATAAATAATAATATTAAAATATCTTTTGAATAAATATTATAAAAATTTTAATTTAAAAAATAATAATTTTAATAATTCAATATTTTTGATAAATTAGAATATATATATATATATATATATATATATATTCAGAGAGAGAGATAAAGTTTTGTATTAATCTAGCACAAAAATAAAACAAAATAAAGTATTAAATGGCATAGAACATATTATATTGAATTCTTTGACAAAGTTTGTTAGACTATTTTTTTAATTTAAAAAATATATATATATATATATAATATTTTTAATTATTTTTATTGTATCTTTTAATTTATTCTTAAAAATATAAGATATAAAAATATTTTTAGAAATTAATTTAAATACCAATAATAATGAAACTTAGAATGTAAGAAAAAAAATACACATACATATATATATATATATATATATATATACACACACACACACACACACACACACACATATATATATATATATATATATATATATATATAATATTTTTTAAAAATTAAAAGATAAATATTGGATTTAAGTAATAATAACATTAATTTTTTAAATTAAAGATGTAAATAGGATTAAAGATATATATATGTATAAATCTAATTTAAAATATATATAAATTACACTAAGTAAACTTAATTTGAAGAATTAGTTTTTTAATATTTGAGTAAAAAGCATCCTTAAGATAGTACTATAGAAAGTATATTTAGAATAATTCTTTTAACTTTAAGTTATAAAAAAACAACTAAAATCAAATATAGGATTTAAAAGACTCTTATGCTATTAAATACAACAATTTATAACTAAGACTTTTTATTTTTTTAGTTTCAAATGTTAAATTATATATAAATAAAAGCATATAATTATAAATCCTTAAAGTAAATGAAGACAAGTGACAAGAAAATAAGTAATTATTTTATTTTATTTTTTAAAAAATATTTATCATATATTGAAGTTAACATCTTTAAAAAATAAAAATAAAAAAATATTTTTTTGAGTTGTAGATATAAAAAAATATTATTATTATTATGATTATTATTATTATTTGGGAGATTTGAATTTTAGAGTAATTTGTATTGTCTTAAACATACAATAATTTTTAAGTTGAAATTTTTTTCAAAAAACTCTAATATTTCTGAATTTTTTTCTAGAACGTCCACAAACTCTTAAAACTCTCTAAACTTTCTAAAACCTTCTACTCTAAATGTTTCTAAACCTTTTATAGTCTTCACATCCTTATACTATTGTAATCTTTTACATCCTTGATACTTTTTTGAAGTCTCTTATTATTTTTTAATACTTTCCTACTATTTTCAATGACTTTGTAGGGTCTTTTAGAACCCTTAGTAGTGTTTTAGAGGCTTTCAAAGTTTTGAATAGACTTCCAAAAACTTCCCTAGTCCTTTAAAAGCTTTTGTGGTTTTCTATGACTTTCAAAAACTTTTCAAATTCTTTTAAAATTTTCTATTAAATCCTTTTAGAATCCAAGAATATCTAATAACATTCTAAACATATCCATATATATATAGCCATAAGAGTTATAAATCATATATAATGAACAATTTCACATAATTGTTGGATATTATTGTCACAAGTTATGTAATAATAACATTCAATTAGACATTCATTGTGGTTTTCAAGTATATCAATTATTATTTCTTCTCCACCCTACAGTGATGGGAAATTAAACTCAATGTCATATTCCAGGCAATTCAGAAATATCATGGGAGGAATACCTGGAATATTTATTCACATCGACCCCTATCACCGGGCAATGCCACAATGTCCTCCCACCATGGAATGAGAAAAAATTTTAAAAAATAAAAAATAAAAATAAAAACAAAAAAGCCCTTCCCAAGCTGCCCGAAATCGGCCGCCGGCGCAGCACCGCACGCCACTGCCCACGTGTCATCCTGACGTGGCCACCACGTTCGGAAGGCGGCGTCATTAGCGGTGCCCTCCTGTGCAAGTTCCTATTGTGGCGGGGCAGTGTGCCCGCCACGTCACCGTAACCCTCTACTACGACAAGTGGCCAACTTAGCTCACAGGCAGCCCAGCTTCGAAATTTTGAGCGGTGATCGCCCCTTCTCATCGTCACGCGTTACTTCTTTTTCACTCAATCAAGCCTCGTATTTATTATTGGCCGCTGGAGGATTGCAGCTTCCAATTCCGCATCACCACGTACATTATTGTGGAGAACTTCAAGAGTGACCCCATCAGGAATTGGCAACTTGTTCCCCGCAATTTGCAATAACAAGGACAAAGAAGCCTAGGTTCCGCATCCAATGTGATGGTTCATGTACCAATAAGCGAAGCTGCGTTGGCAGCTATTGCAACTGGGTTGGTGTCTTCGTTCCTCTCAAGTTTGAAAAGAAGGTGGAGATCCGATAGCTTGATTAGTGTCGACTTGTCTGGGAAGTGGATTCTGTGGGGCGTGTCGTGGTGCAACGTGATCGCATCGTACTCATCACCTCAAAATTTGTCACGTTGTTCGGTCAATTGCGACAAACTGCGTGTAAGGGATTCTTCTCGGTCACCTTCAAATTTGCTTAAGTGTGACAAAAGTTTTGCAGAAGTACTCGGCGTTTTGAAGAAGTGGGAGTGAGGTGGGTCACCACGCTCTGGAGTTGGTGAATTGATTTTAGTAGAGGAAAATGGCTTTGATCACAACAGAACGATTGATGTTTCAGGTTGAATTTCACTACAATAAGTGTCCTCATCATTAAATGTAGTGTTTTTATTGGGCCAAGTGTATATTCTTTGTTTTGAAAGAATATTGAAAGACACTTGGGTTTTATAACATTTCTGAAGATGCGTCCTTGAGTGAAAGTGGTAAATGTTTTGTACATCATAATTGAATATGAAAATACCAATAAATTGGAATGAAATAAAATAAATTTTTTGAAATGAAAATTGGTTTAAATAAGCTATTTACATGCTTTAATGGACGGTGGAGGAAGGGAAAAAATATTAACAAAAATACAAAATATGAACTTAATTACTCCTCATTATTAAAGTAAGAGGTGTCCGTTTGTTGGCAATACAAATTCAATAATTGTCAGATAAAACCAAAAGGCAACCAATGGATACCATTGTTTTGCTGCATAGCAAGGGCTTCTAAGGCTACATTTCAATGACTAATGACTTGTATGTTACTTCCAAACCGAAGCTTCTAAGGCTACATTTCAATGACTAATGACTTGTATGTTACTTCCAAACCGAAGCATAGCAAGGGTACTCCACGCTTGTATATGTACAGGACATGTGTTTCAAACCATCTGAAATCACACAAAATTGTTGTAATCCTGCTTCAATCTAACCAAGTGACATTTCAATATAATTGAATTTATTGGAACCGTAGTTTATGGATGAAAAAAAATGGGGGGATGTGAATGGGAAGATCGGCGGCAAAGGGACCATTCATTCCAAACCCCAGCGGCCGAGTCCGATACAGACAGAAAGAATGTGAAAAAGTAAAACTGAGCAGAAGAAAGCGCACGGACGAGGGCGGCGTTTGTTTACTTTTACTTCACAGGAACTGGGCAGGGAATCGGGCAGACGGTCAGGGAGAAAATGTTCATGACGGTCAGAACGTTCTGGATGGTTGGCGTGCTTGCTATAAGAGCACTGCTCCTCAGTTCTCAACCCCAGATTATTTGTTTCTAGCTACTTCGTCCGCTTCGCTTCTGCCTAGTTGAGTGTGGTCGAAGAGGTTAGACAGTTAGGATTAGTGTGCCGTTGAATAGAGTAATTGTGTAGCGACCAGTAAGTCCTGTAAGGATGCAGATCTTTGTGAAGACTCTGACGGGTAAGACAATCACTTTGGAGGTCGAGAGCTCTGACACCATCGACAATGTCAAGACTAAGATTCAGGACAAGGAGGGAATTCCTCCCGACCAGCAGCGATTGATTTTTGCCGGCAAGCAGCTGGAGGATGGCCGCACGCTGGCTGACTACAACATCCAGAAGGAGTCTACCCTTCACTTGGTGTTGCGTCTCAGGGGAGGGATGCAGATTTTTGTAAAGACTTTGACGGGAAAGACGATCACCTTGGAGGTCGAGAGCTCTGACACCATCGACAATGTCAAGACTAAGATTCAGGACAAGGAGGGAATTCCTCCCGACCAGCAGCGATTGATTTTTGCCGGCAAGCAGCTGGAGGATGGCCGCACGCTGGCTGACTACAACATCCAGAAGGAGTCTACCCTTCACTTGGTGTTGCGTCTCAGGGGAGGGATGCAGATTTTTGTAAAGACTTTGACGGGAAAGACGATCACCTTGGAGGTCGAGAGCTCTGACACCATCGACAATGTCAAGACTAAGATTCAGGACAAGGAGGGAATTCCTCCCGACCAGCAGCGATTGATTTTTGCCGGCAAGCAGCTGGAGGATGGCCGCACGCTGGCTGACTACAACATCCAGAAGGAGTCTACCCTTCACTTGGTGTTGCGTCTCAGGGGAGGGATGCAGATTTTTGTAAAGACTTTGACGGGAAAGACGATCACCTTGGAGGTCGAGAGCTCTGACACCATCGACAATGTCAAGACTAAGATTCAGGACAAGGAGGGAATTCCTCCCGACCAGCAGCGATTGATTTTTGCCGGCAAGCAGCTGGAGGATGGCCGCACGCTGGCTGACTACAACATCCAGAAGGAGTCTACCCTTCACTTGGTGTTGCGTCTCAGGGGAGGGATGCAGATTTTTGTAAAGACTTTGACGGGAAAGACGATCACCTTGGAGGTCGAGAGCTCCGACACAATTGACAATGTCAAGACTAAGATTCAGGACAAGGAGGGAATTCCTCCCGACCAGCAGCGATTGATTTTTGCCGGCAAGCAGCTGGAGGATGGCCGCACGCTGGCTGACTACAACATCCAGAAGGAGTCCACCCTACATCTGGTGCTCCGCCTCAGAGGTGGACAGTGAATTTTACGTTGCTGCCTCTGCTGAAGGGCGATCTGATTCATGCTCCCCTTCAATCTGCTGAGCTGTTCAATTTCTACTTTTTAGGGAAGTAATCAGGGTTAACACTTTGTGCAGTATAATACACTGAGTTGAAATGCAACTTGTTCTACATATCATGCTCCACGATGTGAGTTTCTGTAGGTTCAGTAATTGGAAATTGTGGTGTGCGACTGCTTGGATGCTAATTTTGGTGACTCTATTGCCTGGTCTTTGTTCTAGGTTAGTCTTCAAAATTTTTCATTGTGCTGTCATGTGCGTGTTGGAAATTTGCGTTAAGAATTGTGCTTTCCTCCATACTCTCGTATTGTCGCATTGACCTTCTCCGGCAGAATTTAGTGCCGACATCGTGACATGTTGCGAATGATTATGGGTCCAAGGTTAGAGCTCAATATTCAAATGAGCAGAGCAGTCGCTATATACGTGAAGCTTACTGTTTGGTATGAGAGGTAGTGCTTGTCAAGATGTTCGTTTTCTTAATATATTTTGTAATAGCTTGTTCCTTTAATCCAGTCGGAGGCAAATTCTGAGCTGCATATATGATGAGTGGACAATGGATTAAACTTGTTCGGTTGAATAGAAATTAGCAGCGGCTGCAGTTGGTTTTTTAGTTTTGGTAGATTATTTTCGTAGTAGCATTCTGCTTTATTATGGAGCAATTATGCTGTATTATGGAAGTAGCTTGCCGACCAATTGCTGTCGAATTAAGCAACCAACCATGGAGCATTCATTTTGATTCGTTATAATGATTGCACAACTGATCAGGTAAAGAGTTAGTATTGCAGCTGCACACTATCAAGACATAGTGTGTACATCAGTTCGTCTACAGTAATACCATCTCTTACCGTTCTCTAACTGTGCACTGCAATACCTTGGATCCTCCTTTTTTACCGCACTTGTTTGAGCTTATCAGCAATGTGTTTTGAATCTTCATTCAGGATCCGACGTATTTTATACACGCGCTGCCAAAATCAAATGGTGGAATCTTAATTTTGATTTTAGAAAGTGATGCAGGATAGGTCGACTTGAGCGAATGTTGTGACCACCAATACAGAAAGGGAACAATAGTAAGAGATTTGTAAGGACAAAATCACGGTGGAAATACGACAAAGCAAGCAAATGACACCTAGACACTTTGAGACATCGTAGTTCGCTCTTAAGGTAGAAGATATAAAAGGAAGCCGAAGATGGAAGTGCAAATTTGCGAATCAGTAGTAAAAAAATTGGCCATCCCTTCTGGTGGTCATGTATCTGATGTAACTGAATGGTACAATCGCAAGATTCCAGTCTATGCCGAGTTAGCGACCTGTGAAACGGGAATTTTAATTGCACAATTTCACTTCCAGTTCACGGTGAATCCAGTTTACTCTTTCTCGTTTGTAGCACTTCCACTTTCAATGAGATGGGCAGATAACTCAAAGTGTTACACCGCGTTTCAGCAGAATGTCTCCATAGGGCTCCGCTTGACTTACATAGATTGATTCATTGGAAGCCAGCACTGAAAGTGACAAGCAGAAAGATGTTAGACTCGTGTACTTTTTATTGGAGGGCATTCAAAGCAAACCACATGTTGCGTTGTTGGATGAAAATATAGATGCCATCCACTTTATGACTTGCCACATCCTTACTAAGCAAACGTGACAAGTATATTATTCTAGATCCTGCACTCAAATACGTGGTTGACACAGTTCCTGCCGTCTTTTTACCCCAGTTCATGTGAAGACTAATTTACACCGGAGGTTCTCTTTAGTTATTGATTGTCGGATCCACTCACCGCAGACTTGATAGAACATCCTGGCTGCACGGGTCTTGTCGAGTCCAGACATTAGTTTGTTCATGGACGCCTCAAACACATCAGCGACTTGCAGCTTATTAAAATGCTCCTGTAGGAGTCTGGCAATATAAACAATGTCTTTTTTCTTGTTAGACGTCGTTGCTTGACTCTGAAATCAGTACTAAAGTAATCCATCTTGTGCGTAGAGGTAATTCCAATTGACTGATTACATTCAGGAATTCCGACCTTACGTTTGTACAGTGGACAGATCTTCAAGCGATCAACCTCTATTACAACATTTTAAACATGAGGCGTTCAGGTTTGCACAGAAGACTGATGACAGCATTTGTATAACTTTCATGTGATTTTTTTTTTGTTTTAAAATCATTTTTACAAAAAGGATAGTAAAAAAGAGAAACAACGTTCATTCACCATAACCTGAAGTTGTCAACTTAAAGCTCCTACAGACATTGAGTAGACATTGGCATCTTCAAGCAAGTCACGAGATCCGCTAGCAATTGGTTTGAGGAAATGGCATACTTGGCTAAGATAATGGTCGTCGTACTGATTGAGTCTGCTGGCACTGGTACTTGGGTAGAACCACTGGTGTCTTCTAGCAGCTCTATTTCCAAATTTCACAGAATCAGGATGTTGGATTCTTCATTAAAGTTGAATGTACATGTGAAGTTGAGGAAGGTACTTCGCATGCATATTAAGAAATCATAAGATTCTTCCTTTTCTCCGTCATTTTCATTTTTGATTGACGCATGCAGGTTTTTTCTCAATATTTGAAGCATGCATGCAGCAAAGTAAAACCAGCACAAAAAGAAGGCCATAGTGTAATACTTACGAGACTGCGCGAGGATACCAGCTTGGAAGTCACCACTAGCAAAGTAATCAATCATATCAGATTTGCTAGATGCTCTGCGAGATAAAAAATTCAGCTCCGGCAACTCGCCCGAAACAGCTGGAGACATGCTCCTAATGTCCTGAGCAGAGCTACGCCTTCTTTTGGACCTATCAGTTTCAAACTTTTTAAATGAACGGTTCTCATCATTGACAAATTGTTAAATTCACGGTAATACTCTGGAAATGCAGTGAAGGTGCTCTAAATTCCACCAAGATTCACGAAATGAAGACGAAGCTCAACACAGATACGGTCTTCTTCAAAATGCACTTACTTTCCGGATGTAGGGAGTTCTCCCTCACTATCATAGGACAGGCTCCCTGTCCCTGTCTGAGATGTTGGCATCGAGCGCTTCGAAGATTTTCCATCTGTGGTTAGAGGGGCTGCACGTGTGGCAAAGTTGAAATGGGCTGTTTCAGAAACATGTACTTCCTGACGTTCAAAAGACATGCAGGAGAAACAGTTGCAAATACTATTCCACACTCATATAAACTATTGCCGTGGCCCATTTCTCAAATCGCTTTTTTCTGGAAATTTAGTAGTTTAAATCATGGACAATGATTTGAAGAAACTTACCAAAAAGACCCGGTGTTTGGCCAAACTTATTCCCGAAGAACTCCTCCTGGCTGCCAGTACTGGGCGTTTGAAGAGCTGCTCGAAGCTTTTCAACAGACCCTAGGCTTGGTTGACCGGTAAGAGGAGACTGCAGCAGTATGCCAAATTTACCGTGCCGAACAAGCAACGTGAGTTTTATTAGCTTCTCCTGTTTTATCTCTATGGAACACAAACTTAGATGACTATCGATGTACTTGAAAGCCAGAATAAAAATAAAAAATAGAATTTAAATCGAAAAACAGTAGTCAACTTACATTTTCTACACCCGTGCGTAAATCATTTTCCATTGCATAAGCTATTTCCTGAGGAAAATCAGTCTCCATTGGAGAATTTTGCTTCGAGTCGCTAGAAGGTAGTGATGCTCGTTGAGTGCTGGGACCAGAATGAGCTGTACTACAGATATCCATGTGTAAGATTTTAAAGATACTTCATTGCTTCCGAATAGCAATATCCTTTTACATTTTTTGTGTAAATCATTCACCTGAGTCGAGCTGTAAAATATGGAAAAAGGACATACTTACCTCTGCGTTCATGTCAAATGATGTGAAAATTTTCAATAGTTGAGATACTTGTGAGTTTATCATGAGCTACGCTTAGAGATGTGCTTATGAAAGAAACACGCTGAAAATCTTACCCACAGAAATTGCACATGACTCAGGACCAAAACGTACTTTAATTTGTGGAGACTAACCGCTTTTTTCTTCCAAATCAGCGGTACTTGGAGCGGAAATGGCTAAACTCCACATCTTCTGCAGTGTTGGAGCCCAAACTGGTTCTGGTCCGTATTTCAATTTCAGCGACACACAAACAGATGGAAGCGTCCAATTACGCAGGACTGCTGCCGCCAGCTGCTTGTTCGTCTTTTCAACCTGTTTGAAAAACCTCTTTCATGTTTGTCCACTCGTCATTCAATAGGCTCTCAATTGATACTCAAGAAGGTTGTGGCCTGATATTCCGCTTCATCCACAGCACAGAAAGACAAACATCAATCTTTTACGTGGAGTGAATGAGAGCGAACCTGATCCAGGATTGAACGATGGACAATGTCAGATCTATCTTTGAGCCAAAGGGTAAACATTTTCTTAGGTATTTCTGTCGTAGTGCCATCGTAAATCAACGCTCGGACGTTTCTCTTCCTTTTTCTTTGCCGTCTTTCCCGTGTGGGTTTGGAGCTCCCCTCCTCTGCCTGCAGAGATGAATCATGCATTTAATCAATCATAAAAGTCTCTTAATCAAAGTCACAATTTAGGAAGGGTTAATTTTCTGGAATGAGAAAGAAGGGATAGTTCACCAAATCAATACTATTTCTATTGATTTCAGGTTCTGGTAGCTGCTCCTCAAATATCGTATGCAGTGCACCGGAAAGGTCGGGTGGAAGAGTATCTGAGAATCAGAATCCAGAATAAGTTTTAGTCATTTAATAATCATTTGTGTAGAGAAGAACCATCGTGAAAGTCGCGAACCATAGATTATGATGGTTTTAACACTGACATAACAAAGACTCTCTGGTGTCTGATAAACTCTGTTTCATTATCGACTGAGAAATAAATAAATAAAAAGAAGCTAATAATCAAGTAGAAGCCGAGGAGACTTGGCAGGTTAGTGAAACTGAATGTCCCTTCGATGGCAAAATCAATCTGCTCTGAGTTACCTGGGTTAACAGAATCTAGCACATGATCTTCAAACAGACCGGTGTTTGGAGATGGCCTCAGCTTTGGAAGCTGAAACTCTGGTAAGTGATCATCTGTAGGTCCGAGAATACTGTCCATAGATATAGAAGATCCGCTTCTGCTTTCCGAAATTGCAACCAAGTTACATAATTGAGTGAGCTGGCCAAAAACTGTGGTCAATATAGCGTAATACATACAGTTACCAGCACTGATCAAATTACTTGGGAAGGATTAATGCATTACTTGCGAAGGCCGTCCAAATCTTCAGGTGAATAGTCTTGCAAAGTAATGTCTTCAATGGCAGCTGTTATACAGATATCACAACGTGAGGTAGTTCTGATAATATGCGGAGTTGCCATGTAATATGAGGTTGTCTAGGATAGAGGGTAATCAGTTCGGTGTGTGCTATGAATCTCTCAAAGAAATTTTTGAATGGGTGATGAATTCTTTACCCTGAAAGTGATCTCGAGGAGAAGAGTGGTCCTCAATGTTGATGTTCACTGCGTCAGGAAAAACGAAGAACATTTCTTCCTGTCGACAAAATCAGTAAGCGCGATTTAATCAAGATATGATTACGAAGACCCCTATGCTAATTGTAGGCATTAATCCCATAAACCTAAAAAACTATCACTGAGCTTTGTTTCTGATAGTGTGATACCTCAGGCGAAGTTGCAGGCTGTCATGATAAAATTGCTTACCATAGTATTAGTGGCATCTTGGAAAGGAACAGATGGGGCTCTCCGACATCGTTCAATGTTTTGATCAGATATCTGAAAACCGTCGTCCATTGTGATATTCTCATATCTGAACATGCGCAGAAGTTACTGACTGCTGATTGGTTTGATCGTAACTAGTACAAGAAAATAGTGCGGTACTTTTGCAATCTTGCACATTGTTTTCGCTTGATGTGGTTCATTCCATAAATAGTCCCATCCTCCATTGCATTTCTTCGACGTGAGCTACATAACAATAGCTAACGTTGAGCTTGTTTTATATCTGAGAAATTCCTGTCATGAAATAATTTCTGAAGCCCGAGGACAGTCACTCAGATTTAGACTTACCTGGCATGATATTTTCGCTTTGGCAGAGTGGTTCGATCCTTAACGGCGTCTCGTGCAGCTTCTATTTTAATCTTTATCTGTTTCATATAAATAATGGGATGTGGTCATGCACAATCTTGATCGATACATGGACTACAGATGACATCTTCATGGAAATACGAACAATATTTCACTCAATATTCTGTGTTCACAAAAATGAGATGCAACGAATGCGGATTTCTCAATGTCAGGCCCTAAAGTTTCTTTGGTCGCACGCTGCCCCTACGTTTTGGAGAGAACTCCACTTGGATTTTCGGGCATAATACCGCATATCCTCTCCATTATCTCGAAGCAAGGAGACAGAAACTTGCTCTCAAGGATACGCAGTTACACGACGATCACGTAAATGAATATGACATGATAGCGATTGAAGGAAAAACCGCACGTACGAGAAATGCGTTCAAGTCTTCTGCAAGTTGTTAACACACCAAAGTTCTATCAGGTTTGTTACACAGAAGGCCTTGACAGTCAGATGACGAAGAGGGGGTCAATTTTAAAAAATGAAGACCAGGTGAAATTGAAAACCAGACACTTCGCAGGAACTAAATCGCTTTGATTGGATAAATATATTTCTGATTGCATGCCGCAGTGAACAAATGCCACCAATTGGGGAAGAACATTGATTTAAGTGCTAGTTGACAACAACCGCAACTGAAGACATAGACGTTAGAGAGGAATGGTTCTTACCATACAGGAAACATACTTTCCGGTTGTAAATATGAACAATTCCTCCTGCAGGCAATCAATCGTGTTACACATTTCAGCACACAGTCTATAGAGGTTGAGGCCTCAACTCCCCACGCTAAATATCCAGTTAACTTTCTAAACAGACTATGGTGACACTTGTTTGTGCATTGACTTTCTCAGTCGTGAACATGATCCTTGGGAAGTGCTGAGAGAGAGTCTTACTTACCCATGAGGATACCTGAGAGTCGTAGTGCGAGCGGAACCGGAGGATTAAGAATCTGCTTACTGTGTAAAGTCGAGAAAGTAAGTTGATAAAATATATTGCACCCGTGGGAAGAAATATGAATTAATCACAAGGGTTGATGTGCAAGAGATTCCACTTCTAAACCTAATCAGAGATTGTCAGATTGTCTACAGTAGTGAGTTTAGAAACATAGAATACATTTGGACAGTATACCAGCTATTCTGGGGCAGCATAGCAGCATGCAAACGGCCTCCAAGAGAACAAAAAAAATTAAGTCAAAGTTTTTCTTGTGGCTGGTGAGGAATTTTTCTTGCTACGCAAGAAATACTATCACCATTGAATTGGAAATTACCATATCTGTTCAATGTTGATTTTTGCTGCCTTCGTCCTATTGATATTCGCACGAATTGTGGCTGCAATCCTGACAGTTTTAGATTTCCAAGAACGCGTCAATATTATTGTGAAGGACATTGCCATTACAGTGGATGATTCTTTCCTACCGAGGAATTATAGTTCGTTCACCATACTTCTTTTAAATTCAGTAGGCGTGTCCTCAAAGCTTCAGTTACTGATGCTGTAGGTTCGGTGGTCTGAGGATGTTCTAAGAGTGTCGCTGTCGAGAGGATTCTGTGGTTGCCTTCTGTATCGCAAGACTGAAACTAGGGGAATACAGTGAATGCAGTTGAGGCGCACTTTCGGGAGTATGTGACCTTAAAATGGAAAAGAAATCATGAAAATCTGTAATGGACCGCTGCGCTCACCAAATTTGGCCCATTGGATGCTTCTTGCTCAGGAGATGATGCGAGTAAAACATGATGTTTTTATGTTGAAACTCAACTTCGCTAAAATTGTATCAGGTTCAAACTCTTCTCAATGTGATGTAAAGGTCAACCTTATGATGTCCTGCATACGAATCGCGCCCATAAAATTTCGAAAACGAGGCTTTAGAATTTATGAAGGTCGGATTATTAACTAGTGGCAAGAGATTTTATTCAAAAGAACAATTAATACCAATGCACTGTATCAGTTAATTTGGAAATGAGCTAACTAGGACAATCACATTTCAAAACATCCTTTACTGTAGACTGACCTAGCAGTACTGTTAGATCATGATATTAGAACCTGTATGAAAAAATCCCTGCACGTTTTGTCAAAGAAGTGAACTGTACAACTTACAGTCTCAGTTTACTAGTACCGGGAGCAATTAAAGACGGTCGTAAATCCTGCGTGGAATGGTAAGAATTGATCGAAAATTCAGAAGTCACCTCGATCGAAGGGACTCGTCGTCACTGTTGCGCATAATAAAGAAACGGCGTAACGAGGATGGAAGCAGTGAAAAAAATATCATAGATCACTTAGCATCAAGTTCATTCAAAAACAAAGCAGAATCACAAAGGTACACAGAAGCAGCTAAAAGTAACCAACACTACATATCCAACAATTTGTTGGAGTCTTTACTCGATCATGAAGCGGATTATCTGCGCCGCAGCATGATAAGTTGAGATGCGCAGAGAAGGTCAGCACGGGGCTGCGTAGAGCGTTCACTTCGAAGATGGCAACAGTAGACAACTGCGAGAAAGGCTTTGGACAATGTAAATGTGGAAGAGGCGCCACAAGAATTTCCATAATCCATGTTCGAACATTCTATCATGTGTTTGATGTGACATTCAACATCCATAGAGATCGTCGAATTTAGAAAAATCTACACATCCCAAGACCAAAAGGATGAAGTCGCTGTCAGCTGACAGTCACAGGAGTCACTGCAGGCGCCCTTCTTTGGCGCGACCTACGGTATTGGCGGGCATAATTTACCTTTGGCGCCACCTGCTATCGCAATCGGATATCAATGCAAGCTCAGCGCAGTTATTGGGGTTCTCTGGAGACAAAATTGCCTAAGATGCTACATAATGCTCTTAGCATTTTATTCATTTTTAATCATTTAATTATTTTTTAAAATATTTTTAGTAATAATGTTTTTAGTATGATGGAATTTAATTCAAATAATATTTAAGCAACAATAAAATATCACTTGTTCACTTAAAATATTTATGAACAATTATGTATTCAAGTACAAACAAGTAATGCAATATTTAAGCATTAAAAATTTTAAAAATGTAAAAATAAAATAAAAATAAAAATAAAAGAAGTAAAAAAAATATACTACCAATATTTTTAAAATAAAAATAAAAATATCTATGAGGCAAATTGTGCGACCAACTAAAAAATAAAAAAGATCAAAAGGTCAAAATTTTAAATAAAGGAGTAGGAGTTAATTGAGTTAGGACAAGTGATTTGCAATGTTTGGAGCAAGGCAATTTTACGCTGTCATATTACATTGTCATATTACATTGTCATATTGTAATTGCTTGGAGTATGTAAAAACCAGTCAAAATACGTAATATATTTATAAGTTTTAGTATGTGTTAGAATGGTTAGTAGATTAAATTAAAGGGAGTTGGTGTAAGAAACTTTATTTTGGTTTTTTCTTACTTATTTTGATTATAGTATTTAAATTAAATAGGACCTAAATATTTAGTATAAAGCCTTGAGAAGAGATTGGAGCCCAAAGATAAAAACTAAACTATTAAGAGGCTTCTTTGGAGGGATGAAAGCAAGGTATGGATGCATGAAGGTAAGGGATGAAGATCTTCATTTCCATTGATTGATAGTCATGTCCAATAGGTTTTGAGTAGGCTGTCCGTGAGAAGAACAAGGATTTTGGTGACTTCAAAGAGGGCATTCAAAAATCAAAGGCTAGGATTAGAAAACTTATTTTTTTATACTACAATTTTAGTATAAAAATTAGGAGATTTGGAATTTTTATGAAAGAAGAGTAGGCGCTTGAAATTAAGGTATACAAATTATATCTATTATCACTCTTTTGAGAATATAACGAATTATATAAGAACTTTTGAAAATTGGGAGGTACAATTGGAAAGGTGATTTTAAGACCTACATCTTGCATAGAAGAATTGTTACATTTGGAGTTTAAAAGAAGAAAATATTAGAAGTCAAAAACAACAGATTAAATTCTAAGGTAGTAAGTAGACCATTTTATTGATAGTGATGATTTCAGTCATATTTTGAGCTTTTAGACAAATTCTTATCTAAAATTTTCTAAGAAGATAAATTATTATGTTAAAAAACTATATATTAAATTTTCATGATATTTAAATATTTAATTTATTAAATATGAAGAATTTAACATATGGATATTTATAAATAAGGATTTAAAGCTATTATTAGTATTTTAAAGATATCAAAAGATTGGCAACCTATTGATAATTGAAATTTGTTGTAGTAGTTATTAAGAATATATTAATACTTTTTGTAAAATTTAAATACTTGTGGATAGTCCAATTTAAAAATATGCACTATTGAAGTTCAAGAAAAATCTCTCTTAAAGTTAATGATGGATTTAATATATTTTGATATATTTTAAAGATTTTAGAATACTTGAAGCTTGTGTACTTGATATAATTGCTCTTTTTTAAGAAAAAATTTATATAAATTTGGAATTTTTATCTATCTTAATATTTAATTGAAAAATTAGTAACAACCAAAAGCCCAATGCTTTCTAGATGCAAATTCTTTCTATCTTGACATATTGGTGCTTTCATTGAAAGAGTCTTAAGACACTAATTTTTCTACAAGTAAAGATGGGAGATCAAAATTCAAGGTTTGGATTATCAAAAGAGGTGGTTGCTCAAGATTTTTTTAGGGTATTTATCTAGTTTATGAAAGAGAGGCAACAAGTGCAAGGTGATGATAAGAGCACCACCAAAGTCTTGTAAGTAGTGGTAAATAAGATTGGAAGATTTGAAGAGAAGAACATCACTAAGTTTTTCAAGGTTTACAGATGTGAAATGGAAGTCCATCAAGTTTCAGAGATAAAGATAATTACCACTTTTGATCTAGCAATAATACGAAAAATTAGAGAGAAAGTGCATAAATTGCATTAAGAGATTATATCATGAAAGAGATTTGAGGAGATATTGAGGGATGAATTCTTTAAAGAAGATTCAGAAAGAATGATTAAAAGATTATTCTTGGAATGGATTGAATTAAGGCTAAGGAATTAGATGGCTCTAAATGAATTAATTAAGAATTTTGAAACAAAATTTGGCCAATTATTATAGCATGAGAGGTAGTTGTTGAAAACCAAAAAGATTAAGCTATTCTTATAAGTAGTTGATAAATACCTAAAGAACAATCTGTTATTTTATTTGGCAGATAAGACATCTGAGAGTAGATTTACAAATAACTAGAGGCTAACAAAAGAAACAATAGGATTTATAGCTAAACAACAAAAGATTAAGATTCATGGTTTTTTTTAAATTAAGATTGGAGTCAATGCTTACATCCCAAAATCTAGTGCCACCTCAAAAAATAATTAAGATTATCAAGAATGATAATCTTGAAGAATTGATCAAAGATATATAAGATTTGAAGGTAGAAATGACTAAATTGAAGAAATCTTAGATGGCAAGCTCATCAAAGACAACTAAAGGCTTAAAAGGATTTGTAAAGAGATGTATGTGGTATGACAATTTAAACCATAAGCATAGTGATTGTGACAATTACAAAGCTACAATCAAGGATGGAATTATATTTTTCAAAAAAGATAGGATAAGTTTGAAGAGCCTCTAAAAATCAATTTTGAAAAGAAAGATATGAAAAGGTTGATAGAGGAGTAAACTTCTAAGAATAGTACTATGCATAGAAAAGAAGTAGAATTATATATTATTATAATTGAGCAAAAATCAATTCAGGCTAATTTTTCATCAACTATAAAAATTATGATTAGAAAAGCTAAAGCTATAAAAAAGATGACTAGATAGAATGATTTAATTGATACCATGAGTATCAAAGTATTTTTGGATGGAAACTAATAGAATAATGATTTGTATGGTGCTATAGTTGAAGAAAAGAGAAAGAGAGCTTCTCAAGAGGAAGATGTTAAACCTACAAATAAGAGGAGGTTTCTAAGAAATCAAGATGCTTTTTATGATCAAATCTCAAAGAAGGTGCTTCCTTTTGTTCATCTTGGTCATCAACTATTATCAAAAAAATGATAGGAGATAGAAAAAATGATGGAGAAGGATGAGTCAGACAAACTCAAAGATAAAAGTCTTGCTTATAAGCTTCAATCTAATATTGAAACATCTATAGACATAAAAAGTATTTTAGAAGAGAAGATTTTGGATGCTAAAATAGAATTCATTCTAAGAGAGGCTTTTTGTATAGCCAAGAAGAATTTCTATGAGTTGATTATTGATGTGATAAAGAAAAAGAGATATATGACAATTGAAGCTATTATGGTAGAAGTATTGGATATTTGTATGACTAAAGATGAAGAAGAAGAGATAGAAAAAATATTTATACAATTTGTATTATTAGAATTTAGAAGTAGGATTGATATAGAAGATAAGGCTCAAATAAATGATGCCAAAAATATAAGAGGATACTAAATAGAGTACATACCAATAGAATTTGACAAAGGAAGAAAGATTATAAAAGAAGCACATATTATCAATTTGTTAAAAAATAATGATGATAAAATGGGAAACAATAGTTATTTAATCTCTTATTCAATTACAGCTACTATAGAGATACAAATAAAGTTGAAAGATTCTAAGGATCCAATCTTGGCCTTAATTGATCATGGATCAGAATCAATATCATGTCCAGACAAATATATAAGAAGAATAAGTGGCCAATTGATATCAACTATGGTTGAGTGATTAGAGCTGTAAATAATGAACAAGATAATTTATATATGATTTGTTCAACTATAAAGACCAAGATTGGAGATATAGAGGTAGAACAAAATTTCTTTGTGCAAAATTTTATTATATATCTAATAATATTTGGTCAACTCTATATTACAGCTATTAGGATAGAAACTAAAGCCTTGGATGATGGTTCACATTATACCAAGATTTATAGTTGTGATAGAAAGAAAGCTATGTAATTTCTTATTATAAAATTTATTCATAAAAAATACAAAGAATAGTTAAGAAGAATGACTTTGGAGCCAGATAATAACTTTGTAGATTTTTAAAAAGTGACCTTATATGATGGAATTATATAGGTGATAATAAATCATCTACAAATTCTAATATAGATAACATGAGTTTTGGATTTTATAACTTGATTGGTAATAGATTTATAATCATTCAAAAGACTAAAGATTTGGATTTTGTAAATAGAAGAAGGATGAAGAAAGAAGAGAAAAGCTTAAAAAGAGTGGATTTAGTTTTAGATGATGAAGTTATAATAGAAGTAATAGAAGAAGCAAGTTTAAAAGATGGTTTAGTATAAGTTTTAGAGAGCTTAGCTATAAGTATTAATGAAGATATTATAATAGAAATATATTTAAGAAGGATTTATGAGGAATTAGAAAAGATTGTCATAAAAAATGGACTTACTACAAGTTATGGATTGAAATCTAAGGCCAAGGTATAAACTAAATATAAGACTATAGTATAGAAAATAAAACATATAACTATCTAATTACTACTTGATACTATAGAATACATTAAGCAAATAGTTAAAGAGCCAGATTTGATAGAGAAGTGCAGAATTGAGCATCAATTTATTCAAGAGTCATAAGTTAAGCTAAAGATTGAAGGAGGTGATTTCTTAGCACATACCAGATGATATACAAGTTTAAAGGAGATGGATGTCGTATTGTAATTGCTTTCAATATATAAAAACTAGTCAAAATATGTAATATGTTTATAAGTTCTAGTATATGTTAAAATGTTTAGAAGATTAAATGAAAAAGAGTTGATGTAATAAACTTTCTTTTGATTTTTTTTACTTATTTTGATTATAGCATTTAAATTATATAGGACCTAAATATTTAATATAAAGCCTTGAAAGGAGATTGGAGTCCAAAGATGAAAATTAAATTATTAAGAGGCTTATTTTGAAGAATGAAAGTAAGATATGGATGAATGAAGGTAAGGGATGAAGATCTTTATTTTCATTGGTCAATGGTCATGTCCAATAGGCTTTGAGTAGGCTATCTATGATAAGAATAAGGATTTTGGTAACTTCAAATAGGGCATTCAAAAATTAGAGGCTAGAATTAAAAAGCTTATTTTTTATATTATAATTTTGATATAAAAATTAGAAAAATTGGAATTTTTATGAGAGAGGAGTAGGTATTTAAAATTAAATTATACAAATCATATCTATTACCATTCTTTTAAGAATATGAGAAGTTATACAAGAGCTTTTGAAAATTAAGAGATGTGGTTGGAGAGGTGATTTCAAGATCTACATCTTGTATGAAAGAATTATTATATTTGAAATTTAAAAGAAAGAGATATTAGAATTTAAAAATAATAGATTGAATTCTAACGTAGTAAATAGACCATTTTATTGATAGTGATGATTTCTACCATATTTTGAACTTTTGGATAATTTTTTATCTAAAAATTTCTAAAAAAATAAATTATTATATTAAAAAGCTATATATCAAATTTTTATGGCATTTAGATATTTAATTTATTGGATATAAAGAATTTAGTACATGAATATCTGTAAATAAGGATTTGAAGTTATCATTAGGATTTTAGAGATATCTAAAGATTGACAACAAATTGATAGTTGAAATTTGTTGTAGTAGTTATTAAAAATATATCAATACTTTTTGTAAAATTTGAGTACTTGTGGACAATTTAATTTGGAGATATATCTTGTTAAAGTTTGAAAAAAATCCTTTTAAAAGTTAATTATGGATTTAATATATTTTGATATATTTTGGAGATTCTAAAATACTTGAGGCTTGTGTATTTGATGTAATTTCTCTTTTTTAGGAAAAATATATAAATTTTAAATTTTTATCTATCTTGATACTTGATTGAGAAATTAGTAATAGCCAAAAGCTTAGTGTTTTCTAGAGGCAAACTCTACCTATCCTAATAATATGTCATCTTCTTTGAAAATGCACCAAACACTTGGCCGTAGAAGTTACACTTATATATTGTAACTAATAAAGAATCTAACAATCCTAATATAATCTTAAATAAATTCTAATTAAACTTTAATCAAATTTTAAATAAATTTTAATACAATTTTAATCAAATCCTAATAAAATTTTAAATAAATTTTAATACAATTTTAATCAAATCCTAATAAAATTTTAATCAAATTTTAATCAAATTTAGTTAAATCATAATCAAATCCTAAATCAAATTCTAAATCAAATCTTATTAAATCATAATCAAATCCTAAATCAAATTTTAAATCAAATCTTAATAAAATCTTAAGTCAAATCCTAAGTCAAATCCTAATTCAAATCCTAAATCAAATCCTAATTCAAATCCTAATCAAATCTTAAATCAAATCTTAAGTCAAATCTTAATCAAATCCTAAACCAAATCCTAATAAAATTCTAATAAAATTCTAATATTCTAATAAAATTCTAACAAAATCCTAATACCCTAATGAATCTTAATAAAATCCTAATATCCTAAAGAATCCTAATGAAGCCCTAATTAATTCAATAGCAGATTTAAAACCTCAATGATTATCAAATTAACTATTGATCTTTACTCAAAATTTGCACACTTTTTAATCTTCTAATTATAATCAAGCATATAAAATTTGAAGGATATCAAACTTACCAATTAGGAGAAAAAACTCCTAATCCTTTCAAGTATTGATTGTCTTCATTCTCCAATCTTGATGTTGATCTTCTAGTATCAATATCTTCTTTTTATACTATTTATATATTTTAAAATTTAATAAAAATATCAAAAATTAAGTTAAATATCAGTTGAAAAAAGAATTGTTCCAATCTAATCAGTAGATTGCTCAAAATCACAAAATCCTCACTGACCCTTAAAAATCCAATTTTTGAGATCCTAGCTAATTTAAACTTCAATAATCTTTGATCTAACTATTGGATTAATCTCAAATTTATAATAGAATTTTAATACAAGTATATGCACAAACTTATAAATTTTCACTCATAGATCTATTCTAAAATTCTCAATATGCTAAAAAATGCAAACCCACTTTATTTTTCAATATCCAAAGTCATCCAAATAGAACCTTGATTTTGCATAGCTCTCACAAAGTCATTATAAATCCAAAAATCTTAAAACTAATACTCAAAAAAATCCTATTGAATTTTTTATCAAATTCTACTTTTAGATAAACTGTTAGGGATACAAGATAGCAGATTAGTAAAGAAACAAGGAAAAAATTACAAAATAATTTTAAAAACAAAGAACTGAATGGACAAGAATAAGAACTAAATCAAGAATAAGAGACTAGATTGATATCAAGAACAAGACAACACTTTGGATTGCTTTAAGACTTGTGTTGGCAAGATTGGGATATTCCTTGGTCTTGCCTCTTATTTATACTACAAGGCCTATGTCCTATTGGACCTTCTAAGAATATCTTAAAAAATTTTAGAAGTCTGAAGAAGATTTTGGAAGACTCTAAAAAATCTATGGGAGGTTCTAGAAGGTTGAAGAACATTCTAGAAGATTTTCAAAGACTATAGAAGATTCTAGAAGATTCTTGAAGATTATAGAAGATTTTTAGAAGACTAAAGAAGGTTCTAAAAGATTTTAAAACATTCTAAAAAGCTATAGAAGGTTTTAGAAGACTATAGAAAGTTCTAAAAAGTAGTAACTTAAAATATGTCTATGACATCATCTTTCTTTCTAGTGGCGAGTTTCACAAGGAGCCAAAGTGATTTCATAATCAAATCACTTATGTAAGAAATTTAAAATTTGTCGAAGTAAAGAAGATATATATTCCATCTTATACTCATTGGTTATCGGTTCAATAAGATCCTTGAGATGGCATTGATGACCTTCAGATATAACTTCTATTAAACTAATGTCCCATTTAAAAATTTGCTATTCATTGCAACCTTCAAAACATCCTCCAAATATAATTTTTGATCCACTTGGAGTCACCCTTTTAACTTCAAAGAGTATTATCAAAGCTTGGGCATTTGAATCAAGATTTTTGTGATGAGACCGTATCTCCAAAAATTCCAAAAGTAGCCTCACTTGACATTAGAATACTCCTTCTTTGCCTTGTCCATATTCTTCAAACCCAGCAAATTGTGAAAGTTGCAACAATTCTCCAGCCGCTTGTATGGCAGAAGAATCTTGAGACTCTTGTTCCTGCAATTCTCTTGAAATGCAAAGATTTGACATAATAACCAATAAGCTTCTAGTAAGATCTATTCTATTTTAAAAAAAATATAAGTGTAGATCTTCGCGTGGCTCTTTTTTTTTTTTATATTGGTCTTATGTTGTTGATAGAAAGCATCATTTAAAAGCCAAGAGATGTTATTATCTATAAAATCTTCAATGACAATTGAATCTAGATTTTTTAGAATATCGTTGATGGAATTTGCAAACTTTTTTAGATGCATTCTTAAGATTATCTTAGGATTTCTATATTCTTTTATTAACTCCATAGTCCTTCTAATGGACGAAATATTCTAATTATCCATATCTTATACGCAAATCCAATATTTCATCCACTTCGTATTCAAGCTCTTGATTGACTTCAATTGAGGTTGATAATGGAATAGTTCTTTCAACAATATTTGATTTTTAATAGGTTTTCTTAAAACAAGACATGAAAGAATGGATGAATGTGCATGCTACTTGGTAATTCAAGATAGAAAATTATTGGATTTACTTAGTATAGAATTGTAAAAGGTCCAAGTCTTTGATAGTCTAATTTCCGTAACAGTCGATTTATTTGTATATTTTGTTGGAGTAGCTAGACACTATCTCTTACTTTGAATTTTAGATGGTTCTTACTATGAATGTCTCCATAGTCTTTATATCGATCTTCAGCCATTTGTAGTTGGAATTTTAGTTCTTCATGGATGGTTTTTAAGTAGATAGCTTGACTTTCTGTACCAAGGCTTCTCACATCTTTAATTTGGAATGGATCTGCTCTAAGATGGTATTTATAGTTTAAAAAGAATGGAATTTTCTTTGTCAAAGAATACTCAGAGTTATTATATGCAAACTCAACTAATGATAGAAGATTTATCTAATCATCTTGTTGGTAATTTATATTGCAACAAAGATATTGTTCTAAGATTTGATTCACTTATTTTATTTGACCATCAATTTGAGGATGATAATCAGATGAGAGATTGATCTTGACCTTTAAAAGTTGAGATGGTCCTCTCCAAAAATTTGATACAAATTATGGTCTTTAATTTAAAATAATATCATTTAGAAGGCCATGTATTCAATAAATATTATCAATAAAAAATTTGGCCATTTCTTCTCCAGAAATAATCTTATTGCATGGGATAAAATATGCTATTTTAATGAGACAGTCTACCACTACAAAAATTGAGTCTTTTCCATTCAAAATTAGGAGGTTTGTAATGAAGTCTATAAATAATAATTGCCATGGGCCCTTAGGAATTGGAAGGGATTGAAGAAGTCTATATGGTTGGTGTCTTGGGATCTTTGTTTGAGCACAAATTTTACATGATTAGATGAATTCTTTCACCAATTTCTACATTTGAGGCCAGCAATAGTCTCTTGATATTAATTCCAAGGTCTTATTGAAGCCAAAATATCCAACTGCTGGAAGATCATGTCATGCTTAAAGAATTTGAAGTCTTGTAGGACTTGGAAGAACATATAAGAGATCTTTGAAATATAATAATCCATCCTTAAATTTAAAATTATTATTTTCTTCTACATATGCATTTTTTAGATATTGTTGAATATTTTCTATAAATAGATCTATCTTTATTACTTTCTGGATTCTATCTTGATAGTTGTATCTATATAAGTAGACACCGTCAATGTCTTCAACTACAAATTGGATGGCTTCAACATGACTGATTTTTGTTGATCCAATATAATGTCTCTTATTTTTAGTACAAGATATGATCATCAAAAAAGGACATCTATTTTTCCTTGAAGTTTTTTCGAACAATATGTAATCACAAAATCGAATCAAGATAATCACATGTTCCATCGTGTTTATTGGCAATTCAAAACTTGAGCACTCATAAAATACTCCATGTTTTTGTGATCAATATATATTATGATCTTGTGTTGAATCCCTTCTAGCAAATGATGCCACTCTTCAAAAGTATCAACAATTGCCAATAGTTTTTTGTTGTAGATTTTGTAATTGGTCTCTATAGTTGAAATTTTTTGAAAGTAGAATGCTACTGGATGTAGTTGACCATCATCACCAGTTTGAGAGAGTATAGATCTAAATATAAAATTTGAGGTATTCGTTCTTAAAATGAATGATTTGTTGGATCTATTTAGACAAGTATAAGGGCTGAAGTGAAAGATTCTTTGAGCTTCTTGAATTCTTCTTCAACCTTATTATTTCAAGTAAATTTATCCTTGCCTATGAATTGCATTAATGGAGCCGCAATCTTGGAATAATCTTTGATGAAGATTTTGTAAAAATGTGCAAATCCTAAGAAATATTGTACATCTCTGATTAATGACAGTTGTTTCCACTCTATAATAATTTGTATTTTCTTTGGATCCATAGAAATTCTATTTTTAGAAATAATATATTCTAAAAACTCGACTAATGGTTGATAGAAAGAACACTTCTCCAATTTGGCATATAATCTATTTTCTCATAGTTTCTCTAATATCTTACATATATGATGTTCATGTTCTTATTCATTTTTAGAGAAGATCAAGATATCATTCAAGTAAATGACTACAAAGTCATTTTAGTATTCTCGTAAGATATTATTTATCATATGTTGAAAGATTGCAAGTGCATTTATAAGTCCAAAAGGCATAACATTGTACTCAAAATGTCCATACCTTGTACAAAATGTTGTCTTCTATTTATCTCCTTCTTTAATCTTGACTAGGTTATAAGCGCATTTCAAATCAATCTTTGTAAAGATCTTTGCTTGTTCTAATTATTTCAATAATTCTAAGATTAATGGCAATGGATAGCAATTTTATATAATTATCTTATTTAGACCTCAATAGTCAACACACATACGTAAAGAACCATCTTTTTTCTTCAAAAATAAGATAGAAACTCCCATAGGTGATTTTGAATGTCAAATAAAATTCTTGGCTAGGTTTTCATCAATATATTGCTACAAGGTTGTAAGTTCTATTTGTAATAGATTGTAAATTGGACCAAATGGAGGTTGAATTCCATCTTATAATTTGATTACACAATTATAAGGATGGTGTTTTGATAATATATCTGCTTTTTTTTTTTTTCAAATACATCTTCAAGGTTGTGATATTGACTAGGAATATCTTGCTTCAGTTGCTCCATTAGATCTTTCATTAGAATGGCATTCAATGCAAATGTAGCCTTTTTCTTGGTTACTTGCATAAATGCTTTAGTTCTAAGAAATGAGACAGTATCTTGTTTCTTCTTTTGATATTTAGATCTTGCGGAAATTTTTCAAAAATTCCAATCAAATTTGATATGTAGCTCAAATCAAAGGAGTTTAATGACAATAGATTTGTTAAATATTAAATGATGTTGAAAATAATTTGTGATACTTGATCTGTTAATATCACTTCCAATGGTTGGATTTCTTTAATAACATCTTCTGATGTAAGGTTTTGTCCATCAATGACTTCAACAAGTGCAGGATGGATCTTTTTTATAAGTATTAGATTGTGTTTGGTTGCAAAATCCTTATCCATAAAGCATGCTGAGGCTCTAGTATCTAAAAAGATTTTAGCAAAAATCTCTTGTTTTAGGATTTTTATATATACAAGAAATATAAAATAGGATGTTGGGTCCAAAGGTAGGAAGAGACATTTTTTTGATGCTTAAGATTTAAAGATGTACAACCGCAAGGACCTTACTGTGGTTGGACGTCTTTATTTTTTGACCTTTCCAATTCAGATGTTATACCTCGTACCTAGAATTCTCTAGACTTGTTTGGACAGTATGCTGCCTTTAGATTGGATCTTCCACAATATAGACATAGATTTTTTTGACGACGTTTAGTCTTTTCTGCTGGTGTTAATGGCTTGAATTGAGTTGCATCAATCTGTATAGGTTTAGGATATATTAATAGCTTTTTTAATACTCTAGAAGATATAGTAGAAGTTCATTAATAGGTATTGTTAAAAATTGATTGTTTCTCTTGTCGTAACTCAAATAGGCAATTATCACAAGTAATGGCTTGAGCCATGAATTCCTCTAAGCTTTCAACTCTTGGCATTGTGATTAATAAATTCTTCACATTATCCTTTAGGCCATAACAAAATTAAGTTATAAAAGCCTTATCATTCTAATCAAGATCACAAGTAAGTTGTTAAAATTCAACGGCATAAATTATCGCTCAATATTATTTTTGTCGTAGATTTTGAATCTTCTTTTTTGCCACCCTTTTTTGATCATTGTCTCCAAATGTAGTAATAAATCTTTCCATAAAAGCCTCCAAATTGTGTAGGATTGGAGAATTCTTTTTCAACAGTGGCACAAACCATGATCAAGCATTTTCTGATAAAAAGGTGCCCACAAAAGCGACTTGAGTGAATCCATCTAGGTAACAAGAAAGATATAGTTGTAAAGTCATTCTTATAATACAAACCCTCAAAAGTTGAATCTTGAAATTTATCAAGCATATTAGCTTTTGGCTTCTTTATGATAATCCTTAGAATTTCTAGAAGAGTTATGTGTATAGCTTGTCTATCACTTGCTTCCTTCAATTGAATAATCTCTTATTATAAATTATGAATCTCTCAATTAGCTTCTTTAGATACTTGCTCTATTTGCAGTTCCTTTTTTTGGTTGCAAAAGAATGTCATTTCTTCTCATATAGTATCCAACAGAGCTTGAAGATCTGCAAGAATTGCCATTCTATTCTTTGTTTGTGATGATGCACCTCTATTAACCTGATCTAATTCCATATTGAAAAAAAAAAAATCAATAAGCTATTAGTGTAGTATTTTCTATATTAAAAAGAATACTTCTAGATAATTAATTTAGAGGAGGATAATCCGCAACCTCTTAAATACAATGATATATCTTAAAAAAGGAATAATCCACTCTTTCCAAAAAAAAATCAATTGCAATAAGTAAGCATATCACTCTAGAAGGGGATAGTCGACACTCTTCTAGAACGCAATAATAACTTAAAGAGGGATAATCTATTCTCTACTAAGAGATCAAAGCTCTAATATGATTATATAATTAATCTTGCAAAAATGTTAGGGATGCAAGATAGTAGATTAGTAAAGAAATAAGAAAAGGATTACAGAATAATTTCAAGAACAAAAAATTGGATAGATAAGAATAAGAACTAGATCAAGAATAAGGAACTAGATTGATATCAAAAACAAGGCAATACTTTGAATTGCTCCAAGGCTTATGTTGGGAAGACTGAGGTGCTCCTTGATCTTGCCTCTTATTTATATTACAAGGCCTATATCCTATTGGACCTTCTAAAAATATCTTAGAAGATTCTAAAAGTTTGAGGAAGATTTTGGAAGACTCTAAAAAATCTACAGGAGATTCTGGAAGGTTGAAGAAGATTCTAAAGAATTCTCAAAGATTATAGAAGATTCTAGAGGATTCTCAAAGACTATAGAAGATTTTTAGAAAACTAAAGAAGGTTCTAGAAGGTTTTAAAAGGTTCTAGAAAGCTATAGAAGGTTCTAGAAGATTACAAAAAATTCTAGAAAGTGGTAATTAAAAATAGATATATGACATAAATCAAAGAAGATCCAATTTGCCATAGGCGCATGGTTTTATATCTTAGAATTTGATTTTGACTCTAATTCATAATTGAACCTCCTTGGGTATTAATCTAGGGATTTTTTAGATAATTTTTATTGAAAACTATCCTTTGCTTCAATCTTAAGATACCTATAGTAGTACTTTTATTAATCTATCTTGTTTTATTTTATTTTTGGCCCTATAAAATAAATAGAAGCTTTTTTTATAAGAAGGTTATATTAATACAAAATATTTTTATTATCTCTCTAATTTTATTTATTTATTTATTATTTGTTATTTTATTTTTATTTTTACTTATATTTTATAAAGTAATTTTGTAATTTAGTCTTCAATTAAGCTTCTCTGTAATATACATCTTGTTTTGTTCTTTTATCCTATAACCATATTATAATACAACAACGTATATAGAATTAGGTATAGCCATGGCTATCAAGGATATGAGAATATAAAATAAGAGACTTGGACTAGAATAAGGTTTTTAAGAAGAAACCAATAAGAATTTAAATTAACCAAATGAGTATACGAACAACATCAAGAAAGGTGAGCTAGAACTCCAAGAGATGCATTGTCAAGATTAAAGAATTTTTTAGCCTCAACTTCCATATATATCCCTATTTATGATGCTTCTTGAGCGGCTTCCATCAAACTAAGAAGCTTCTTGAGTAACTTTTACCAATTAGAAAGCTTTTTGAGCTCCTTCTACTAACTACGAAGCTTCTGGAGCTACTTTCACTAATTAAGAAGCTTCTCAATCAACTTTCACTAACTCAAGAGCCTTTAAAATATTTTAGAGTGTTCTATGAACCTCCAAAGCATATGTCCCTAACATCACCCCTTTTTCTAGCAACAAGTTCTAAGAGGAGCTCATTCTTTTTACATACGTAAAAAATCAAGAATATGTTACATTAATAAAGCTATATATTTTATTCTCTATTCTTAGATAATAGGTTCTATTGGTCTTTAAAAAAATCACCTATGATCTTGCACTAATATCTTTCTTATTGAAGCATTCCATTCAAAGATCTGATCTTCATTGCGGCCTTTAAAACATCTTCCAAACAAGGTCTCAAGATTAGAAGGATTCATCTTTCTAAGCTCAAGCAATATTACTAAAGCTCGAGTATTGGAATTGAGACTTGTATGGTTGGATCTTGCTCCTAATGGGTCCAACCAAGGTCATACTTGGTGCTAAAATATATCATCTTCACTTAGCTCAATTGAAGGTTGTGAAAATTGCACTGGTTTATTTGAAGCTTGTATAGCAAGTGAATTTTTTGAATCTTATTTTCTCCATGCTTGTAGATTTGACATAGTGACTAATTTGCTTCTATAACTTTATTCTATCTTGGAGCAAATAACTACATACTGATGAAGGCTTTAATTTAATTCTTCCCATCTTATGAGTATTCTTTAAATCCAATCTTCACTAAGAAGTTATTATTGAACATATTTGGATTTATGGAGATAGACTCAATAAAATTCTTGTATCTTTTGAAGTACATTGGTGAGATTTTTTATTGATTTTCATATGTATTTATAAATATCATAGCCTAACTAATGAAAAAGATATTTTAATTTGTCCCATCTATGTTGTGAATCAAGTACCTTTTCAATCTCGTATTTTTCATGGTCTTTGATTTTGATACTAGGCGGCAATTGTTGTATTCTTCTCCAAATATGCAACTCATTATAAGGTTCTAAAAAAGAGACATAAAAAATTAGATGTATCTTCATAGAAGATCGTAATTCCAAGCAATATGCCACTAGATTAATTTGCTTCTAGATAAAAAATGGTTCTAACTTTTGATAGTCCAACTTATTGCATAGCCGCTTGGTCTTGATATTCCATCAAAAAAACCATATTTTATCTTTAATATGAAAAGCAAACAATTGATTTTTAAATTTATTTACAAATACCTTGTAAGCATCTTAAACTACTTGTAATTAAAGCTTCAAGATTGTTTGGTATTGCAATAGATGCTTTGCAAATCTTTTAGTTGTTAGATTGTTATTTTTTAGCATATTCCATAAATCAAGCTTTGGATGATATCCATAGTTAGAATAAAATAGTGTTTGTTGAATTGAAGAATGAATAATATTATTATATGTAAATTCCACTAATAGTAGATACAAGATCTAATTGTCTTATTGATAGTTGATGCTACATCATAAATACTATTCTAAAATTTAGTAAATTCATTCTATTTATCGATCAGTTTGAAGATAGAAAGCCGAAAAAAGTTTAATATCCACCTTTAATATTTTAGAAAGATATTTCTAAAACTTAGATATAAACTAGGATCCTTGATCAAATATAATATCATCTAATAGGCAATGATATTGATATATATTGTAAAAAAAGAGCCTTGTCGTTTCTTCATTAGATGCAATCTTCTTATAAAGAGTGAAATAAGCCATCTTTGTGAGTTGATCAGCCACCACAAGGGTGTTGTTCAATGAATTGAATGGTGGTAGATCCATAATGAAATCCATCAAGATAGAAGATCATGACCGTCTTGGAATAAGTAAGGGTTATAAGAATCAATAAAGGTAATATTGAGGATTTTTGGACCTTAAACAGATGTCATAAGAGAGCACAAAGTCCTTCAGTGCCTTCTACATTTGAGGCCATGAAAAATCTTAGAAAATAAGTTCCAAGGTCTTGTTAAATCTAAAGTAATTCACAGCTAAAAAGTCATGGCAAGATTGAAGAACGCGTAGTCGAGTTGGTCCTTTTAGGATATACAAATGTTCTTCAAAGTATAGAAGGTCTTCCTTAAGCTTGAACTTGTCAATATTTTTTTTCAAGCAATGCTTGACATCAAAGGCCAGAGCATTATTAGTAGTTGCAACACACACCTCATTGAGAAAATTAGAATCAACAGGTACAGATGTAATAGTAGCACAAAGATGAAATTACTTTGGCTTCAATAAAATTACATATTATTAATCAAACATTGCATTTTCTACCTTTGGTATAAGATATGATTTCTTTGATAAAGCATTGGACAATCCTTATTGCTTTCTAGGTCGATAAATAATAATAAAGTTAAATTGAAATAACAATATATTTCATTGAATTTGATAATAATTAAGAATATAAATCGCCATAAAATATTCCAGATTCTTATGATCTATATATACAATCATAAGATGTATTGCTCCTTTGAAAAAAAGACACCATTCTTGAAAAAAATCTATAATAGTAAGTTTTTTATTATAGATTTCATAATTAATTTTGGCAACAAAAATTTTTTGAGAATAAAATGCAACAAGATGGAATTTATCATCTATACTCATTTGTAAAAGTAAAACTTCTAGTGCAAAATACTAAGCATTGATTTCCATATAGAATTATTTTATAAGATCTAGATGCATCAAGATTGGAATTGTAGTAAACGCCACCTTGAGATTTTAGAATGCCTTCTATGCTTGAGATTCCTATTATAACTTATCTTTGCATATCAATTGAATAAGATGAGTAGCAACTTTAAATTAATTTTTTATAAAGATCCAATAGAAGTTAGCAATTCCAAGAAAATATTGTATGTTTCTCATAGTCTTTGGAATGATCCATTGCATAACTGCCTCCATCTTCTTAGGATCTATTATCAAACCCTTAGTAGATATGATGTATTCTAAAAATTCTATCTTAGATTGATGAAATATGTATTTTTCTAGCTTGATATATAAACCTCTATTTTGCAGCTTTTGTAATACCAACTTGACATGCCCTTCATGTTCTTCCAAATCTTTTGAGTAGATCAAGATGTCATCAAGATAGATTACCATGAACTTATTTAGATACTCTTGAAAGATGTCATTATTAAATATTGAAAGATAATAGATGTATTTGCTAATCCAAAAGACATGATATTATATTCAAAATATCCATATCTTATCCAAAATGTAATCTTTAATTTGTCTCTCTCCTTAATTTGTACTAAGTTGTATGCTCCACAAAGATCTAAGTATAGATCTTGGCTTGGCCGAGTCATTCCAAAAGTCCTAATATTAATAATAGTGGGTAGCAATTCTTCACCATTATCTTATTCAATGCGTGATAATCAATGCACATATACAAAGAACTGTCCTTTTTTTTCATAAAAATTATAGGTGTACCTGCTAGAGACTTTGAATGTATGATGAAATTCTTTGCAAGATTTTCATCAATATAATCTTTCAACGTTGAAAGCTTGTTTTGAAAAAGATATAAATTGGACCAAAAGATGGTTGCATTCTTTCATAAAGATCTATGGCACAATTGTATGGTCGGTGCTCCAGTAATATATCAGCATTTTTCTTCTAAAAAATCATCTTAAAATTTATTATACTACTTTGAAATACTTGTCAATGAAGTTATATCTTCTTTAGTTGGAGTTGCATAAATAACAAATGATGTACCTTCTTTGGCTAATCTTATAAAAGCCCTTATTTTAACAAATAAAGATTTATCAATTCATGACTTTTTTTTAAAGTTTTCTTATAGGGATTTCTATTAGAAATGTTATTCTTTGCAACTTCTAATTTATAGATGGATTATTATTTTTTAATTAAGAAAATTCAAGAATAATAGGATTTGAAAGAATCTTAATAACATTAAATATAATTTGGCTCCTATGATCTTTAAATGACACTTTTATAGGTCTGGTTTCATGGATGATACTACTAGAAGATAAAAATCATTTATCTATTACTTTTATATGAATATATCTGGATTTTTCTATTAATTTTTTTTTATTAAGCTAAGCAAATGCCTCATCTATAAAACAAACACATGCCTTCAAATCTAATAAGGCAATTATTTGAAGCTTTTGAGGGCTAAAATACAAAAGAATTATAAAACAACAAGTAGGTTGAGCAGAAAGAGAGGAACTTGAATAGTTTTGGAATATTGAATTATCCAACCACATGGTCTTTACTGTGACTAAACATCTTTGTTTTCCTAAACAATGGCACTTTTGATTTTGGTAATGTGTTGATTTTTTTCTTTTAAACAATTGCTAATCTAATGGCTTACTTTGCCACAATATAAGCATAGATCTTCTTCCATCCAACGTTTTTTTTCTTATGGACTAAAAGATTTAAAATGTACTGTATCAAGTTACATTTCTTCTACTTCCAAATGTAGAATGCTTGTTAATGTAGTAGGAATATGTTGGATTGCATGTTGTCTTGCTGAAGCCCATGAATGTTAATCTTGACAATGTTGAAATAATTGATTATCACATTTTATGACTTAACTAATGGCTTCATTGAGTGATTGTGGATCTAAAAGTGACAATAATAAATCCTTCATATCATCTTTTAGTTTCCAATAGAATTGATTCATTAAAGCTTCTTTGTCCCAATTGATATTGCATACTAGTTGTATAAAATTGGATACATAGACTAATGTAGAGTACATCCTTTGATACAATGTTTGGATCTTAGCTATTGTCTAATAAGCCTTATCATGTTCTCCAAATGCTTTTACAAATGCTTCCATGAAAACTTTAAAGTTGCTCAAAATTAGTGATTTTTTTTCAAACAAGAAAGCAAATCATGATAATGCTTACTCCGTAAACAACATACTAACCAATTCAATCCATGATTCTTTTATTAAATAAGTAATAGATTCTAGGACCATCATTAATCAAATTTGGTTCACAAATCCTTGGAACTTTGAACATGTACTATCATATTCTTTGGAAGACTAAATTGAAGCTCTTTATATTGTTGAATAGGTGGATTTTTTTGGCGTAGTATAGATATTATTACATCTTCAAGCACAAAAGTTGGAGGTAGATATATTTTAGATTGTGATACTCCAAATATTGCATTATTATGAAGTTTTACAACAACCCCTTCAATCTCTATAGTCCTAGCAAATAAAATAGTAAGAGCACTTGTAATGATATTTAACTTGGATTTTGAAGATTTGATCAAATTAATGTCTTAACTTCTAGCTATTTTAAGAGAAAAAAAATAAATTTATAAAAAGACAATATTAGTTTAGAAGAAGATAATCCACAACCTCTAAAATGCTTTAAGGCCTTCAAGGAGATGGGTGATCCACTCTCTCATAAGAGAGATAAAGCTCCAATATTGTGATGAAGAAAATATTAGTTTAAAAGAGGGTAATCCACAACTTCTAAAGTGCTAATATACCTTCAAACAAAGAAGTAATCCACTTTCTAATAAAAAAGATCCAACTTTGATATTGAAGATGAAGTCAGTCTTGATAAATTATCAAAGATACAAGAATACAAAACAAGAGATTTGGATTAGAAAAAGATTTTTAAGAAGAAATCAATAAGAACTTAAATTAATTGGACAAATACACAAACAACACTAAGAAAGGTGAGTTAGAATTCTAAAAGATACATTATCAAGATTAAAGAACTCTTTAGCCTCAACTCCCATATATATTTCTATCTAACAAATTATAATGATGTCATATATTAATATTATATGAAATAATATTTTTGTATATAGAAGAATTATAAAACAAATTAGTCATATTATAAGAAATCTCAATAACATATTCATATAAATGGCTAAAATTTGTAATAAATGGAAGTAAGAAGATAGTCCACACTTAATAAAGGTGCAACTATAAGAGATTCTTTTTGATGGCTATAGTTGATGTTATTTTGGATTTTTGATAAGAATAAAATCTCAAATTTTTTTTATTGATTTTATTATAATAGATGTTAAAACATTATTGTTGCAAAAATACATTGTAATTTTATATATTATTGCAGGTTGCCACCTTCTTAAGATCTTAAAAATGACTGTTTTTGTGGTAGATATAATTAAGAGGTTATTATTAATATCTAAATTATTAAAAAATATTCTTTTTATTGAGCATATAAAACTTCTTTGTAGATTTGAAGTGACTTGGCTTTAAAATGCATATCAACAAAAAAAATTCTATAATATTTTTTTAGAGCAATTTTAATATACATAAAAAAATCAAGGTTTAAAAAGTATAAATATTGTAGGATTTGTAGCTCACATACTCAGCTAGGATAAGCAGCAATGGAGTGATATGAATATTTTAGGTTGCCTCTATTATAATGGTTTGCTCTAATGTAAGATTGGTATTGTAAGAAATATTAAAATTATAAAGATTTAGATTATCACTAGTAATTGGTATTAGAATGTGGTGTATTTTTTTATTAAGTGAGAATAATGGTTTTAGAAGATAGAATAGCTTATAGCATCATCAAGTTCAATAGTGTAGATTTTTTTTTTTTTTTTTTAAAGAATGTAAATCAAAGATTTTTTGTACAAAAAGAAGTTGCATCTACCTATGTTAGGTCAAAAATAAAAATCAGTTAGACAACAATTAAAATCTTCTTAATACAAAATTTTTTAAAAATTATTTGATTAACATTATCAAAGAACATGGTTTATAATGTGGCAAAAGAAAAGTCTATAATATAATTGATGAAAATACTATCTAACATATATAAGAAACATTTCACAAGTAATAAGATAATTTTTATAAAAAAATTATTTTATTTGAAGATGGAAGAAGGTGTTCTTGTAGTAGTGCATTTAAATAAATTCAATTATCAATTGCCATATGTTGAAATCTACTTTGATGATAAGATTTGTACTTTGATTCTTTTGGCATCTTTATTAAATAGTTGAAAGTTTATAAAAGTAACAATTAGCAACTTTATAGGTAGTACAAAATTAAATTTTAACAATATAAAGGAATTTTTTGTAGTGAGGAGATTCATAGAACAGACTTGGAAGAAACCTCAACATTGAATTTTGTCATAAATCTTTAAGCAAAGAATCAAAGCTATGATAGAAATTTTAATCAAGATAATAGTAGGTTAAAGTTAAGGAATGGCAAAGGTGACTCAAGATCTAGATAAAACATTAAGTATTGGAATTGTAGCAAATTTAGACATTTGAAGAAGAATTATACAGCAAAAAAGGATGAAAAGAAAATTAGCACAGTAAATTCACTATTTAAAGAGGTATAAGATGCTTTACTTCTTTTTATTGATAATCTTATTTATCCTTAGGTGTTGGACTTTAGAACATCATTTCATATCTCAATTCATTATAAAATCATAGAAAATTATGTTACCAAAAAATTATAAAAAGATATATTTGGCTAATAGAAAATCTTTGGACATAGTTGGTGTTGGTGATATTTGTTTGAAGATATCAAAGGATGTAAGAGATTCAAAAAATAAGACATATTCTAAAATTAATACAAAATTTGATTTTAGTAGGACAATTTGATAATAAAGGATATAATATGATTTTCATTGGTAGTGCTTAAAAAAATAACTAAAGGTGCTATGGTTGTTGTTCAAGAGAATAAAATTAGAATTCTTTATATGAATTTTAGTTGTAGAGATACAATTGCAATAATTGATGTTGATACAAATTCAAATTTGTAATACTATAGACTTGGATATATGAATTAAAAAAAAATGAAAGTACTTTTGTTAAAAGAAAAACTATTAGGCCTGAAATCAATTTAATATAATTTATGCAAAAAATGAATTTTTGATAAACAAAGAAGAGTTATTTTTTCTAAGGTATAAAGGGAAACAAAAAAACAACAAAATTGGAGTTTATACTAATGTATGGGATCTTTTTTCTATTACATTTCTTGGAGGCTCAAAGTATTATTTCATTTTTATTGATGATTTAAGTAAAAAGATACGGATTTATTTTTTAAAGAATAAATTTGATGTGTTTAATACTTTTAAAAGATAAAAAGTTATAATTAAAAATAAAAAAAATTTGAAAGTAAAGAGCCTAAAATTAAATAATGGAAGATAAAATATTGATAATGAATTCAAAAAGTATTATGTTGATAATGGAATCAAAATGAAAAAGACAATTGTAAAGATACTTCAACAGAATGGAGTTTTTGAAAAGTTGAATAGTATCCTTAATAAATATGCTAGAAGCATGATATTGCATGCAAGACTACCAAAGATGTTTTGGATTGAAGCTATTATTATTATTTTCTACTTAATTAATAAAAGCCCTTCAACATTATTAGATTATCAAATATCAAAAGAGATTTGGAATAATAAGAAATTAAATAATTAAAAATATATATATATATATTTGGATGTCTATCTTATATTTATATTGATCCTATTATAAGGAGAAAATTTGATTCCAAATCTAGAAAATATTTTTTTTATTGGCTATGGTGATATTGAATTTAGTTATTATTTTTGAGATGATAAAAATTATAAGATTAATAGAAGTAAAGATATAATCTTTAATGAATCTATAATATATAAAAATAGGTTAGAAAAAGATATTAAAAATATAAATTCTAAAGCTAATAAATTAAAGAAAGTTTATTTGAAAGATTTTTTTGGTGATGGACTTATAAAATAATGATGAAAAAACCAAGAAAATGTAAGTATTAAAGTAAATTAGTCTAATTCTGTGATTAGATTTAAAACATCTTTTAGAATTTTTAGACCACTAGATAGATATTCTCCTTCATTTTATCATATTTTATTAATTGATAGAGATAAACCACAAAGTTTTGAACAAGTTATATAGATTAATGAATCAATTAAGTGGCAGTTAGCTATAAAGGACAAGATAGAATCTTTGATTTCTAATCACCTATAATAATTAACAAAGTTTGAATTCAAGGACAAGATAGAATCTTTGATTTCTAATCACCTATAATAATTAACAAAGTTTGAATTCAAGGACAATCTATTTTATTTCAAAAGATATTTATATGTTCTAAAAGATGAAGTGTGACTATGAGCTCTTGAAATTCATCACAACTTCTCTACATTTTGAACATAAAAAGATATTTTGAATATAATAAGATTTTTGAGATAATATCAAGAGATTTTTGGTGGCCTCAAATATAAAAGGCTGTTAAAGAGTTTATATAATATGATATTTTTTTAAGATTAAAAACTCCTTGTCATCAACCTTACGGACTTTTTCAACCATTACCAATACCAAAATAACTTTGATCTTCTATTTCTATAGATTTTATTACGGATCTTCCAAATTCAAGTTTATATGATTTTATATTTGTAAGTATAGATTCTTTTATCAAAATGGCACATTTTGTACCATATACAAAATCTATCATAGGTAAAAAAATAACTAAATTCTTCCTTGACAACATCTATTGCTATTATGGATTATCAAAGGATATTATATCAAATAGAGGAATGTAATTTGTATTAAGATTTTAAAAAATATTTTTTAAAATATTGAAGGTGGATATAAAACTATCTTTAGCTTTCTATCCTTAAATTGATAGACAAACAGAACAGATAAATCAAGTTTTAAAGCAATATTTGATATATACCATCAACTATCATCAAAATGATTAGACAACTCTTTTGCCATTGGCAGAGTTTTCTTACAATAATTTGGTCATTCTTCTACTCAACAAATTTTATTCTTTGCTAATTATAATTTTCATCCATGATTTCATACTTTTGACTTCTCAAAAGGTGATAATTATGTGAGAAAAGATTTAACAAATCGATTGTCAGAGCTATATGCAACAATGAAGGCAGAATAAAAAAAAGCTCAATAACAATAAAAGATCAATGCAGATGTCTATCACAAGAAACAACCTCAATTCTACATAGGCAATAAGATATGATTAATTTATCATAATATGAAGACTATTTATTATTGTGACAAGCTGAATTATTATAGGCTTGGATTATTTTTGATTTGTAAACAAATTAATCCAATTCTTTATTAATTACACCTATCAAAACCTATGAAGATCCATCATGTATTCTACGTATCAGTACTCAAGACATATAAGATAATGGATATATAAGGGAGAAGACAAATACCACCACATCCTATAAAAGTAGACAATAATGAAGAATTTGAGATAGAAGAGATTTTAGATTCAAAGCAGTACCAAAAATAATTAAAATATCTTATATATTGGCACAAATATGATATTAGTGAATGCACGTAGAAGCCATCTAAAAATCTAATAAATATAGCAATTAAAATCAATATATTTTATCAATAACATCTATCAAAATAAAGATAAAGAATCAAAAAAATCTTTGTTATAAAACAAAACAGGTTCAATAGAGATTTCATTCTATTTTATATCATTATTTGTTATTTTTTTGAATTTTTTAGTGCCAAAGAGATGAAAAATGAACAATTGGCAAATTCAATTCAAGAGATATAGTTTGTTGATTTATCAAATGAGACATTATGACTATTACAACCTTCAAAATAATAGAATAGAGATGAAAATCAAAAAGAAGAACATGTTCTTTCTTAAATTGACAGCAAGATATAATGTGTTTAATATCATGATCTTAGAAGACACTTCCAATGTTTTGTGATACTTTTAGAAGTAGGAACTACTTTTAATGGTATTCCAAATATTTTTTTGAAGAAAGTTATGAAGGCCTTAATAATGATCAAATATCAAGGTGGTCCTCTTGCCTTGATATGAGACATTATTAATGTCTGAGAAGACCTATCAATTATCTTCAAAGGGATCAAAGATTAGAGTATGTAGCAAATATAATTCATTGCATCGAAGACTTTATCAACATGTAATCATTCTTCCTTGTGGACCTTGTGTGTAGAAGAAGGAATAATATTACGGACATAAGATTTATTCTAATAATTATCTAATTAATATGGATAAATAAAAGTAGGTAAAAATATGTTAATTTGTTAATATCTTATAGAGAAGCTTCTTAGAAGCTTTATAGACATGATTTTATTTTTATTCATGTCTATAGGTGATTGATAGGTTAAAAACTTGGCCAACAAGTTAGCTATATGTTGCATATGTTGGTAGCTTGTAGAATAAGCTAAGTACATGGCGCACATATAGAAAACCTGTCTTGCAAATTTGACATATGTCTTGTAAATTAGACACATATTATAGGTCCTATAGAATGTCGCCAAGTAGCTATTAGATAGATAATATATATAGAGACAAGAATGAAGCGTTCTTTATTCTTGTCAATTCTTGTTTTGCTTCTAATCTAGTTCAAGCGTCTTTATATTTTCTAGTCTTTAGCAATAAGCATTCCAATTTCTTCTTAAATACATATATTTTCTTATTTTTATTTTATTACTTTTTTTTTACACAAATTTCACTAGTTTATGCATCTTCTTTTAATTCATGTCTTTGATATAAGGCTCTAAAAGAAATTTGAAGTTCATTTCTTCTTCTTATTTATCTAATTTATAATATTGATAAAATTCTATTTTTATTTATATTTATTAATAGATATTAATTTTTATATAGTACCAAGTAATATATTCTATTATAATTATTTTAGGTATTATAATTATTTTTGTCAAAAATATAACTTACAAGAAAAGAAACATCTAATTTATAATACAAAGCTTTGAAGGACTTTAATATTTAATTTTTAGAAGATAATTTCTTTCTACATATTTATTATTAAGAAATGGAATATTTGTGACATTAAGTACTTTTATGATTCATTAGCTTCTAATTTCATAGAAATTATCTATAAAGACTATAGAGGTTTTTTCAAAATACTCTTAGATATAAGACTCTATATAACTCAAATCATAGAAAAATTACAAAAGCAAGGAATTACATTGATAATATAGTATTCTTTTTTTTCATCTTAAAAACAACTAATTTTTTTTCTTCTTCTTAATCAAGAAGATTATTTTAAATGATTTATCTTATAATATATATAGATTAAATGATCCACCAAATATTTTCAAGTTATGTAATTACTTTTATATCTTTCTAAAATATATTATAATTTTTATTTAAAAACAAACAATGAGATACAAGAGCCCAAGGATTAAAAAATACATTGTGGCCAAATGCAATCCTTTTCATATTAGAAGCAATTCTATATTACATAAATAATCTAAATGGGGCAAAGATTGGTAGAATATGTATTCTTGTTTTTCCTTCCTTAAATCATTTGATAGCTAGCATAGGATCCTTATTAATTAATAGAATTCTTTTGATATTGCTTAAAGAAATTTTTAAAAATTCTTTTAATATAGTCAACATATATGCTTCCAATAAATATCAAGGTTGTAATTTGATTTAATATGATTAATCAAAGATACATCTTAATAACATTTTTTAGATTTTAAAAGGCAACTAGATCATAACTAAAAATATGTACAATAAATCATCCCACTATAGAACAATTTTAGCTTATGATGAAGAAAATAATTGAAAAATTCTAAAGAATTATTTATCTCTTAATAATATTTTAAATCCTAGAAATGGCTTAAAATATTCTTGAAATAATAATAGGGATGGAATATATATTCTAATGAGGTTAAATAGATTTTATATATTCTTAGACTACTTAATAAAATATAATATCAAAATATATAGAATAAAGGTAGATACTGCTTTATCTAACCATCTTTTAATTAAATTATCTATTCAACTATAAAATATTATATCAAAAAATTCTTTTTATAAAATAAATATATTTTATTTCTAAGATCCTAGGATCTTATAATAAGTTCAAGTTATATGGGTTCTTATTAGATATAATAGACCTTTTATAAGTAGAATGAAAATATTTATTTAGTTTTACAAATATTTTTGCAGAGACTTAGAATTTTATAAATTATATCAAATTACAAAACTTCAAGGTATGGTTGAAGATGTCCACAAAATATTCCAAAATATTCCAATATTAGATCTTTAGAATAAAATTATGCAAGCTAGGTTAAAGAAGACCCAAGATAGACTAAAGATGTTTAAAGAATGAAAATAATAAGGTCAAAAGCTCCATACTAATATAAAATGGAAGAAATTTAAAAATAATAATTCAAAATAATTCTTTAATGTTAAAAAAAAGATAATCTAAAATAATTATTTTTAAATTCTAAAAGTAAAATAGAAGAAAGGGGAAAAAAAAAAAAAAATCCATGAAGTTAAGTTCTATATTTTATAAACTTTGTTTTATTTTATATAAAATATAGTCTTTTTAGAAGAATCTATAAAGCCACTACATCAATAATTAATAATATTTCAAGTAAGATTAACGATTCAATACATATAAACTTAATTTTTCTAATTCATTTTAACAAAGCTAAAGAAGTCATTAAAAAAATGGCTAATAGCAAGGCTTTGGGGGCAAATAGGTATTGAATTTTATAAAACTTTTTAGAATACTATTGGCAAAAATTATTTCTACATGAATAATCAAGCAATAGAAAAAATAAACTTCTGTCAAAGTATTATAAAAGGAATTATTATATTACTTCATAACACAGGGAATAAGTCATTATCAAGTAATTAGAGACAAAATATAGTATTAAATACTTCTTTTAAGATTTATATTAAAATATTGCAAAGATGATTATACTTAGTTTTAGTATAGGTCATCTATCTTCATCAAATGGCCTTTCTACCTATGTATTTTATTCTTGATAATATCTTCATTACTCAAAAAACCATCAATTGGACAAAGATAATAAAATAATTATTGTTACTACTCAAATTAAATTTTTTTAGGCTTATGATAAGGTTTCATAGAAATTTTTATTTCAAACTATAAAAAATAAAATTTTAGTACAAAATTTTGTGATGTAATTAAATTTGTATTTGAAGGTACTCAAATAATAATAGAAATTAATAATTGCCTTATTATACAATTTTCTATTGGGAGATGTGAGACAACAATGCCCACTAATTTCTTACTTATTTGTTATTGTTAGAAAATACTTACCACAATAATTTAAGAAGTTGTTAAAACTAAGACATTAAGAAATATTAATATTCTATGGAATTTTGATCTATAGATTATCTATCAATATATAGACAATTCTACTCTAATAGGTAAAATAAAGAAATCTAATATACATGCTTTAATTAAGATTATACAAGTATTTAGTCTTGTTTCAAGTTTAGAATTAAACTAGTCCAAATATATAGCATACTAATAATACAAGAAAGCTATGAGACCTTTATAGATTTAGATGGACATGGTATTCTTTTAACAACCTAAATAAATTCTTGGATACATCTTTTATTCTATTTATACAAACACAAGATGTTGATCAGTTCCTAATTGATAGAATTGAATACAAACTTAATTACTATTGCTCCACAAAATTCAACTTGGCCAAGACAATTGTAATTGTGAATAACTTCCTACTATCAATTTTATATATTTTTTTCTTATTGTATGGATGCAAAATCAAATCCATAGTCCAAGGTTTCTTATAAGTATATATTTTGTTAATAATTGTGTTTACTATATTGAAATATGTTTGGAGTTCCAGAATTGATAAATCATATAAATGGCACATAATATATAAGAATTTCACGAACGTTCAGAGGTGTCTTGATTCAGAATTTTCCACGTGGAATTAGTGTAGACTACATGAAAAGCGTGCGAAATTTGAGGTTAACATGACAGAAAGTTCTCCGGGATTAGGTCACGTTATCTCCGACAATGGAAGCTCGATCGAGACTGCCACGTGCGACGATGGCGAGGGACGCAACTTCAGTGAAGCTGATCGCGTTGGCGTGACCATCTCTCCGGTAGTCGATGCACAAATTTATCGTCGCACGTCGCATGATATTCGTCGGTGACAATCTGGTGATATTCCATTTGTGTAGGAAGTTGATTTGGAATGATTGTCATAGGTTCCGATGGTTTACGGGAAAAAAGTCTTTTTCTTAATAGTTGTTAAGTCGGAGTCTCGTCGTTTCGCATCACTCCCTTGTGGAAAGCGCAGTGGAGGATGAGTGCGCTCTGCTGACTGCACAATTAGGACACAGTCAGGTCAACGAGAGGAAAAGAAGACGAGAAGCTGACAGTAGTGTCTGGACGAGGAGTTTCACAAAGCATCGCGGTGTTCTGAGTTGTTGGGATATCCGAGGATCCACCACAATGACCTTGAGGAAAATGGTACATTAACCAGCAATCACTATTCAACTGGTTTGTGTTACAGGTGTGGAGATACTATCAGCTACCATGTCGCATAATTAGGCGCAGGTAGACGACGGTCAACTAAACGGCACGATACCTATTCGCCTCCTGTTGACGCTACCCTTCATTCAATTTTGGTGGTAATATTGCTGCAAAAGTCTAGAATGCATGCGGTCCGATCTCAGCTCTGGCTTTGCTCCCATCCTCTGCATAGAGAGAGGCTCTTAGGATCGGGATTTCGTTTATAACGTCGGTTGTATACCTGGAGGACACCAGTAGCAGTTCTGAACCTTGGGAAATCCAGTTGAAGGTTTTGCTTTGCTCGTTGGAATGTAACATCCTTAGGCTCTTCAGATATCCTTCTTGATGTCTGCGAATGTTGCTCCAAATGTCATTTCGTCAGGAGATAAAGTGCAAACACGTGTTTCAGCACAATTTTTTGAATTTCTATCCTCAACCCTAAGTTTAGCAAGAACACACAGTACGTTTAAGGATTATGAGTTCGGGAAATGTTTAACTTGGAAGGTTCATGTTACACACAATTTCATGAAGTTCGTGACAAAGGTGTGATGTGACCCAAAGGTAGCGAGTCCATTCAGTTGATTCAGTTCTGTGTTAGATTGATGCCAGTGCGGTGAACATAATGTGATCGTCATTTGAGACATGAATTCTGAAATTTCACTTTTATATTCGTTTAAGTTATGGCATTTACTTTTGTCTACTTGTGTATTCATAATTTTTTTTTCTCCTGTGATGCAGGTCATGCCCACGACATATGACAGAAATTTATAAAAGATTCGTGGTTCTCTCTGAACAGATGATATGTCCAAGGCTTCTCTACAAAGTCGATCACCGGCATTCCATTTCCTCGGTTGGTTTAGATGAGTTAAACAAACGGCAGTGCAAGCTATTAGAGGCTTTGTTTCTTGTAAATCCCATGAGTCAGATAGTTTTGCAGAATACTTGGCCAGAACTCTTGGAGATCCTGAAAGAATTAATCCCCAAGATAACCACGAAAAGTCTCTATCTTGCTCTATGACGCAGCGTTGCTTTGAGTCAGATGACAATTTTGCCCCTGTCTTTTAAGAGATCCTAGTCCAGTCCGTTTGCGAGGGGGTGAAGAGCAGACTCTATCAACTGATTATGTACCGCAAAATATATGTTCATCCTCGAAGTCAGACGATAGTTTTGCTGAGTATTTGGCTTACACTGTTAGAGATCGCAGCACAATAGATTTTCGAGACAGCCAAGGTGAGACCTTGTCAACCTGCTCTGTGCCGCGAGACGCATGGTCGTCACCCAAATCAGATGTCAATCATGCAGAAATGGGTGTTGAAGATTGTCACAAGGCAAGTTCATCGAGTTACTTTTCTCCACCAGATGTGTGGTCGAACAGGAATGGTGGAAGGTCGCCTTTGGGCTTCGTTGGGAGACTGGACGCTAACACAAGCACCCGCCTTGCTGCTATCTGCAAGTCTCAGAAATCAAAAATCTTTGAAGAGTTGCATCACACTAGGGTATGTTTTTCGTTGGATATTCCTCTGTCCTGAATCATTTCTCGTATGACGAAAGAGTGATTCCTTAGGGTGGGAATCTAGCATGAGTTAACAGGATTCCACATTCTTTTATCTTGGGACGATAATATCTAACTTTTTTCTTGGATGGAAATTACTGCATGCGCGGTCGCGCATGTAACAGCTTCAGGTGAATCGAGCAACTTCTTAGTTTCAATGAAATCCAACGATCCGAAAATGGCTCTCGTATCACGACTTTGTAAAAATGGGCTTGCAGGAGTTAGATCCTGTTATTACCTCATCATACACGAATACGAATCAATGTTGGTGCATTGGAGAGAACACGATTTCTAGTGTTTCATCTGTACAGCCCAGGCTGCCTGCCAATTTCTTTGACTTAACCACGAGAATTCGACTTCGAGCTGTAAAGCAGGTTAACCAGTTATGGTTCGTATATTCATGTGAAAGTAATGTAATGTTTTCTGCAAAGAGATGGAAGAGACTATTTTACTAGTAAGCTGTGTGCTCTTTTCATACACTAGTCTGACACTGCGTAAATGTTTTGGTGCTCATGGAACAGTATCTCGATGGATTTGAGTACAGAATGAACCCCATGTCCAAATTTCAGGTCAAGAAGCTAAGGCCTTTATCAGGTCTCATGGCCACAGCAAAATTGGTATACTCATTTGATCTTTGCCATGTTACATGCAGGATTTCAGAAATCGTTATAGATCAGCTATCAAGATGTACCACCAAAAGAAAAGCTTGTAAATCTGTGGGGTCTCCACACTGTAGGTTTCTCTTTATAATTGCTAATGCTGTTCTTGTTGAGTTTTAATGACATGCTAATCTGGTGAAATGCGAATAATGCCTGACCATATGCTGAACATAACTCAGTCCCGTCAATTGTACAACAGATCATTTACCAACCCGAGCCGATCAAGTGTGTGGAGGCCGTGTTCATAGCACTATATCTTACTGTAGGTTTTTCAATCTTGTCAAAACAATCACTTGGCAAGTAACTTATAAATCTGGTCTCAAAAACGAGATACCAAATTGTGAATCGGACTATATGTTTTTTTGTCTTGCAGTCTGGCCTTAAAACTGTAGTGCGCATACCAATTGGATTCAAAACTCAGTTTGCAAATCAGGTGCATTACCGGATCTACGTTACGTTCATGGTATGCCAATCATGTGCTGCATTTTTCATGCTGTCTTGATACCTAAATATCTTCTGCTTATTTCATATGAGCTGTACTTGGACGATGGATGGAGCAGGTCTTTCAGCACATTGTCTTGTTGGTTCAGTACAAGGGCAAGTACGGAGCGTTCGGAATAAGCAGGAGCCCCAATCTTATGAACAAGAATATCTGTTATGACAGGTAAAAGGAAACATTTACTAAGCAGGGTAGATAGTCTTTACTTTCTATCCTGCGAATCTTAGCTCTTTAGCCTAGAAAGATGCGTCGTAGCTTTCAAACCCACGAATAATAACACTAGTAATTTCAGCAATTTCAGCATGTCGAGTATTATTGAGGACTTCAAGACAGCATATGAGGAAAGTGACCATACAATCCTGAATCTTAAAATTGGTCTGCCGGTTAGTTGATTATGCTCCTCATCATTCTATAACAATTACCAATGATCTGCAAGTAGTTGCGGGAAACGTTATGCCTCTGCCATCACCTATTGAACTCTGAGCTGGAGGTCTTCTTTGCATAATAAGAGCTATTCCTTTCTTTTCTGCATTAAACTAACCTCAACTCGATTCTTAATGAAAGCATGGTCTAGTAATCAGGCAGTAAGATTCTAAAATGCCAAAGTTAGGTCACATAACAAGGAAGCATGCTGCATAAGACTTGGTAAAGTAAGAATCATAGACAGAGTTCTTGAAAATTATCTGCAGACAAAATTCCTGCTCTATTATCTCCATTATATCCCAGTCCATCTCACAGCCACTGGATGTAAGTCGTTCATTTGAATCTGGAAGATGCTTTCTTATGGTCATCCAAAAATTAACACACCTTATCGCAGGTAGAACATAATATCATGTCACCAAATTTTGTTTGTTGGGAACACTTGTGTCTCTATCCTGCCGTCCAACCTTGGCCAGAGGTAATAAGCTGATCATGCTTTTCAGTTCTGCCAAAAATATTTGCCCATGGGATCGTTGAGAGATGCTACGAGAATTATTTTTATTCGTATGTGGTAGGAAATATATGCAAGTCCCATGTCTGTCTGCTGTTGCAGTTCCTTTGAAGGTTTCTCATTTTAGCTGGCAACCTCGCGAATGAAGAGCAATGTATGCTCGAAAATAGTCCAAAATTAGGATTGACTAGTACTGAAAGTGAATTTTGAATCAGTGTTTGGCAGCAATCGAGAAACATGCATCGCGGATGAAACATCTGTGGAGTCTGTAAGCCAATTCCAATCATTCTGTGGTCAAATTCATTTAGCAGCGGCTGAAAATATGGTGTTCAATTTTAACAGGGTCTCTTCGTTGTCGCCCAAAGATTCTTTTTCATGACCATTGTCTTGAAGAAAAATATGCTAATCTCATAGAAATGAACTACGGATCAAAGAGATCTGCTGTGAGTTTGTGCAATAATCGCGTGGCTCCCCCTGTAGATGGATAATCTCTGGCAGGGGGGACGACCCCACAAGAAGGTCGTTGAAGTGCTCGAAAAAACCGTCATCCCATGATGAAGCATCTAAAAAGAAAGCCAAGCAATGAAAAGGAAGCAGGAGAACTTGTTCAAGAGCTCTAAACACAGAAAAGAGTTTCAGGGACATGCATTCAGCTCACCTTTGTACCGAGGCCAATCCATCCTCTTGAGTGCCCTAGCTGATCTACCTACAGCGATCAATGAAAATAAATGCCAACATTCTAACGAGCAACTGAGTATTCCTCGAACCCCCTCCTCAGTCACAACCTCTGTCAATCAGTCTATGTTTACGGCTCCTTTGAACCCAGAGAGTCCACTCATCCAGACAACCGAGGGTAGGCAAGAGCTTCAATGTGAAGAGTGAAGGATCTGGACATCTTAACAAAGTTGTGAAGAGATGAAGATCTGTAACCTGCAACACACGAACTATGTTATACCCCTTTTTCTTTTGAGATCATAGACAGAGCTTGGACGTCGTTCACATCAATATTACAGCTGGAATGTGACGAGTTTTTTGGAAATTTGGATTCACTTCTAATGCGGAAGGAGGGAGAAGAAGAAAATAATTTTAGTTCCTTTTAAATAGCATCTCAAAACTTCATGAGTGGATATATATACATATATATTTATGGATTGTATTAGAATAATGAAAATTTGAATAAAACGTATTTTTTTAATGAATCACTTTAATTAATTAAATATTTATTTATTTATTGAGATGTGATTTTGTATCATATAAATGGGTTATGTACCAACTACAACCCATGTAAGTCAACAACGTCTAATACAATTGATAGATGCATTCAGAAAAAGCTAAACACTTGCATCAGATTGAATCAGAGTGCACATTGCTATTACATTTTTAAAAAGTAATGCAGTTCGCTGTAATGTTCAGATCACGCAATAAGTTGTTCAAATCGTAGGGTCAAATTGAGCTTAGGCCAGTATTTTTATCATCTTTTTGCGACATTATTCAGAAACTAAACTGTCGTCTGTTGTACTGTGAGCACTTGCGCTGCACTAGAGTCTTATGCACAACTGAAATATCTGCTAAAGACAATTACTATGTAGAGTCAGTGTCTCCCGAAACCGGAAATATCTTCGCGGCTTAGCTTCATTTTCAAGCAAGGTTTTGGTGGCTAATGTGTGCGAACCCTAGCCTGGTTACTTGAACACTGTAGCCGTTTACTCATGTGGGATCCCTACAGGACCAGAACCAGCCTGACAGGCGTTCAGGTTCTACGAAAATGTAAACTACAAGTCAATTTTATTTTATGTTGTGTCGATGCATCGTTCATAATTGTGGAGTGTAGCCGGCTAGGACTTGACGTATGTCTCAATTGCTGCCTGCTTCAGGTGCGATCCTGGGATGTCTCATCAATCTTCTGTCAATGTTATTAAACAGGAATGATGTAAGTCCACAAGGATTGACTTATCGTACTCAATTCTTCAATCGAGCTAGGTTCTGACAGATTATTAATACCATCTTTCTTTGATTCGGCTAGTTCACAAAAACATTTTATTATAATTGGATTGTCATTTTGTACAGATAGACATGCGAGACTCTTGTTACGTCCCTATAATACTAAAAGCGTTTACACAAGTTTGTAAAGAATGTTCTGTGATGAGCTTGTTAAGCGTATCGGAAATCGCATTTCGTGCTACACGTCTCTTCCAACGTTAACTTCTTCAATGCAAGTTTAGCAGGTAATCGTACAAAGACTTGATGCTGGAGCTTCAGGACAGTTTGTGGCAGAAAATTTACTTGTCAGTGTGCAGAAGAGGTAAAAAATACCTGAGATATTATCAGCAATATTCCACGAGACTTTCACTTCTTTAGGTGAGTGTAGCGTGGAGCTCTTGCAGGTATGGGCGCAATCTTCTATGCTTCTCAAAGCATGTATTTCTTCATTATTTCTGTTACGTATTTTCTTGGTCTTCCGAAATACATTTCACTAGGGAATTGATGTTCAGGAATGATGACTCAATGGATCAGTAACACTGATCCTGCAAGCCGTTGAATTAGGTCTAGATTTTGTGAGGAAACTTCTACCCTCACAACTCAGCTGGAGATGAGAGTTCAAGTCTCTTTCAAGAACCCGAAGACATCTGATCAGTGTTTTTTTAATCTCAGCAAGACTAAACAGAATTCAGTCTATTTGATTAATCTGTGAAACATGACAGATTTTACTTTAATTTTAACATAAGTGGTAGACCCTTTGTTATTTTTTTATATTAAAATGGTTTAAAATTGTGGCTGACGACTTTGTTCCAAGGCTCTAGACTAGAGTAAGAAATGCAAACATTAAGAGGGGAATTGTAATTTCACCTTATGGATCTAATGAATATTTCTGTGTATATATATATATATATATATATATATATAATGGAAGTGTCTTTTGATATAGTGCCATTTGAATAGAGATTAGCATAATTCTTCTCCTTAGAATAGCCTTTCAAAACATGACAGAGAAATTAACCTGCTATGTCCCATTTATCATACACAATTGGTCAGCAGTTTACAGCAACCTGTTGGTAGAGGTTTGAGCATTGGGAAAGGAATATTTACTTTCTGGCGGAAATAAGATGGTCAACCTCGCGCTTCAGGCAGCATTCAAAGTAAGCTTACGAATTCGGGTGAAAGGTTTTTCACAACTGGTGTCGTGACTGTTTTAACCACCTCTCATTTCACCTACAGTATAGCAAGTGATCTGTGGCACGGACACACGAAGGTGCCACAACCCCTACGGCAAGCAGCTGCATGATGTGTACGAAAAAAGACCCAGATTGTCTGTCAAGGAATCACATTATGCCAACTGATAACTTCACTGTACCAAGTGGAAATGGCACTGCAGATCATTGGGCCTCCACTCATTTATTACCTTGAATACGAACGTGGACTGGAGCATTTTTAGATACTGATATATGGAGATAGTAGGCTTCCCTGGCATTTTGTACTAATTTCATTGCCTGTGTTATTTTTCCATGGGTTCTGGAGGTAGAATATTTTCCTGGTAATATACTAAGTGAGAACTTCGCTCTTGTAAAATATTTTTACTTGAAATTGCCAACTGAAAGGTGCAGTTCCAGTTCAGCTCACAATGATTGTTGCTCCAAACAGTTCATTCACTTAATTGATGAGCTATGTATGGTAACAAGTCGATGTCGAAGCTTGGTGCTTCGATTACTACAATCAAAAATCAGATTACGTAGGATTTTTTCTAATTTAAGAGTATGACGCCGACTAGCTCTGATCTAATTTTGGGAACTGCTCTACAAGAATGATATACAAAATACGGTACCACTAAGAAGAACGAGCAGAACCTTCAGCGGTATCCAGTCAATCAATGACATTTACTCTCTAAGCTCGCAGAACTATTGATTGAACTTATTGAAATACAAGAGACAACTCCAGTGAAAGCTCTCATACTAAAAAATATTAAGCGTGCACACTAAGAGCTTCTATAGGTTGATCTGGAACTTATTCCACCCCAACTAAAGCTCAACATCACAGATATGCACCCCTCACCAGCCTCACTAAGCAGAGAAGAATTTTCTGCAAAATTGAATAATACGCACCACAATTGGTTCCTAAAACAGACACAATTGGCTCATGAGACAGGGGCAACAACTGGAGCAGCCACAGGAGCTGGTGCTGGGAGAGCTGATGCTTCAATTCGAGCTGATGAGTCTGAAAATGGATCTGAAGAGTCTGAAACTGGAGCTGGGGCATCCGCTTTGGCAGGAGCGTCTTCACTCTTCAAGTCTCCTACTTCAGGTAGACCTAAAGAACGACTTTGATCCTCAGCAGCGGATTCTGCTTCAGCCTTGGCCAAGCCAGCTCCCTTCCAGTACAAGGCAGATTTCTGGTCATCATCTTGCATTAACTTCGCGTACTCGTCGTGGGTGTAGTCATTTTGATCCTCCAAGATTGATTTAATGGCATCCTCTTCAAAATATTCAGCTAGAATCTTTTGAGACTCAGGATTCTTTGAGTAGACAAACTTGACCTTGCGGAAGGTCTTAGGATCAAGGAATGGCTTCACAAGCTGCACAATTCAGAGTGGCATCTAAATTGAGATGAATGCAGAAAAACGTTGCACATTATGAAGATTTTCATGATCTAAAGAAAACCTTTCATTCATGGATACGTTCAGTTAACTAGAAAGATGAATGGTGATACTACTGACCGTCCAGAAAGCCTCGAAAAACCGAGGTGGGTTGTAGAGAACAGCAACGTGCAAACGTTCCGGATAGTGATTTTGCAGAATGTTCGTGGTTTCACGAGCCAAGCCAATAGGAGTGGACTTCATCATAGACCAGCCCTTAAAATCAACCAACCATATCATCTGCTCTTGATCCTCGGGAAGGTTCAAAATAGAGTTCTCCAAGAAATAAACCAGCTGCTTAATTTCCAATTCGGGGTTGTATGCATTCTATCGCATGCAAGAAACCATGCGTAGATATGTCAAATAAAAACTAATACAGCCTCACGACCCAAACCGGAGGAAGGCTTCATTTAGTACAGAGAAACGATGAATGAACAAGTAACCAAAATAAACTAAAACAACATTTCGTCAAAGAAAAGCAAAAATTGCAGTGAACTTCCGGATGCGATGCAGACGAAATGTTACCTGTCGACCAGGATGCATCACAAGAACAGAGTGCCCCTTCTTGTCTTTGATGTTAGCACGGTAAATCTTTCCTGTCTCTGACTCATTCGCAATGTCATTCTGCACGCGGTAAACCGAAGTCAAGATCTCCTACAATTGTTAAAGTCAGGATAGTACTGAACCACCTACTACTGCACCTCGATGAAGAGGATGCGGGCCTGTTACATGTCAAATACTCCCAAAAACCATGAGCCAGGAACTAACCCAGCGAATGTCTTCAGGCTTGTAACTTCCCCTCCATGCAAGCGTGTCCTTCAACATCTTCTCAGACTTCTTGAGGTTCCAGTTGCGCGCCCTCAAATAGCGCTTAAGACAACTGTCGTCAGCAAATTGCTCTAGACGACCAGTTAGCGTTCCAATAGCTTCTCGAAGCTGGGTGACCTGTAGCGACAAAGAGCTTTCCTGTCAAACACCTAGAATGGGAATACCGTGGAAGTGGCGCATTCTTCTCAATTTCAAGAAATCTTCAGGAACAAACCATTGCTTATCCCAAGACACAAAAGCTAACGATAAATTTGCCAACTTCCCCAAGCCAGATTCTCATCAGGGTTCGCAACATTCGGATCATGATGGTAGTCTAAACGGAATCGTGCAAAAAATAGTTCGAACAAAAAATGATCACAAACTTCCAGAGGTTCGTGCAAGAAAAACTGAGAAAATACCTTCGCGCTCTCCTCCTCTGGCGAGCTTGGCTCGTCCATATTACGGATGCCAACCTTGCTGGCACTCTTCTTCAGAAGCCTAGCCATCTCTTCCCACATCCAACCACACAACCCAACAGTTTCAATAATGACGGCTTCGTCACGACTCAAGCTCACCTCAAAACAAGCTCATGCTTTCAATGCTGTAATGCGAAGATCAAGGGTAATCGGAAGTATGCTAGATCCTACATTGAAAGACTAATGACGAAATTATTAACGACAGCGAAACCCCCAAACTCTAATGTAATCCAGAGTGTAATGAGCATCATACTCGATATTCTTGAGTGAAGCCCGACAATGCAGATGACTAGCAAACTTTCAGATCGGAATCTAAGACAGAATGGTTGCCCTTTGCTTCAAGCTCTGCACGACAGAGGTGAATACGGAAACTGTCAGATCCCAAGTAATCTCGAATATCACTAGAAACCACCTCAAAAGAAGTACCAGCGAGGAACGTATCATTCAATGATCAAGAGAAAGAATGATCACCACTGCGACACTCGAAAGTCAGATTTGTAACAAGCAAACACTTCGCTAGCATTGAGCTACAGCTGTGGAACCCACTGCAACACTAAACCACGTGCTCAAAACGCATCACTCCTTTACCAACTCTACACACTCATACCTACATCAGATACAAAAAATCTGGTCCAAATGACCAATGTGGGTCCACGAGAGGCGGCTTCACTCAGAACCGAACTCGCAGACACACATGCAGGGATCGAGGAGACTGATCTTAGCGAGAAGAGAGAAGAGCAATGGCCGTGTGGGACGTTACCTTTTTCACTTGGCGATCGTCGGGGGGGGGACGACCACGGTGGCAAGAGAGGACAGCGGCGAGACTGAGGGACAGTGGGCATTAAGAATGGAACGCTGTAGGTCCTCGCCCACGCCGGTGATGATGGTGTAGGAATTTCCGACTCCCGCCAGGCAGGAGCACAATAAAACCTGGAACAGACTGGCAGTGATTTAGGGTTTCATCGAGTTTGAAACCCCCGCAAATAGGTGCCGAGCCCAATCCGAGACTAGTCCCCACTGAGAGCCCGACTTGCAGGGACTTGTGTCGTGGATCGCCTGCGGTTCTCCCGGAGATGGGTTGAGGAGCAAAATCTGTGGCGATGGATCTAAACGGTGTCCTCGAATGCAGCATTCACCGCCGCAGGTCCACCTCGTGCTTCACGCCCACGGTTACGGTACTTTTTCACGACACCATGAGTAACACAGCATCTCGTACTCATGCACAGTATGGATAACTTGAAACGCAGGAGTTGACTGCATCATTAATCTTTCCTGTGGATGTCAGCAAATTTGTTCAAATCAGAACATAATAAATAGAAGAAGCAGTCCTTGCATGAAATACAGCATACTTCAAATGATGGATGAAAATGATCAGGTTCAGCTCATGAGGATAGCTTATGAGAATTTGTGTTGCTCTGATTGTGTTGTTGATGCTGAATGTGGAGCTGATGGAATTGTAGATGGATTATCGTCTCATTCGATACGCATTCATAGCTGAGTGGTTAACCAATGTATTGAAAGACCCACGTGCCGGTGAGAGGAATTGTGGATCCAGGCATTAAATAGCTCGCCTATTAAATGAAAACTCGCCAGGATCTAGATTCAAATCTCGCTTGGCAGTCTCTGCTAAAGTTTTAATGATGCTATAATGTAGGGCTTTCTTATCCTACTCCCATGCACTACCCAGGCCCTTCCGAATGCTACAGTGCCCCAGATACGTGAAACTGAATTTTGTTCCCATGCCGAATATCAAAGAGCATCGGGTTGATTCCCCGTATTAGAAGGGATTTGAAGTTACAGAATTGCACCACGAGTATAACTCTGAGTAAATCCCTGAATGGATTTTGGTTTGACGATTGAGGTTCTTCCAGATGAAGGCACTATGTTCACTTCTTGATAAGAAAGGCAACAGTAACACTGTAAAGTTAGAATCAAGTTCCAAAGTAACCTTGACACTGCTGTCCTAAGATCCGGTGAAGGGGACAAAAGACATTCACCCTCTTGTGCACACCTCATTGAATGCGAACGATTGGGGCAAGCCTTCATCAATGACCGTGATGGAACGCATGGCCAAGCCCAAATGAAATGAGAAGCATGTGTAAACCTGTAATGATCTGGTCTTTTATGGTCTTTAATAGTCTTCAATACAAATGCAAAACAAGCACTGCTTTCTAGAAGGAGAACACCCCCTGCACTCATACATGAATGAAGGCGGTACACACACTGCAAGGCCTGTGGAGTATTGACCGCACGTTCTACGAAAAAGACAGCAGTTTTAGTTACCTAGACCTAGCCTTGGAAATGTATCATCCTGGAACCTTTACTTCGACCGTTGATATTCCGATTCGGTGCCTGCTAACAATACATTACAAGTAAACTAACTTTTGGTTCATGGTATCACCAGGGTCAATCCGCCAAAACCGTCAAGTTCGTAAGGATTCGTCTAGCCGACCCGCCAGAAGCAAACATTTAGGCTTAACATCGTAGTAGCCACACGGTAACGCAGTCTGCTCCCTCGATGTGGATGCTGACAGTCTGTGGCTGGACATTGCTGCTGAATTTTTTATGGTAATTTTCATATATGCTGAGCAGTGTGTGCATTCGAAGCCCACAGGCAGCAGAGCATTATTTATCCATGAGCACCATGTAGTAGGTTCAAAGACTGCTAATCGCCTTCATCGTCATCGTCTTCTTCAATATGACCATGGTTGATCTTCTGAGCTCGATACATATCACCGACGTACATTACGCAACCGAATTAGATGCTCTCTCTGACCAGACTATTCCTCCACACTGCACAACCACGCGAAGGTATCTCTAACAAGTCGATGAGATACGTCTCTCGTGACGGCTCAAAGAGCAGACAGAGTCCTCAAAGTACACCTCTATCCTATCTCTAAGAGCAAGACGCAGAAGTACTGGCAAGATTTTTAAAATCTAAAGACACCGATCTTAAGTGACAGCATAGAGCCTTTGTCTTTTCTGATTCCATAATCAAGAAAACCCTTAAGAGCACACTGTCAAACCTGCTATGCTAAGGTTGCTTCAACAGAGATTTTATCTTCCCGTAATCTTGGCAACATGGAAACTGCAGTAAGTGTCCCTGCATTACAGACAAAACATACTGGTTCTATGGTAGACATTTGATGAAAAGGTTTGGCATTCTTCCGCATATATACATTTGTGAACCAACATTTGTCAGGTGAGCAGAAACATTACAGACATGACGAGACAAAATAGATCCACACCTTATTAAGAACGACGATTCCCACACCTGCTCGATGCACAGGGCTAGTGCTCAATTCAGCGGCCCTCACTTCCCAAACCTGCCAAAACCAAGAAATCATAAGCAAAGGTAATACTATGATTGGCAAAAATCTTTAGAATACAGGCTTGTACACCTTCAAGATGAACTTCCAGCTTTGACCACAACGGCGTCAATCATATGGTAGTAAGAAATGTTCTTAATCTAATCATAAAGAGAGCTCAAACAGAAAATGGTGATGAGCATTGACATTCAGTGCTGAGACATTTCGCGAGAAAAATGTGCTAGAATTAAGAGCTTGAATAAAAGGGCAATTTGTTACCTGGACATCCTTAAACCAAACAACTCCAGTGGTCTCCCCATATCTATAATATAAATGCAAACAATGGAGTAGCATAGCAGGAGCACATCAAAGTGTCTCTGTAGATCTGTCACCGATCATGGCAGTAAGTAGTAAGCAACAAAAAGAAACAATACAATCCGTAGGAAGCTAACTATTGATAGTAGACATATCCACACCCCAAATGTTTTATGCTGCCATGAAATCGACTAGTACAGTCTTCTACATAAATATGTATGTCTAATACAAGGAGAGTAATGGGAAGAATGAAGAAGCTAATGGGATTGAAATATCCAGCGCTGATTCCCGCTGCTCAGGTGTATCAAAAGATATCTCTTACACAGCAAGATACATAAATGCAGAAGAAAGCTCCACTCTGATGAAAATAAGATTCTAAGGATTATCCGATTCACAAATCACCTTCGGTTGATTTATGATGTGTTTCTTCAGTGTTACAGGACGGTTCTCCAGCACAGGTTTTGGGAATCCCGTGTCTGAGAAAACAAACATTGAGTGCTCATTTTCCGTAATCGAACATGATTTACATTGTATGAGGATGTTATAATAGAAACACCAGTAAGTGCTATACCATAAGATTATCTGAAGAATTTTGATGATTTAGTGAAGACTTATAGTTGCTAAAACGATAAAAAGAGGCACATTTACACTAAATTACTGTGATTGAGTCTCCTATCATTTCAGCAACTTCAAACTTATGATGGCATTTTACTAGTTCCTGTGTCCCTGCATTCTCAATCAGCAACGCCCAGGTTATGACATACAACCAGAATATTTTACTTTGAATTCGCGTCAATCAAAGCATAGCATCGTCTATGCAGCGTTCTCCATCCTGTCAAGATGTCAATATGCATAATATATTCCATGAAGATTCATTACAGCTTCGCGGTTTAGAGGAGTTTTCCTTCCTTCTCCGAATACATGTGTTATGTTCTTCTCTTAGACAGATGGTGAAGTAAGTCATTAAAAATCTCTAGCGTACCAATTTTGCAACTACTTTGAAACTCCTCCAGAATCTCATTGTGACATGCCCACAAGAATGCGTCATATACACCTGCCAGATAACAGTGGAGAGCAACGCCACCAATTATGCGTCATTGCGATTTTTCACAGATAGTGCTCTAAACACAACACAGTTTCTGCTGTAGTGATGGTGGGTACTCCTTCGATTTTGTACCAACTGGAGCCTTCTATGATAATGGGAAGCGTGTTGGTGTGTGCAAAAAGTTCCTGATATAGAATTCAACAAAAAAGTCATAAGATTCATCGCTGCATCTAAGCCAAATTTATTGAAGTATTACTGATTCTTTTGCACCCCATCGAGAGAGGAACTGTCCAACCACGCTATTGTGAGCATTTACATGCAAATTATAGGCAACACTTCAAGAAAAAACTAGTGCTTAGGAATTGATAAAAAGGTATACCAGTTTCTTTTCACATGATCATGATCACTTAGGGACTGGATGACTCAAGCTTAAAGCTCTAAGAGAACAACGTCTGCATGTAGGTGAAGGCAAGCAATTTCAGGATTGAGAAGATGTCCGAGGTCATACAATCTTTCTTGGGCTTGAGCTAATTGTTTCAGCGCTTCGCAAGCTAATATGTTGCATTTACTTTGACAATGTTTTCATCATAAACCCTCCGCAAATTTACAATAAACCATTCCCCCCATTAACGATAAAACACATCCAAAGAACTACCCCCGAGTCCTATAATAACGGTCACAGGAAGATAAATAGTTGATAGCCTAAAAAATGTCCAGATTGTGTAATTAAAATTTGAGTACCATCAAATCCTTACACAGGGTTATATCATCCAATTTTTCGTAACAAAAATGGGGTCGTTTTTGGATTTATCGATCATGAATATCCCTGTGGGACAGAGAGACCATGTAGTCAGGAACGACGGAAAGTAGGAGAAAAGGTAAACTTGTTGTGAAGAAATGATGAAGAAGGTTAAATCATGGCGATTGTAAACCATAACAGGCTTTCACAACGATGAATGAAACTTGTTGCAAACATTGACACATCGGGTAACCCGTACTGCTTTGAAGAATGCCACAAGAAAAGTGAAAATCAATGGACCTGTCTAGGAACTTCAGAATCTCCCCCAAATCATTTTGGTGTTTTTCAGGTGTAGAAGATCAAGTGCGAAAAGGCACACATGTATGCTCATCGCGACTCCTGTTAGCGATCTTGTACTCAAAACCTTCAGTTAACAAAATGTAGCATCAGAGATCTTGTCAACATCTGCCCTAATGGTGTCTGGGGAGTCGCCACATTGTACTAAGAAGTAGGAGTGTTATTAAATGTAGAACTTGTTATATTTGTAATACTACATGCACTGAGCAACGAGGCAATCATTTTCTGTAACCTCATCAGTAACATGCTATTCTTTCAAACTAGTAGCATTATACAAGTGTTCTCATGGAGAATGAATAAAACTTACTTGACAAGGAAGTATCTTATCGCTCTCTCGATCGTAAGCGACTAACTCACAATCAAGCACATACATACCAGTTTCATATATCTGCAAAAGATATTAGTGCTTATCAGCAGCATCTCTAGTATCCTCAGTATATGAAAAATAAAAGTCTAAAGTAATTTTACACTTTTCACCATTCTGTTTAACATAGAATCCTAAAAACAAACGTATCAAAATGTCAGGCCAAAGATGAAACACAAATCTTTGGTAACACTTATATGTTTGAGGTTATTAGTTGGTTACAAAAAAATGAAGAAAGAATTCTAAAATTAAAACTTCTTAAAGTTCTACATAGTATAAAAATCTAACCAAGCATACCAAAACTTGATGCTAAAGATGGAACATATTCGCTTGGTAAGCTTTCTAAATTTGATTTTTGTTCATCCATTATAGAACCAGATAAACAATTTAGAAACATTGAGGCTTACGTCTTTTCTTTTTTAGGAAACCTCACAAAAAATTTGAAGTTAAATATAATAGCTACAGCAAATATTGGTAAAACAATGAGGAGCTTTAAAGGTTAAAATGACGAAAAGCTTGACGGCACAACTAACGCAATAGTCACTCACCAGTGTACCGCATCCAGAGAAGATTAAGAAAGCAATCACATGAGATTAGAAACTACTATTATTTGTCTAAGCTCGTAAAGAAAAGATTTCATGACTGCTGAAAATTACGATGACACTATGATCTTGGGCTAAAAGATTGCTTAGAATAGAACATACCTGGGCATCGCTGCAATGATGTCAGGAAACTTTCCAGTATCATGTTCAGCGTTTGCACTGAATATCTCAATTGAACCGTCTTGAAAATAACGGACCTACATTTTACAAGTATGCAAGGTCATACAACCAGTAGCACTGCCCAATTCATCGTAACTTGAAAATATCTCTGAAGAACGAAAAATCTGCAAAATTGACTGATGAGAACATCTCAAATGTCGCTATCAAGCCCTTCACGTTGCAAAATCTTAAAAAAGGATTCCTAGTCACTTAAACAACCACCTAAACAGCTTTACATACAGTAATAAATGCCTCTTCAACGAACACCTTTATCCGTAGATCTTAGCCGCACATACCAACTCAAAGGAACGATTTATTTCCATCATATGCTCTGCATTGAAGTGATAGTACTAAGATGTCGATCAATTTTCTGCTGATTTCGACCGGTACAATCTAACTCTAGAAACTTAAAATGCTGCTTAGCTTCTGTCGATTGGTGCATGTAACAATAATGGTGCTCTCCATCTTCTTATTTTCACCATCGGTTGCGCTTAAGACTTACACGAATTGATGCCTCAACTCTAAAAAATAATAAAGGTGTACAACAGGACAAAAGGCTCTGAAGGTTTCTATTTAAAGATTAGAATTGCAAGCCTCAGCACTTTCATGCAAGCAACTAAAGGGAGTAGCAGATTAAATCTGAGCAATTTCACCGGCATATTTGTATCCACACGAGAACTCCACGTCCTGGAATTCGTTCAGAACCTCAGACACTCTGGTTGTAGCTCTCGCTAACACGGTAAAGCTTGCAAACCTCAAGTAGCTTGCAAGTACCATGTTCTAAGATTGCACTTATAATGCTCACGTACATAGGAGGCACTGAGCAGGTGTCCATAATCTCCTACGCCTGCATCCGACCCAATTCTTGTGAGCTACTCTGCAAATCTCAACAACTCAAGAACATGGTATTTGCTACAAAAGCATCAACTTAGTTCCAAAAAAACGATTACAAACAAGCACGCAAACATTACACACCACTAGTCCAATATTTAGATAATCCAAACATGTCGAGATGACGAAACAAACAATCTTAGGACTGTAAACCTTACTTCATTGTGTTGATAACAACATTTTCCAACTTAAGGCACACTTGAAAAGAATGCCAAAAGCTTTGATTTACGACAGCAGCACGTCGATATGATAAAAGAAAGAATTCTTTGATGACCAACTTCCCAGAATCCTCAACAGCCTACTTGGCGTTTATTACAGTCAAATTTGGAGGGCGACCCTTTCTCTATCTTCTTGGTTAGCACTGCTATGGAGTCAGCAGCTGCAGAGGCTATTGCTTTCTTATCTCCGGCCTTCCAATCGACTTTCATCTCAACAGTGTCCTCCAGCTTCACGTCGTGTCCCATCTTCACATCATCCTCCTCAACAGCCCCTTTCACAGTCTCCTTCATTACCTATTTGGTCTTTACTGTTGACGATGCCGAAGGACGACCATTCTCTTCGAAACCGTCCTTCCAGTCATTCCTCATTATAAATCCAAGTATAGATTCTTTCTCAACCAAGAGTTTCACCGTGTAAACTCCTTTCCTAATTCTTATCGGCGCCCTGGTAGTCACACCCATGGAGGTGCCATAAATTTGATAATTCATGCAACATCGTGCCGATACACGCTCTGCATTTCAGAAAGTCCTTGCAACATGTCATCTCACTTTAAACTGTAGACCTCCTCCACAAATGCAAATCTTCTCCTAACGTAGCATCAACCAATTGAAACTACTACGATCCTCGCAAGACGACGTGTGAAATTCACAGCCAAAAGCAATGAGCAACTAGGAATCAACAAAGCTCAAAATTCAAAATGCAGCAGCATCCCTGCGGTTTGAATCGACTAGTATTCGTCAAGAGATAAGAAACAACAGGTTAAATCATTGCACATGACGAGTCTGAAGAAGTGTAAGCATGGCTAGGATGTTACATTATTGGCCTCCAACAAAACCAATTAAGAAAACGAATACGCACTTCGGATGACTTCAAAGACCTGAAAAAAAAAAAAAAAACCTTCGAAAGAAGCCCGCACATACCTTAAGGGCTGTGCGGTGCAGGAGCAGTACAAAAATTCCCTCCGCGACAACTACCAACGCCATCGATCCGCATTCAATCGCAAAGGGCAAGAGAGGGAGAGTGGCTCTGGATCTCCAAGTTGACCTGGAAATGGAGGCCAACGTGACTTCCACACACACACTCCGGGCTTTCCAGGGGGAACGGGGAACAGGGAACGGGGAGAGAGAATTCATTTGACAATACACATACACACATGGTTTAATATGTGGATTCGATCTTGAGTCAGTCAGTCAGTACTTTGGCTCTATTTTACTTTAGAAGTTTTTACAATATGACATGTACTTAAAACATTACTATCATAATTTGTCTATAATAGTTATTTAATTAAAAAAAATATTCAACTAATATAAAAGTATTTATAGTCCAAATTAGTAATAAAGAGCATAAGTAAACAAATATAATTGACTTGATGCTATTTTACATTAAGTACTCACAAATCAAATATGTGAATCTCTAAATTCAATATAGACAATAAATTACAAGGTAGTAATATTGCAAATGTGAAAAGGTCACAATATATTGTTAGGGACATACATTTTAGAAGTTCACAGAACCTTCTAGAACATTCTAGATATTTTATAGTTAATAGAAGTCGTTTGAAAAGCTTCCTAGTTGGTGGAAGTAGCTCGAGAAGCTTTGTAATTAGTAGAAGGAGCTCGAAAAGCTTCCAAGTTAATAGAAGCTACTCAAGAAGCTTTTTAAACATGGATATATATTGGAATTGAGGTTGAAGAGTTCTTCAATCTTGACAACGCATCTCTTGGAATTCTAACTCACTTTTCTTGGTGTTGTTTATATACTCATTTAGATAATTTAAGTCCTTATCGATTTCTTCTTGAAACTTCTTTTTAGTTCAAATTTCTTATTTTGTATACTTGTGTCCTTAATAGTTTATCAAGACTACCCTCATCTTAAATATTAGGGTTGGATCTTTCTTGTTAGAGAGTAAATTACCGTTTTTCTTGAAAGTATATTAGCGCTTTAGACATTGCAGATTACCTCCTTCTAAATTAATATTTTTTTCATTACAATATTAGAGCTTTATTTGTCTTGTGAGAAAATAAATCATCCTTTTGCTTGAAGGTTTTAAAACATTTTGTAGATTGTAGATTATCTTCCTCTAAATTGATATTATCTTTTTATAGATTTATTTCTATTTTTTCTTAGAATAGCTAGAGATTAAGATATTAATATGATTGAATCTTCTAAGCCTAAATTAGATGCCATTATAAACGCTTTTACGACTTTATCTACTACAACTATTGAAATTAAAGAGATTGTTGCAAATTTTCATAATAATATAATATCTAGAATATCACAATCTAGCGTGTACCCACCTCTAACTTTTGTGCTTACGGATGCACTACTACCTATGCTGCGCCAAGAAAATTCACCTATTCAATAACGTAAAGAGCCTTGAATTAATCTTCCAGAGAAATATGATAGTACATATTTGAAGTTCCAAGGATTTTTCAACCAAATTCGATTGATAACGGTTCTACAACCTAATATTTATCCAAAAAAAGAATCATAGGTTGGATTAATTGGCACCTTGCTTATAGGATAAGTATTATCATGGTTTATTCCCTTGTTTGAAAAGAGATCACCAATTTTAAATAACTTTAAAGCTTTCATAGAAGCGTTTAGAAAACATGATAAAACTTATTGGACAACAGCCAAGATTTGAATATTACAATAAAAAGTGCACTTTACATCAATTTATATATCCGATTTTAGGTAACTAACATGCGATATCAATTGGAATGAAAAAGCTTTGATGAATCAATTTTATTGGAGATTAAAAGATAATATGAAGGATTTTTTATTATCTCTTTCAGATCTATAATTGCTCAATGAAGCCATCAACCAAGTTATAAAATGTGATAATCGATTATTTTAACATCATCAAGTTCAACATTCATGGGCTTCAGTAAGATAGCATGCAATTTGACACATGCTTGCTTTTCATATTGGAGATAAAGTATGGCTTCTTTGACGTAATATCAAAATCAAGCAGCCATGTAATAAGTTGCACTATCAGAGGTTATGATCATTTTCCATCTAGAAGCAAATTAATCCAATGGCATATTGCTTGGAACTACCATCTATTATGAAAATACATTCAATTTTTTATATCTTTCTCTTAGAGCCTTATTAAAAGTTACATATTTTGAAAAAAATACAATAATTGCTATCTAATATTGAAATCAAAAATCATAAAGAATATTAGATTAAATAGGTACTTGATTTATATCAAAGGTGAAATAAATTGGAATATCTTATTCATAGGCATGGCTATGATATTAATGAGAGTACATGAAAACCGACCAAAAATCATATCAATACGCCTCAAAAGATACAAGAATTTCATCAACTCTATCTCCACAAATCTAAATATATTGGATAATAATTGTCACAGTCAAGATTTACTCCAATAATTATCTAGTAAATATAGATAGATAGAAATAGATAGAAGTAAATTAATTTGATGATATCTTATAGAGTAGCTTCCTAAAAGCTTCATAGATATGGATTCACCTTTATACATATCTATAGGTGATTGGCAGGCTAGAAACTTGGCCAACAAGCTAGCCACATGTTGTCACGGACATATACATAGTTACCTATATGATCAGATAGAACTAGATTAAAGAAAATAAAAGCAGGTTAATTCCATAATATCTTTAGAGAAACTTCTTAGAAACTTCATAAACGCTGCTTTGACTTTATAAGTGTCCATAGTAGACTTTTGGATTAGAAACTTGGTCAATAAGTTAGCCACATGTCGCACATGTTGGTAGCTTGAAGATTAAGCTAAATACGTGGCGAACATATAAGAAACTTGCCCTGCAAGTTTGACACGTGTCTTGCAACTTGGACACGTGTCTTGTAAATTGGATACATGTTGGAGGTCCTATAGAACGTCGCTACTTAGCTCTTAGGTAGATAGTATAAATAGAGACAAGAGTGAAGCCTTCTTCACTCTTGTCAACTCCTTTCTTGTTTCCAGTCTAGTTCAAGAGTTTCTAGTTTTCTTATCTTATGGCATTAGCCATTCCAGTTTCTTTTTAATATATATACTTCTTTATATTTATTTCTTTGAGAGAGGTATCACTTATTTATTTGACTTCATCCAGTTATTGTCCTTGACAGATTGACAAGAGTACACATACAGTATCAAAGCTTTGTCTTTTTTTGATTAAGAGTGGATTACCTCTTTCTCTTGATAAGACATAAGCATATTAGAAGTTGTGGAGTACCCACTTCTAAACTGATATTGTTTCTAGAATTTTTTTTCTTTTGAGTGTGTGTTCCATATTTCTTGAAGTAAGAGTAGACATCTTCTTTCTATTATAATATCATGGCAGAGCTTGCGGAAATGAAGAGTCTTGATAAGCGCAAATCTGAGAGCAAATGGGAAGAGCCCAGCGCACAATACATCAAAACTTTCGGTTTACCGCGCAGGAGGCATCGAAGATTAGTGAAAAGTGAAGATGTGAGATGGTTGGTACATCGATATCTACATCAAGCAGTACTACTCACTTGGAAGTGATGGGCCCGTATTCGAATGTTAGAGGAACCAAAAATCAGGTTTTGCGCAGAAGTTTGATAGCCAAGATCTAAGTTTGAAGATTCATCGATCGGGTCCTGGCTGGTGATCAAATTTCAATACTCCAGAGTTATCCTACATGAGATCTACGAGATTGAGTTTATTGAGACATTACTTTCGGGCCACTGCCTTATCATGGTTTTCATCTTTTCTTGAACGATGTGATCCAGTATTGGATAATTTGGAGGCATTTTTTGCGGAATTTTGATCGATGTATGGAGAACATGATGCAATTCGTGTTGCAACCAACAAGATTCGCATCCTACGACAAAGCAATCGATCAGTGTCATTATACGCTTCACAATTTTGACAACTAGCGACCAACATCAAGTGGGACGATGCTGCACTAATCAGTCAATTTCTCTACGGATTACAATATGAGGTAAAAAAGTTAATGCTCAATTTATCCGATCCTCAGACATTGAGTCAAGCAATTGATTTTGTTGTGAAGTGTGATAATCGATTTTTTGAGTTTTGATCCGAGAGTCATACAAGAGAGCCTCAATGTTATTATTCAATGGCAACATCAACATCCTCACAAAACGTACATTCAGAAGTAGAAGACATGCAAATTGATGCGGTACGTTTTAAACCTCTTACTGAATAAGAAAAGATTCGTCGTCGTCAAGAAGGATAGTGTTTATATTGTGGAGAACCTAAGCACACTGCTCAACATTGTCCAAAGAAATATGTATTCGGAAATGAGGAATCTGGTATCGAAGACAGCGTGTGGGAAAACAAATTGTCCATTCTGATAGGGGACCGTTTGTTGTATTGTGGTTTGGCTACTATGTGAAAAAATTGTACATGTATATTTAATGTATAATTTACTACTTAACTAAATAAAAGTCATATCAATAGATTTTATTAGTTATAGGATATGATTAGGTTGGTAGTTTAGAAAGGATCTATTAAAAGGATTATTATTAAGATTTATACAACCTTATTTTTCTTTTAATAGTGACTTTTGAAGTTAATTTTATATTGATAGTAACTTGTATATATCTTAAGTCACCTATATTAGACATTGGTGATCCTTAAGATCTTATTTACTTCTTTTATTTGGTTCTTAAAGCACCAAGTATGTAAATCTTATAAGAAGAAGGGTTAGAAAAGGGTTTTTAGTGTAAAAAGGGTAGTTTGGCCATCCATGTGGATGAATAGATGTAGATGATAAAAATCTCTATTCTAATTGGCCAAAAATCATGCCCAATGGGCTTCAAGGAGGCTGCCCGAGGGTTTATTAGGAGTTAGGATTTGTTTTTCGAAGAGAGTCGAACATCAGAGGCTAGGGTCATCAGGTTTAGGTTTTTGGGTATGGTTTAGGTGCAAATCTTGCATGATTTGGACTTTTAATGAAGAAGTTATAGGCGCTCAAAGTTAGGGTGTCGATTTTAGACCTACTGTCACTCTTTTGGGTATATCTCGCGCATACAGAGAGCAATCAAAGATCGGCGACTGGGATTGGAAAGCGCACTTTCTTGGCTACACTTTTCATGTACAGCTTGATAAAATCCAAGCTAGAGTCAAGGAGATATTGTGAGTTGAAGTTAGTGCTTGTAAGCTAAAGGCAGGTTTTGGGTTTGTGAGATATAGAGAAAATAGTGCTCGAGTGTCTCTGAGCTAGGGTTTTAAGCATCTGCTAGGGGTTTTGAAATATCGAACGATCAAAAGTATATTTGCAATTGAATTTTTTTTGTGGTAAAGCTTAAAGGTGAATTCTACCTTTTCTGAAAGTTTGAAGAAGACTGAATGGCTGGATCAGAAGATATGATTTTCTAAAGTTTGGAAAGAAAAACATCCTTTGCGGAAAAATATATTTTAAGGGTTTTTGTTGCAAATTTGGACTTTTGTGCATACTAAAGGTATTTTTGGGAGCCAAGACTTTATGAAGATGTAAAAGGTGGATGTATAGAGCCATGATATGATTTTGATATATAGATGAGTCTTTAAAAAGATTTTTAAGGATTTTCT